>ML777487.1:468559-490352 GCA_009831015.1 Picea engelmannii | reverse complement strand
TAATGGGTGTGGGTTTGGATCAAGATGAATATCTTAATCACTGGTTTGTATCTTCAAGACAGTCTAGCTATATTCATGCAATACAAGGCCTTCAAGAGCTATTATCAGATAGGTTTGTAAATCAAATGGATAAGAAAACTAATTAGTTAACCAAAACACACATAGGCAATATATATGATGAGTCAACAAACTAGCCAAAGATGCTTATGATTCTTTCTTAACAGTCAAAAGTAAGATGGCAGTTACCATGGGACCATTAAACATAGACAAAAGAATGATTTCAACTCATATGCATAGACAAAGATGAAGGAGAGTCTGACAATAACAAATGAAAGAAGCTTGCAGGCTTAATATATTAAATAAAGTGTCTCTTTACAATAACAGTGGATTATAGAACTCAAAATTGAACCCTTTGTTCCTCAAATGTTCTTGGCTTTATATCCTTTTACAAACAGTTTCCAGATCCTAGATTACTGGATCGATTTTGCCAAAAATAGAAAATCGATAACTGACCCAAGTAGACTAGATCAATTCAACTTTTCGACTAATATTTATGTTCTTCAGATTCTAGGCAGATGTAGTGGGCCTTCCGAGGCTGCTGGATCTCATGTGATATGGGAGAATTCAAACTTGACACCTGTTGACAGTCAAACAGTCTTATATCCTTGACAATAGCTAATCGTTGTTTACCTTTTCTGTCTTTTAAAGCATCTCCAAAACCAAAACAAACTCTTGATAAAGATGTCATTAATTATCTTCCATCGATTTGAACCATTTTTTAGGATTTTGAACAAGAAAAACTTGGACCTATACAAAAACATTATCTTTCTGTCTTATCAGTGCTTTCGGTAGCTAGAGTAAATAGAATTTGGGTCGATTAGCTACCGAAAGTTTTGCTTTCGGTGGCTAATGAACAATCGATATGTTCGCCTAAGCCACTGAAACCTGAGATTATCAAAATTTCAAAAATACCCTTGTCTTAGCTCAAAATCACCTCAGGACTGATCTTTTTAGGCTTCTGTATCTTGCTCAAAATTTATAAGGTTACTGTCTGCCTCTGGTTCATTGCACTAAACTTCCACCTCTGCAAGGGTCTCAAGAGAAACATGAGCCTGGTGTTTTGAAGACATTTCATTTTTCTTCAAAGCCTTGACCTTTTTCTTCAAACCCTGTGCTACTCTCCATAAGATGTTGTAGTCCTTTACGATCTTGTTTTTCTTTTTCTTCTCCTTTATGCTTTCATGGGCTAGTCTTTCCAAACCTGAGTTGCTTTCTGCAAACTTTTTTGATAGAGTTTCATACCTAGTTTTTATTACCCTTTCTAGCACTTCTTGCTCGACTATCTTCTTTTTAAGTTTCTTGATTTCTTTTGATTTATTCTTCTTCACTTGTTTGCTAGATGAGGCATCTGCAATTTGTGGTTCTTGTTCTTCTCAGGGTGTAGGTGATGGAAGATTCTCATAACTTACTGTGTATATATCCACAAAAGTAGAATTGTCATGCCCTGTGGTAACTGAATCTTCATGCCCTGTTTCAAACTACTGCTCTTCATTCTTAGAGTCTGTGTAAGGGAGATTTATAATGTTTTTGTTTGTTGGAGATTCTTTGGCCTTTTCTTCTTCATTGCTGAAAATTAATTTCTTCTTAGTTTTGCTCGGCTTGGAGGAAGGAGAGGGTTGATTGACTGGGGTTGGATAGATATCTCTCCTCCTCCTCTTTCCACTTATGGGAGTGGAGGACTTCTTGGAATGAGGACTCTTCTTGCCCTCTGACTAAACCTCGGTATGGAATCATTCTAGAATAAGAAGTAATTCCACTCTTTACCTCTTCTTTGTAATAGATCACAAACCAAAATTTTGATTAGACTATGGTGGGATAATCTTCCTGCAACTTGATTAGGTTTGGCCTTGACTTGATGAGCCATCTTGGATAAGATTTGGTGGAGGAAATAGGGCAGATTGAGTGGGTTTCTACCAGTCAAATGGTTTATAAGTTTAAAATGGTAAATCATCACCCTGTTGTATCACCCTCCATAGGTTATATAAACCATTATAGCTTTCACTAATTGTTGCCATTTCTCTTCCAGGAAAGATACATGAATATCTTTGTTCCATATTAAACCCCTGTGTTCTGGTTTTAAATAGGTCCTGAATTTAACATTTTTAATAACAGTCATTTTAAACCATTTCTCTCCAGTCATGGGAAGCTCTGCCACTTCGACTATGAGGGCTTCATCTATCTCGAATTCATCCCAACCAATGATTTCTTTCTTTCCATTGAAATTGAGGGCAAAGGCCTCTGCCACCTGTTGATGAAAACTCTGTAATTTTTTGCAAAAATTGTAACACCCTTCATCCTTGAAAATTTGACATAGCTCCGGGTGTGATTCCAGGTAACCGATATCATTGAGATCCTTTCTCAGGTTTTACATTCCTTTCTTCATTTTCCACGACGTTTTCACACACCTGTGATCGAAGGAGCAGATTTCGGGAAGAGTTACACTGCGTAGACTTAGCGAAAATCGGCTCGACTGTGATAAAATTGAGATAACTGAGGTGAGATTTTGAATGTGGCACTAATTGCAAGGAGTGCGGCGAAACGGTTGATGATTTGCAGCATTCATGGAAAATAACTGAAATAAATGGAGAGTACATAAGCACATGGCTTAATGATATAGCGATCTGGAGAGATTTTCTTATATCATAGAGGGATAAACTTTCGGTCGTGAACGGTTCTTTCTCTAGTCCTTTCGGCAGCTTGTGCAATCATGGAAACATTGAACCCATCGGTTGAAACCCGTGATAGGACATGCTGGGTATTTCCCCGCTTCAACGATTTTGGTGGCTAAAATGGCCCTGGATTCCTTTATTTAAGCTTCCAAAAGCTAAGGATTTCGCTGGTTAATGAACAATCGATATGTTCGCCTAAGCCACTGAAATCTGAGATTTGAATTAGATCAAACAAAAACTAAACGAACTTTTATTTAAACTTTATTACATGGGTAAAGCTTTGAGAAATGAACCTTAATTTTTTCTTAAAAGTACCTTTTTAAAAGACTCCATATCACCTAAGATGCAAAATCTCGATTGATTTATTAGAGGAGATAACACTGGCTCTTATTGGGGGGGAAAGCCTCCCTATGAGGTTTCAAGAACCACAAAACCAATGCCTTTCCTGAAAAACAAAAAATTAAACCTATCTACTAGTGTTTCCATTGGGCATGGAGTTATTCTATAAAAACAAAAGATAAAAAATAAAATTACAATGACAAGGCTTCAAAGCCTTAGATAAAATAGAGTTTCAGAAAACGCCCATTGACTGGGCCACCAAACATTTCTTCACCTTCCAGACATTGTAGAATGAAGGTGTTGTTGTGCTGTACTTGAGTTATCATGAAAGGACTAGTCCACAAGGAGTCCAACTTGTCGTGCTTGCCTTTATCTTGTCTGAGTGCATCCCACTTCAGAACCGAGTCACCAACCTAAAAATCATCCACCTTTGCTTTTCTTTTAAAAGTATCCTTGATCCTCTTTTGATGAGCATATGATTTATCCACCAGCTATTCTCTGACCTTCTACAACTCTACCAAGTCAAGCATTCTTCTTATCATATCATTTGATTCAGTTTGTTTCTCCTGAAAAAACTTGGCCACTAGCAGAACTAGATGAATAGGGAAAATGGCTTCAGTTCCATAGACCATTTTGAAGGGAGAAGTTCCTATGGATTTCTTGTTAGTTACTTTGTCTGCCCAAAGAGAAAAATTTAGTTTAGAATCCCAATTCTTTTGATTCTCCTCCGACAACTTTCTGATGATTCTGATTAGACTCTTATTGGATGACTCGACAAGGCCATTACCTTGAGGGTAGTAGGAAGTAGAGTGTACCAATTGAATGCCCATTGATCTGCACATGTCAACCAATGCATCAACTTTGAAAGATTCTACATTATCTATCACTAACCTTTTTGGGCAACTGAATCTGCTCAGGATGTTCTCATGGAGAAATTTCATGACGACCTGATGAGTGGAATTTCTAGTGGGGATTGCCTCTATCCATTTTGTAAAATAGTCAGTGGCTACCAAGATCCATTTATGCTGACCACTAGATGAAGGATTAATCTTGCCTATGAAATCTAAACCCCACTGCTTAAAAGGACCATTCACTACAATAGGTCTCAGGGGCAGAGATTTTAGTTGTTGTTTTCCTGTGAATCTTTGACATTTATCACAAGATTTTACAAAGGCGCACACATGTGAAAAAAGAAAAGGCCAATAATACCCAACCCTTAAAATCTTATGAGCTATGGTCTTCCAGTAATGATGGCCTCCACAAATACTTGAATGAAACTGATGTATGACCTCAATTGATTCTTCTTTTTTCAAACATCTTATTAGTAAACTAGGAGGATCTTTCCAATACAAAAGATTTTTATTAATGCAAAATTTAATTTCTCTGAGCTTGAGGGCTCGGGCTTGAGTCATGATAAGTTTAGGAGGAACTTCCAACTTCTGTAAAAAATGAATAATAACTGAATACCACTCACATGAAAACAAATGCTAGGCCACCTGCTGGTTTTTATGTTGTCCTTCTGCTGCTGCCTCTATCTGCGAACTTGCTAAACTTTCCTCGATGAAATTTATGTCCAAAAGACCACAATTTTCTTCCGTCAAAATATTGGCAAGGACTTGGCCTTTTACCAACTTAGTGGGCTTCACTTCTATGTCGAACTTGATTATCTTTGCAATCCATTTAGCTCTCTTCCCATCAATATCAGGCTGAGTCAAGACATCCTTCACAGAGGCTGAAGGAACATATGTGATAACCTTTGCATGGAGGATATAAATTCTAAAATCTTTTAACGACTTAATGAGAGCATAAGCTTGTTTTTATATAGGATCATACCTTAGTTCAACATCTCTCAGTGTTTTGCTGAAAAAGGCCACTGGGTGATCAAGACTTTCATCATCTTTTTGTAATAAGACTGCTGCCACTATGTCATAGGAAGAAAAAGAGAAAATATAGAAGTTTTTGGTGTAATCTGGACTTATTAGAGTGGGGGATTCCATGATAGCCTGTTTGATATCCTAAAATGAACTTATTGCATTGTCTATCCACTTTATCTCGTATCCCTTTTTAAGCATAGAATTTATGTGTTTCACTAACTCAGCGAAATTTGGAATAAATCTTTTGAAATTTTTTATCTTACCAAGTAGAGATTGGATATACTTCTTTGACCTTGGTATGGAAAACCTTTGAATTCCTTCCACCCGAGTCGGATCATTTTTCACACCTTCTGCTGAAACGATGTGGCCTAGGAGCTTGCCCTTCTTGAGAGAAAATTGAGACTTTTTGGGGTTCAATGAAATCCCAAACTGTCTGCATTTCAGAAATACTCTTTTCAGATGCTTCAAGTGCTCTTCATGACTGCTGGAATAAACTGTGATGTCATCAATATAGATGAGGAAAAACTTGTCCTTTTCTCCCACGAAAGCTATGTCCATGGCCCTCTGAAAAGTGGACTCGACATTCATCAACCCGAATGGCATCTTGGCGTACATGAAGGTACCCCAAGGAGTAGTAAAGGCAATTTTTTCTTGGTCATCAGGATGTACAAAAATCTAGTTATAGCTTGAGAAACCATCTAGGAAAGACATGACAGTGGCCCTTGAAATTCTTTTCAACAAATGTTCCATCTTGGGTAGGGGATAGTTGTCTTTCTTTGATAATTTATTTAGGTTTCTAAAGTCAACAAATAACCTGATCTCACCATTTTTCTTTCTCACTATCACTAGATTTTCAATCCATTTAGAGTATCTTAAAGGGATTATAATTTTGGCATCAAGAAGCTTTTTGATTTCTCTTTCAATTAGAGGCAATAGGAGAGGACTGATAGGTCTCAGTTTTTGTTTGAAAGGGATGGTTTATTTCTCGAGGGAAATCTTATGTTGAATGACCTCAGGGTCATACGTTTTCATATCACTGTATTTCCAGGAAAAAACATCAGCGAATTCCTTCATAATGCTGCAATATTTAGACCTCTGATCAGCGGTTAATTCAGCGGATAGATTTATGAATTTAGGATGATTTTGGCTTCCTATATTGTGCTCACGGACAACATGATCTTTCTCCTTCTTATCAGGTTTGTAGGGGGCATCGTTACGATCGAAAAGCTTCTCAAGAGGCACCAAACATCGAGGTATATAATTGTTGGGCAGCTGAATGATATCATGTTGACCCATTTTTGTTTTTAGCTTAGGCTTCTTGGATTCCTCTACATTTTGATTTTTCTAGTCAATATGCATATCAGAAAATTGATCTACCACCTGGAGAAATCTACTAAGATCATCATCATCTTCAAAAAATTTCCAATATTTAATATTGTTGGGCAGGGATGGTCTATATTTGACTTGGATTTCATAATTGAGTCTGGGAGGCATGGGAGGAATAAACATACTGGCTGAAACAAAAAGGGAACCAACAAGATGATTCATAGCTTTGGGTACATAAGAAATGTCAAAAAGGGAAAATGAGTCCCTAATTTTCCATACCTCATCCCTGTAGGCTTTCAATTTGACATGTTTTGTTTGGAAAGTACTGTTCACTTACTGTATGATGAGATCCGTGTCTCCAAACACTTTTAGTCCTTTGATTCCCATTTCCTTGGCAGATTTTAATCCCAATAGCAAAGCCTCATACTATGTTATATTGTTAGTAGTTTTGAACTCAAGCTTAAAAGACAAATGCATAGCCTCTTTCGAAGGAGAAATCAAAACTACACCTGCACCTGCTGAATCTTTGGTACTGGCACAGTCAAAGAACATGGTCCACACATGAGTACTCTCTCAATCAATCTACTGATAAGTAGGCTTTGTGAGCTGCAAAGAAACTGGCTGAGATTCATCTATTTGAAGAATGCAAGATCCAAAGTCTGTGTCTAAATCATAAATGGGATGGTTTAAAGAATTTTTTCCATCACTAATGATGTAGGCAAGCTGATTCTCTCTGTAAAGTCTCTTTATCTCTCCTCCAAACATCGGGACTATGGCATATGAAATATCCATCTGCAAGGTACCCCCCAGCCTTTTTCTCCATGAACGTGACAAGAGGAGGCCGAATTTGGGTGGGATATCAGCCACTACAACATCCATTACCATGTTTCTCATTGGCAAATGGGCAAGGTTCATAACAAGGTCTTTTATGAGGCTGAGACATCTGAATTTCCTAGATTCAAAAGAGAAGAGGTCATGATAAGGTTTTGTGACATCAAGCCCAAGTTGATCCATCACTGCTTTAGGCGTAAGATTGTGTGACACTCCTGAGTCAAGCAAGCAGTTGTGAAGGATCTTGTCATGGATATTTAGGGATATGTAGAAGGGTGGACAAGAGTCATATCGGTCTTCTACCATAGGTCCTATAGTCACTATGGGCTTGTCATATTGTAGGTTGACATAATCAGAAGCTGGAGGAGTCTTTGGTTCAAGGGATTTCAAGATAGCAGACTTGAAAATGTCATTCTTCATAAGTTCAGTCAATGGCATAGCTACTTTTACTTTCTGAATTTCTGATTCAAAATTAAAAGAGTATGATAATCTATAGGAAGGTTTTACCTCATTAGGAGGAGCTCTGAGGGTGACTTGTTCTTTGGATTGGGCCTGCAATTGCTTCTGCTGTTGTTTTTCAAGAGTAGAGGTCTGTTTTACAAGAGTGGCAGGCTGCTTGGCAAAGACTTCTTTCTTTTTCCCGGGAGCATCAGGCGATGGCTTTGGAGCAACAGTCTTAGATCTTAAATTGTAACCTGGCTGATCATCTGTATGATAAAAATATTCTTCAATGCTTGCCTCATGAATCTGCTCATCCATCTGGGCTTCCTTAATCTACTTCTATAAAAAAGGAGGAATCATTTTCATCCCCAAAGAAATTTATGTCATCTTCTTCTTCAACTTCATCATGAGATAGCTCTTGTTCTTCTTATAGCATTGCATTTTGGAAGGGGGCCCTAATTCTTTGATCATCAACTGCATTCTTGTCTCTTTGAAGGATCTAGACCTGTTGGTTATTACTTCTATAAGGGAAGGCATTGGGATTCCTAGGAGCATAAGCATTAGGCTCTTTACTTCTTGTTGGCTGCTAACTCTGAATTTTCAGTTTTGACATTTCCGAGGTCAAATTATCCAACATCTTAGTCATCTTTTCCATTTTGGTATTTGAAGAAGAAGGAGGATCGGTAGAAGACTTCTTTCTCTCAAATTTTCCTTTAATTTTCTGAGATGCCATAATGTTAGATTCAACCTCAAGAGCAACATCTTGCATTAAAGCGAGTGTGGCTGATCTTCTTTCTCTAAGGATTAAGCAAAATTCTGGATCAAATGCAGAAGAGTATGTGATCTTTGCTGATGCATCCATTGGCTTGATCTCTACAGGAATCTTTCCGAACATATTATTAAATATTTTGGTGAAGTCTGAGACCGACTCCCCATTTTCTCTTCTTAGATTTGCGAATTTAGAGATGTAATACAAGAGATCCCTTCTTTCTCCCCAGTGTTTCAAAAACACCTCATCTAACTACTCAATACCTGCCACTAAATTTGCTGGTAGTTTCTTGAACCACTTTCTGGATTGGCCATCCAATCTCTATACAAAAATTATGGTCCAAACATCTTCTTCTGAAATGTTAATGTTCTCAACATAAGCATAGAAAGCTTCTATATGTTCTTCAGCAGTATAATCCCCAGATCCGGTAAACTTCGACATATATTTCTGATAATATCTCGTTGGCATGGATGATAAGGGATTGGGAAACACAAGAGGGGAATATCTATTGGCTAAGATTTGTTCCATCTTTTTCAAAGCGAAAACCATGGCAATATTTGGGGTTGATGCATAAGAAGAAGCCTCAGAAGATGATGGCTAAGATGGGATAGGTGAGACTATAAAAAATGGTTGTCTTACTTCACTGAGGAAAGAAGGAGAATCACTGGTAGGATGACTACCGTGGGAAAAATTTCCTGAATAAGGTGGAAAATAAGAGGCTCTGAAAAACTGACCGAGCAGTAAGGCTAAGTTTTCTTCACCCTTAGAGGAAAGATCTTGTAAAATATCTTCAAGAACGGGCACACTGGTATGAGTATGGAATACACCCTCTATAGGCTTAGTAGGTGAAGAATTCAAAGAAGAGGAAGAGTCCTTTTGTTGGAGGGATCCTAAAACTTCTTCTCTCAAATTGGATGTAATAACATGCTCAGAAATAGAATCTATAACATCAGAGGAAATTGAAGGCTCCTTGCCCTTCAAGTTTTCTGACACAATCTCAATTTTCTGAGAACTAGAAGTTTCAACAAAAGGGATTCAACAAGAGGTTCTCTAGATACAAAAGAATAAGTGTTTCTTGAAATACCTGGATTAGATGCTCTTGCAGATCGAGAAGTTTGTCTTTGCAAATATTTTCCCCTTCTGATGATATTCTTAGAATCTAGAGTTGGTGCTGCCAGTGGTCTTTCTTGGTTTTCCCTAGTATGAGCCCTTCTCAGAGCCACTTCATTCCAATGGAGTCACCAAATAGATGGTTACAACCCAAAATGTGTCCAGACTTTGTCTATCATCAATGTTGGATATTTTCGTCTCCCAGGGAAGCTGAGCTTCAGTCTCCTCTCCCCAGCAATGGCGCCAATTTTTTAGCACTCTAGGAAACTCTCCTAGGCTGTAAATCAGAGATGCCTGGTAACTTGATCTTTTTGGTAACTATTTTCTCAATAATGGGTGTGGGTTTGGATCAATATGAATATCTTAATCACTAGTTTGTATCTTCAAAACAATCTAGCTATATTCATGCAATACAATGCCTTCAAGAGCTATTATCAGATAGGTTTGTAAATAAAATGGATAAGAAAACTAATCAGTTAACCAGAACACACATAGGCAATACATATGATGAGTCAACAAACTAGCCAAAGATGCTTATGATTCTTGCTTAACAGTCAAAAGTAAGATGACAGTTACCATGGGACCATGAAACATAGACAAAAGAATGATTTCAAATCATATGCATAGACAAAGATGAAGGAGAGTTTGACAATAACAAATGAAAGAAGCTTGCATGCTTAATATATTAAAGAAAGTGTCTCTTTACAATAACAGTGGATTATAGAACTCAAAATCGAACCCTCTGTTCCTCAAATGTTCTTGGCTTTATAGCCTTTTACAAACAGTTTCTAGATCCTAGATTACTGGATCAATTTTGCCAAAAATATAAAATCAATAACTGGCCCAAGTAGACTAGATCAATTCAACTTCTCGAATGATATTTATGTTCGTTAGATTCTAGGCAGCTGTAGTGTGCCTTCCAAGGCTGTTGGATCTCATGTGACATGGGAGGAGTCGAACTTGACACCTATTGACAATCAAACAATATTATATCCTTAATAATAGCTAATCGTTGTTTACCTTTTCAGTCTTTTAATGCATCTCCAAAACCAAAATAAACTCTTGATAAAGATGTCATTAATTATCTTCCATTTATTTGAACCATTTTTTAGGCTTTTGAACAAGAAAAAATTGGACCTGTGCAAAAACATTAGCTTTCTGTCTTATCAGTGCTTTCGGTAGCTAGAGTAAATAGAATTTGGGCTGATTATCTACTGAACGTTCTGCTTTCGGTGGCTAATGAACAATCGATATGTTCGCCTAAGCCACCGAAACCTGAGATTATCAAAATTTCAAAAATACCCCTGTCTTAGCTCAAAAACGCCTCAGGAATGATCTTTTTAGGCTTCTGTATCTTGATCAAAATTTGTAGGGTTACTATCTGCCTCTAGTTCATTGCACTAAACTGCCACCTCTGCAAGGGTCTCAAGAGAAGCATGAGACTGATGTTTTGAAGACATTGATTTTTTCCTCAAAGACCTGACCTTTTTCTTCAAACCCTGAGCTACTCTCCATAAGCTATTGTAGTCCTTTATGATATTTTTTTTCTTTTTCTTCTCCTTTATGCTTTCATGGGCTAGTCTTTCCAAAGCTAAGTTTCTTTCTACAAATTTTTTTGATAGAGTTTCATACCTGGTTTTTATTACCCTTTCTAGCACTTCTTGCTCGACTATCTTCTTTTTCAGTTTCTTGATTTCTTTTGATTTATTCTGCTTCACTCATTTGCTAGATGAGGCATCTGCGATTTGTGGTTCTTGTTCTTCTCGGGGTGTAGGTGATGGAAGATTCTCATAACTTGCTGTGTATATGTCCACAAAAATAGAATTGCCACACCCTGTGGTAACTGAATCTTCGTGCCTTGTTTCAAACTACTGCTCTTCATTCTCCAAGTCTGTGTAAGGAAGATTTAGAATGTTTTTGTTCGTTGGAGATTCTTTGGCCTTTTCTTCTTCATTGTGGAACATTAATTTCTTCTTAGTTTTGCCTGGCTTGGAGGAAGGAAAGGGTTGATTGACTGGGGTTGGAGAGATAGCTCTCCTCCTCTTCTTTCCACTTCTGGGAGTGGAGGACTTCTTGGAATGAGGACTCTTCTTTCCCTCTGACTGAACCTCGGTCTGGAAATAATTCTAGAATAAGAAGTAATTCCACTCTTTACCTCTTCTTTGTAACAACTCACAAACCAAAAGTTTGATTAGACTATGGTGGGATAATCTTCTTGCAACTTGATTAGGTTTGGCCTTGACTTGATGCGCCATCTTGGATAAGCTCCGGTGGAGGAAATAGAGCAGATTGAGTGGGTTTCTACCAGTCAAATGGTTTATAAGTTTAAAATGGTAAATCATCACCCTATTGTATCACCCTTCATAGGTTATATAAACCATTATAGCTTTCAATAACTGCTGCCATTTCTCTTCCAGGAAAGATACATGAATATCTTTGTTCCATATTAAACCCCTGTGTTCTGGTGTTAAATAGGTCATGAATTCAACATTTTTAATAACAGTCGTTTTAAACCATTTCTCTCCAGTCGTGGGAAGCTTTGTCACTTCGTCTATGAGGGATTCATCTATCTCAAATTCATCCCGATTGATGATGGCTTTCTTTCCATCGAAGAAAACTCTGTAATTTTTTGCAAAAATTGTAACACCCTCCATCCTTGAACATTTGACATACCTTCAGGTGTGATTCTAGGTAACCGATATTGTTGATCTCCTTTCTCAGGGTTGACCTTCCTTTCTTCATTTTCCATGATGTTTTCACACACCTGTGATCGAAGGAGCAGATTTTGGAAAGAGTTACACTGTGTAGACTTAGCGAAAATCGGCTCGACTGTGATAAAATTGAGATAACTGAGGTGAGCTTTTGAACATAGCACTGATTGCGAGTGTGGTGAAACAGTTGATGATTTGCAGCAGTCATGGAGAATAACTAAAATAAATGTAGAGTACATAAGCACATGGCTTAATGATATAAATATCTGGAGAGATTCGCTTATATCACAGAGGGATTAGCTTCCGGTCGTGAACGGTTCTTTCTCCAGTCCTTTCGATGGCTTGTGAAATCATGGAAATGTTGAACCCGTCGGTTGAAACATGTGATAGGATGTGCTGGGTCTTTCCCTGCTTCAACTATTTCGGTGGCTAAAATGGCCCTGGATTCCTTTATTTAAGCTTTCAAAAGATAAGGCTTTCGATGGCTAATGAACTATCGATATATTCGCCTAAGCCATTGAAATATGAGATTTGAATTAGATCAAACAAAAACTAAACGAAATTTTATTTAAACTTTATTACATGGGTAAAGCTTTGAGAAATGAACCCTAAAGTTTTTTAAAAATTACCTTCTTAAAAGACTCCCTATCACCGAAGATGCAAAATATCGATTGATTTATTGAGGAGATAACACAAACATAGCAATTTTTCTTGCATGTTTTTGTTCATGTGTTTGTGAGTTCATGAACGAATGTCTTTATGTGTTGATGATATGCTATAGATGTATGTTAGATGTGCATTTGCAGGAATAGATAGATTTTCCTATCTGAGAGTTCTTTGATTCCAGTTCTGGGTTCTTTGTGGCTTCATGCAAGAGTGCATGATAGAGTACTGTGGTCTCTGTAAGCCAGTGAAAGAAGTGCACTTATGAATTCTATGGAATTTCAGACAAAGACGTGCCAGGAGGGCGCACCAGCTGAATTCATTGACTCAAGGAGAATCCTTAGGGTTGTTGAACACCTTGAAGGAAAAACTGTGCAGAGGAGGGCACAGGACAGACATAATTTCTGAGAATTCTGTGAGGCTTTACCAGGAGGGCATTGAGTAAATGCACAGGGTGCATTGAGGAGAACTCTATTTTGAGTTCAATGAGAAGACAAAGTCACTGAAGATTCTAGAGAACTCTGTCAGGAGGGCATTGAGTTGGTGCAAGTGTGCACAGAAGGAACTCTTTGTTGAGTTCAGAGAGAAGAGAAGTGTCATAGGAGGAGACACTCACAAGGTTACTGAACACCCTATATGCTCAACAAAGTGTTCTTGAGTAGGAAGTTGCCAGAGGGCACCTACATCCCTTGAAGGAGAGAAAGGGACATAGACACTTTGAGGTCAGAGCCATAGATAAGCTTAGAAGAGATAACATTGTTTCATGCAAAGGTCTTGCAAGAGGTTGCAGAGATCGAGGGAACCTTTAGGGTTCAGAGAAATAAATCTAAAGAGGAGGAACGCCTCTTAGAATATAGGTGGGAGCCAAGGTTACAGGCTTCACAGGAGAGACAAAGGCAAGGCCTTTTGGAGAAATAAATATTCCAAGGGAAAGGAAGAAGGGCATGCTCAAGGTATAGCACAACTGCCATTATATCAGCTGGAGAGGCAAGATATGGGTCATTAAAGTCTATGTCCAGACACACGCTGGAAAGTGCACAAGGAAGAGAAATAGATCTAGGTCGTCAGATCTAGTGCAAAGAACCAATAGTCATCAGATCCATAGGAAGGAGCACAGAGTTTAACCTCTAGGAGGTCGCGCATGAGAGGAGATGAAACAGATGGTGGAGACACTTTGTGGAGAAGTGAGAAATCCCATGGGCCATTAGATCTTGCAGAGCAGCGAGGGGATTAAGGATGAGTATCTTCTGATACTCTAAAGCTCGGAAAGAATAGAGATCGTTAGATATGGATCAATGACAACTGTTGATCTCATACAAGAACTCGCATATCGGAGTTTGGGGTTTGGAGCGACAAGTGATTTTGGAGTCGTTGCATCGTGAACTCCCTGTTCAAAAAACTCTGAAAAGGCCAGGATTGTTGGATTGATGAGAGTTGGAAGGTGGTTAGAGGCTGTAGAAACCCATCACCCAGGAGTCGAGGGTCAATATGAGCCATTGATCTCATTTCACCACACACCATTGGATCATTTCACGAATTTGGGGTTCGTGAGTTTGGAGGGAAGACCAAATTCTTGGTCGCTCCAAGTCCTGAGTCATGAGGAGCAGGGAAGGAGATCCAGACCGTTGGATCCAAGCCACGGGAGAACTTTTGGATCAGAACCTTCGTGTGGTATCGCGTATCAGGGCTTCAAAGGTTGAAAGCATTTCTTTTCGACTACAGAAGTCACGAAGTGCCGAGTGCTGAGGGCTCATTTGAACATGTGGCACATCCATTAGGTGGGGACCGCATGGTTGACAGGTGGCACAAACATACAACACACAAAAAAGGCGAAAGTAGGCAACAGGTGGCATACACGTGTCACCTTGGAAGGAGTCAACCCATCGTTGACTTATCGTGCTTCGGGGTTTCACAAAGGAGGAGCATGAGGGCTCAACACTCCAACTCGTGAAGTCACGAGTTGTGAGTAGTTCTAGTGTTTAGCCTAGCCTATGGTTATATGTAGTAGGCACTAGCGAGGAGGGAGCCATACCCGTATCGCATCTCGGGTATCGGAGGTTTGGAGTGCAAGAGGAGTCAAGGGTCTTCGACTCACGAACTCGCGAGATCATGAGTCATGAAAAGCGTTTGCATTAAGGCCTTGGTTATGGTCATATCACAAAGGAGATGAAGAGAGGGAGTCTATTCCAGGTGGCGCATGCACATTGTAATGGTAGAGTCAACTGCCTGTTGACTTTTGCATATCACGAATCGGGGAATAGAAGGGTCTGATACCTTGTATGCAAGACCTGAGAAGTCGCAAAAACTGAAAGCGCCTTATTGATTAAGGTCCAGGTCATGGAGCAGGATCACAAGGAAAGGCTTAGAGGAGGATCTTGTCATACGACAACCCTTTTCGGGTTTTCGGCGATCAAAAGGCCAGAACTGGGGTACTTTGTTTTGAACTTCCTGGAGTCCCTATTTGCGAAGGGCACCTCTTGGCTTGGCCTGAGGACATAGCACTATGGTTGCGTGGAGGTGAAGACTCACGCCTGGTGTGTGTTTTTGCGGGTGAAGTTTTCATGGAGGACCTATGGATTGCATAATTTGAGGTTCCAATAGGGACTTGAGGGATCCTTTTCAGCTCAAAGAGAATTTATAAATGATCCTGAGTGGATATTGGCCCAAGGGTCAGGGTTCTTGCTATCACTTGCACCATTGATCATTATTTTTAGTCAATAATATGTTATAAATAAGAGGGTCGACCTGCTATAAGAGGTCGATGGTTTTTGCAAAGACCCTCATTTTTGTATTTGTAAAGAATTATTTCAGATCTACCTTAATTGAGAAGTCTTGTTTAGGACTAGAGACAAGTTTGTGTTTTTCATCAAAATCATGTGTGATTGGATCTAAAGAATAATTATTTCTTATTTTATCTCACGAATGGATGTTGTAATGAGCGAGAGCCTCTGAATCCATTGATAATTTATTTGATTCAATATTTTTATAGTTCTTGTCTCTAATGGTGAAAAGTAAATCGTTGTGTTAGTATGTGATTGATGATTAGAGCTAAGGAAACTATTTTTCTTACCATCATTTATTACATGTATGTTTTTTTCTAATAATCATATATTAGTCAATAATTGGAACATCAATAGGTTAATGTATTAGTACTAGGCTTGTTGCAGGTGTAAGAATCATCGTCTGGATGTTTGAGCACGTGGGTTATCCCAAGCTTAGCCTTCTGCAGTAGTTAAGTTTTCCCATCTTGTTACCCAGTTGGTTTATTCCAGATTTTATCTTGTATCGGTCCCACCTATAAGAGAAACTACAAAAAGAGAATGTTCAAACTGAAGGAGGAAATTTCAGAAGAAGACATCCCGTCAATCACTACGTAAAGCCCATCGATTAATTGGCCGGATCGCAAGATATGGAGAACCATTCCACCATTAAACACTACAGAGTCTGATTGGGCCTCAATGGTGAGTTTGGTTCCTATTTTTGAGTTAAAGGAATTTAGGACTCCTCAAAACATGCATATGTATCCAAAGGAATGCTTATACGAAGGATGTGACTGTACATTTGAAAAGAGTAGAATGGGGATATGAGTTTTCATAAACAAATTATTAAAAAGTATTTGTTCTAGGATTGAACTGTTGGTATCAATAGTTTTATTTTGTGATGGAGATTAAAATAGAGCTTGTTTATTTATTTGTACCTAGCACCTTAAACAAGCAGCCAATCCAACCTAATAGAGAAACAAATATCCTTTGTGCTTATTGGTGAATGTAAATAACATAGATAATCAAATTGATTTTTTTTTGTAGAGAATGCATGTAGATGAGACATAGACACCATAGACATACCATTTACATATCACAAATCCTGGCGGTTTAACACCTCATATGTGTAAATAAAGAAAAAAGAGCACGAGGATAGACGAAAGAAATGTGAATTAATAGAGGAGATTGTTGGGGAAATCCTTTTATCCTTTTGAAGCACATGCCCTTGGGTCATTGAAAATCACAACCTCTATAATTCCCATCCTATATAATTTGAACAAAAATATTTGATCATATATATAGATTTTTGTTATGCAACCAAAATTGTTTTAACCTAAAGTATGTTGACATGAAAAGAGTCCATTGCTTAGAGAAAAAAAACAACCATAAAAGAAAATGAAAAAAGAAATAACCAAAGAATTTACTTCGGGTTGAACTTATGACATCCCGTAGTACCATCGATACCTTAGTATGATATGTCAAAATTTGCTTACACAATATATGCATCTATCTCATTGATGTTTTATAATCTTATCTATATAGCAATTTCAACACATTTATCTCACCAATTACATAGTACTTTGAGAAATGAAACAAAAAAAATTCTGAGTTACTTCACACACACCTATGTTTTTTTTTCCTAAGGTTTTTCCTTGTTTATTAGTCATAATTAGTCATTATCCAGTCTCCTATATTTTAGGGGAGAATATTCCACCAGGAGAATATTCTCTTTCAGTTGACACTTCAGTTTGACTAGTTGAGTTGAGTTTAGATGTTGCATTGGTTTTATCACCATGCAACATTGGGATCATCACCATGATAATTCGACCTTTCCTTGGTATCATCACCAGAGTGGTTCATTATCCTTGATTCCCTAAGTTAACTCCTCACTACTCTCTGTTAAGTCAGTTAACTGAGGACTAGTTGACTCGTTAACTCAACTAGGTGGCAGTTCACTGTCGTAACTGTTGGTGTGTGTCCATATCAATATATACCACCACTATGGTTCATTGGTTCACCTCCAGTGCACACTCATTGAGCTATAAAGAGTATATCATGTGTAAACTATTCATTATCCATAATGATTAATGAGAATTATTTCTTTCCTTCTTGTTCTTTCTCCAATTCTCTCTACAAATGTGTGTATTATTGTTTATCTAGATCTATTAGGTGCACGTTAAACACATTTACATTGTATTAGAGCCGATGGACTGCTAAGAAAAATCTACACCAAAAAAATTTGCAGGTACAAAAGATTGAAGACAACGGAAATATGGAATTCCAAAAAGAATTCATTCTTACACCTTATAACTATTTTGCATGGAAGGAGAAAATAACCATACATCTCTGATCTAGAGAGTTGTACAGGTTAACCTTGAATATAGATACATAACTGACATCAGCCATAGAAAAATCCAAGTACTTAAATCACATGGATGAGGCACTCGAAACAATTTGAAGTCTTATTTATCCTGATCTCCTTTTTCATACATCTTCATGTAAGACTCCCAATGAAGCCTGGACCATATTCGAAGGTATCTTTGGAAAACAATATGACATGAGGGGACATATGCTGTAGGTGGAGATTCTCACATTGGATCCAAAAATCTTCGAGAATATCCAAGATTTCTTTACAAAATTCAAGGATTTACTGTCACAACTCAAAGCTTGGCAGGTTGATAAATCGAAGGAGTAGAAACAAATGGTTCTCACCATTCTCTCCAAGATTGGTCCTAAATTATTTGTATTCATATCCACATTCCATTATGTCAGATTTGCCTCCGGAGCCACCTGGAAGATGCCTTCTCTTGAGGAATTTATTGAATCCTTGACACAAGAGCAAACCAAGCTCATCAACATGGGAAAAATCAAAGGCCCAAAGGTGCATTAACTCACTATGCAAGATGGAAGCCACAAATATCATAAATCTAAATCTAAATATAAATAGAAAGCTCATGCACATCTGAAGAAGGAAGGTTGCACAAAACCCTTCACCAATGCCTCCGGATCCAAAGGGGAAAAGGGAAGAAAAGCGAAGAAATGCAAGTACTGTCACAAAGGATTCCATTCAGAATCTGCATGCATGCAAAAACAAATAGATTTGATGTCTCGAATACTTCATAAAAACAACCTTAGAGATTGCATCCCCGAGGGTGAAAAGAAGAAGAAGGCAGAAGATCTGAATTCCAAGAAAGACAATTATAGCCATGCCTTCATTGCAATCAACTCCTCTCTCGATGCTTGGATCGTAGATTCAGGAGAATCACATCACACGGCTGCCTTAGAAGTGGTCTATTCTTCATTGTATGCATGCAAAGGTCCTCCTATTCTGATGGGGGACAACTCTTCTGTCAAAGTCACCGACAAAGGAAGGATTGAAGTCACCAATGGAAGCTTCGAGAATGTGTTGTACATTCCCAAACTTTCTTTCAACCTTCTCTCCATGTATCAAATGACGAATTCTGGCACCAGAAATAAAGTCATCTTCACACCAAATTTCATGGACATATACGACATGAAAAAAAACTCCTGGGTTGCAACCGGTGAGGTAAATCATCAGTCTAGATTGTATACATTTTTTGAATTCATTGAACCTGATTCTACTTTACTACTTACTCATGCTGATGAAAGTAGTAGGATATGGAACAAAAGGTTTGGACATTTGAATTTCAGATACATGCAACATCTTAGAAATCATATATTAGTTGATGGTATACCATACATCCATTTCTCCAAGGGAGTATGTGAGGGATGTGCTCTCGGAAAACACCTTCAAGAGAAATTCGACAAAGGAAAGTCTTAGCGAGCTTCTACACCTTTAGATCTGATCCATAGTGACCTTATGGGTCCTTTTCTACATCCATCCATCAACAAAGCGAGGTTTGTTCTCATTTTTGTTGATGATTTCTCATGTTTTACTTGGATCTACTTTCTCAGGCAAAAGTTCAAGGTCTTTCAACACCTCAAAGATTTCAAAGCCTTGGTTGAGACATAGTCTGGAAAGAAGATCAAAGTCCTCCAAATTGATAACAGGGGAGAGTATGTAAATCATGAGATCCATAATCTTTTCCATGAGGCAAGGATCCAATTGCATCACATAGTTCTCTATACTCCGTAGCAAAATAGAGTTGCTGAGCAGAAAAACCGATCTCTAAAGGAGATGGCATGTTCCATGTTGCATGCAAAGTCACTACCAGAAAGACTATGGGACGAATCACTTAACTGTGAAACATACATCCAAAATATATCTCCCCATATATTTTTCAAGGATAAGACCCCCTACAAGGCTTGGAGCGGCCTCAAACTAGAAGTGACCCACTTTCGCATTTTTGGTTCACGTGCATGGGCTAGGATTCTCTCTGAAAAGAGGAAGGCACTTGATCCACAGAACACTGAGTGAATTTTTGTTGGATACCCCAATAGTGAGAAGGGATATCAACTTATTGATCTTTCCTTGGACCATATCATCATTTAGAATAGTGTCCAGTTCGAGGAAAGTGTCTCGCATGCACCTCAATAGCCACATGCACACACCTTCACTCTTCCACCTATCTGAGATGAGGAGAATACACATGTTGACTCTTCTTCATATGAGAGTTCTGATTTAGAGGACTAAGAGGATTCAAATTCAGAGTCAGTATAGTCGAATGCAGAGTCAGAGCATCTAGATGCAGTTTCACATCCAAAGCATAGGCCCAGGTGGGCACAGACTACTCTTCAAGCTGCATGGGATCTTGTTGGTGATATAGTCGATACGAGAAGGACTGGATCTGATTTTGAGGAGCCTTCTATTGAAATCACTGCGACTGAACCATTTCCCTCTAGGCATATTTTCTTGGTTTAGTCTTCAGATCCAAAATCTTATGGCGAGGATATTAGAAATCCCTTTTGGGAATCCACCATTTAGGAGGAGTACAACTCCCTCCTCGAGAACTAGACTTGGGATCTGGTTCCCATTCCTTCTGGGAGGAAACTTGTTAGATGCAGATGGGTCTACAGGACCAAGAGTGCAATGGATGGACAGATCAATAGATACAAATCTAGGCTTGGCGCCAAAGGATTTCAATAGGTTCATGGTATTGGCTATGATGATACCTTCGCTCCAGTAGCGAAGATGGATTCCATACAATTGGCACTTGCCATTGCAGCATCCAAAGGATGGGAAGTCCATCAGATGGACGTGAAGAATTCATTTCTTCATAGTGATCTCTATGAGGAGATCTACATGGAGCAGCACCATGGATTTATGCAGGACTCATCTTTGGTATGTTGACTGAAGAAGTCCCTTTATGGCCTCAAGCAAGCTCCGAGGGCATGGTATGCCAAGATGGACTCCTACCTATTGTCACAGAAATTTGTACATTGTAAATCAGACCTGAATGTTTACATGCTCAGGATGGTTGATTCACTTCTACTTTTAGTTCTATACGTTGATGATTTGTTGATCACTGGTTACTCAACTTCAACAATTGCTGCAGTAAAGAGGATTCTATAGGACAGGTTTTTGATGATGGACATGGGTCTTCTACACTTCTTCCTTGGACTCGAGATCAGTCAGGATGCATTAGGCATCAAAATGTCTCAGGCCAAGTATGCATGAGATCTCCTTGAGAGATTTCACATGACAGACTGCAAGTCTGCTCCAACTCCTTTCCTATTAGGATTCAAACTTGAGGATGGCGGGGAGACTCCATTGGTTGAAAACACACTATATAGACAACTAGTGGGGAGATTGTTGTATCTCACACACTCCAGACCAGACCTCTCCTATGTAGTTGGCACAGTTTCTAGGTTCATGCAGGAGCCACATGAGCTACATTGGAAGGCTGCAAAGAATATCCTTTGATACCTATAGGGCACCATCACCTTTGGGATTCATTATGCAGCAAAATCTACATTAGATATCATTCGTTTTACTGATTCTGACTGTTCTGGTGATAACATTGATCGCAAGTCCACATCTGGTTACTCACTCAGTCTTGGTTTCGAGCCTATCTGTTGGTTGAGAAAGAAGCAAGCTTCCATTTCTCTATCTTCATCCGAGGAAAAGTACAAAGGGTTAGTTAACATAACCATTTAGGCTATTTGGCTACATAATTTTCTCATTGAATTGGGCATTTAGTTTCATCGACCGATCATCATCTGGTGTGACTAATCCGGATTATTTTCGGCATGAAATGAGAGTGGAGATATAATAAGAAAATGCACAGAGATATCACAGACATTCAATAACATAACA
>ML777487.1:443627-466893 GCA_009831015.1 Picea engelmannii | reverse complement strand
GAACTTTGCTCCTAGTAAGTTTCCCACCAATGTTTGACATGAGGGAGAGCTTTAAGGAGTGCAAAGGTGATCTTTTCTTTGTCAGAAAAATTGTGAACAGAGAAATAACCTTCCAGCAGAGTTAACCATTTTTCTAGGGCTTCAGCATTTATTTGTCCTTCAAATACAAGAATATCAAAATTAACTTGTACCTTGAAAGGCGAGGTGCCTCCAAAGTGGCCGCTTGATGAAGATGCGCCTGATGCTATCGACAGGCATTGAAGGATGTGGGAAAAAATCTCCATCATTTCGTCCCTCTGTCGCGTGAGAGCTTGCTCAAGCAACAGATTGATAGGATCGTCTGCTCCATCGTTTTTCTTTTCTTCCGCCATTGAGATTTTGTTGGGTGTGCGAGAGGGATTTTCTTCAAGAGAGACAAGCTTGAGACCCAAATTGCTATACTCGAACCTCGTTGGGGACATGCACTGAAAAAATGATCAAGAGCAGCCTGCTCTGATACCACTGATCCGGATTATTTTCGGCACGAAATGAAAGTGGAGATATAATAAGGAAATGCACAGAGATATCACAGACATTCACTAACATAACAGAAATGTATCAGAGATGCAACCATAAACACAGATATACAATAATACACGATTTCTATTAATGAAAGAAATGTACAGAGACTGTAAAAATACAGAGTGAAAGACTCGCTAGAATGGTGGCAACTTATCTCTGAGAAGAGATGTGACGGCTACTCGCATTCACAAGAAGATGATTACAATGAGGCTCTAAAGGCCCTTTTACAATAAATGGGAATTCAAAAAGTCCCAAACATCCAAAAACCTAACCCTAGGAGATGAAGCGCCAAAAGTCATGTGGGCCCCGTTTGGGTAAGTGAGTACATCAACTTCCCAGGGTCGTAACTTTTGCATATGATCTCTGTTTTAGGCGTGTGATAGCTCGTTGGAAAGGTATCGACAAGGAGATTAATTTTGGGGGATCACTAATGACTTTGGCTATGATTGAGAACCTAGATTTTGAAAAACATTCATTTGGGCCCTCAAAATGGCTTTAAAAGTTAAAACTGCTAAAAATAGTAAATTGCCAAAATTGCTAGAAAGCCATTTTGAGCCATTTGGAAAAGGTGGGTGGCCACCAATATCCACCTGGATCAATCCTCCCTCCTTAGGAAGTAATGGTCTCCATTGTGTTGAGTTCCTAAGGGAGAGGGAAAAACATTTGTTGAATCTACATCTGGGTGAGCTGCTTGTCTTGCTGGAGACACTGCACTGCTCAGTTTGTGGAAGTCTATCATGAACCCGTTGAGGTTGAGGCTGTTCAACAAGTCGGGCTACATGAGAGGATGTTGTACAGAAGGAATCTTTACATTTTGCTGTAGCCTTGTCGACCTGCTTCTGTAGGATAGAAGGTGCTTAGGGCGAGGCTGTAGTGGTTGCAGTGTCCTTCTATTCTCTTTTTGAACAGATTGTGAAGAAGCTAAATTTTGCAGTATGAGATACTACTTTGCGACACTTTTTAGGTGGAATAGTAGTGGGAACTACCTCTGGTATTCTGTAGAGATGACCCCCCAAAGTGACAATAACACTATGAGGTCGATAACACTACGAGGTCGAGACTCATAAATAGCATGGCGCTTCCACATATATGGCTGGCCCAAGAGAACATCACAGACATCCAGTGGGGAAACATCACATAATACCTTATCCTTGAAGGGTTGGATGCCATATGACAATCGACACTGCTGGCTGACATGAAGATCTCATCCTTGGCAAAGCCACCCGATGTTGTATGGCTGCGGGTGTGGTGTTGTTGACAATCCCAACTGTTTGACAACCTCTGCTGAGATGAGGTTCTTTTGGCTTCCACTATCAACAATAAAATGCAGCGGGGTCCCCTTCACCCACATCTGTGAATGAAAAAGGTGCTCCCCCTCTTCAGGATCTGTTGGTTCTTCTGGTTGAATTGTTGCAGTCGTGACAATAGAAGTGAGGTCTGCGTCAATGATCTGTCTTTTACCATTATTTTCAGAATCGGGTTCTAAATCAAGGTTTGGCTCCTTGTATTTGATCTCGGGCACCAATGATTGTTTTGAGAGACATTCATCAGTGTTGTTCCAAGGGATTTTGTGGAACTTGCACCATTTTCCGGTGTCCTTCTTTGTCTTCCCGTGACCCTTCTTTTCCTGTGTCTTGGACTGGTTTTCGGGAGACTGTTTGTTCGGGCTATATTTTTCATACTTTGGTTGTTGCGGATTTGCAGACCCAAATTCCCGTTTGTTCTGGTGCTTAAATTTCTGCTCAATTTTAACATCATATCGATAAGCAACACTGAGTGATGAGATGTCCAGAAAATCCATTTCAGTTTGGATGTATCTGTGTAGAGCCCCACGGTATTTCAGAACCAAATGTCGCTCGGAGTCTTTGATACCCAGCTTGGTGTGCAAGGTATGGAAGGCATTGGTGAACTCCAAAACTGCTTGGCCCCTTTCTTGCCGCAGTGTGGTCCATCTCATGTACTGATCCTCATAGTTGCCAACAGGGTAATATTGTTCTTTTACCGCATCCACAAAAAAATCCCAAGTGGGATCGGCCCCATATATTCCAGAATCCTCTGTGGAACTTTGCTCCCAGTAAGTTTCCCACCAATGGTTGACACGAGGGAGAGATTTAAGGAGTGCAAAGGTGATATTTTCTTTGTCGAAAAAATTGTGAACAGAGAAATAACCTTCCAGCAGAGTTAACCATTTTTCTAGGGCTTTTGCATCTATTTGTCCTTCAAATATTGGAATATCAAAATTAACTTGTACCTTGAAAGGCGAGGTGCCTAAAAAGTGGCCGCTTGATGAAGATGCACCCGATGCTATCAGCAGGCATTGAAGGATGTGGGAAAAATTCTCCATCATTTCGTCCCTCTGTCGCGTGAGAGCTTGCTCAAGCAACAGATTGATAGGATCGTCTGCTTCGTCATTTTTCTTTTCTTCCACCATTGAGAGTTTCTTGGGTGTGAGAGAGTGATTGTATTCAAGGGAGACAAGCTCGATACCCAACTTTCTATACTCGGACCTCGTCGGGGACATGCACTGAAAAAATGATCAAGAGCAGCCTGCTCTGATACCATTGATTCGGATTATTTTCGGCATGAAATGAGAGTGGAGATATAATAAGGAAATGCACAGAGATATCACAGAAATTCAATAACATAACAAAAATGTATTAGAGATGCAACCATAAACACAGATATACAGTAATACACGATTTCTATTAATGAAAGAAATGTACAGAGATTGTAAAAATACAGAGTGAAAGACTCGCTAGAATGGTGGCAGCTTATCTCTAAGAAGAGATGTGATGGCTACTCGCATTCGCAAGAAGATGATTACAATGAGGCTCTGAAGGCCCTTTTACAATAAATGGGAATTCCAAAAGTCCCAAACATCCAAAAACCTAACCCTAGGAGATGAAGCGCCAAAAGTCATGTGGGCCCCGTTTGGGTAAGTGAGTACATCAAATTCCTGGGGTCGTAACTTTTGCATACGATCTCCGTTTTAGGCGTGTGATAGCTCGTTGGAAAGGTATCATMAAGGATATTCATTTTGGGGTCTCAATAATGCATTTGGATATCATTGGGAACCTCTATATCGAAAAACCTTCATTTGGGCCCTCAAAATGGCCCCGAAAGTTAAAACCCGCTAAAAATAGTAAATTGCCAAAATTCCCAGAAAGCCATTTTGATCCATTTGGAAAAGGTGGGTGACCACAAATATCCACCTAGATCAGTGAAAACCAAAGCTCTCTAAAGTTCTATAGAGATCTAGTTTAGAGGCAGCAGATGAAGAACATCAAGATCTACATGCACTACATCCAGGACTTGGTACACGAGGGGATCATCGACTTACAGTTCTGTCCTTCAACAGAATAGACGGTAGACATCTTCACCAAGACCTTCACTGATAAAAAGTTTCATTCTCTGTGAAGTCATCTTGGAGTGAAGGACACAGTTGCTTAGCAACTGTAGTTCTTGTTTTTACATACATTGTACCTTGAGGAGGGGGGGGAGGTGGTTTCCCATGAGGTTTTCCCTCTTTCCTCACTTTAATTTCAATGTATCTTTTGTATTTGGGTACCTAACATGGCCTCGTTGCCGAGACCCATTCTTTATTTTCACCATAGTGATGATGGGGGGGGAGGGGGGGTGTTGGAGTTACTTCACACACACCTATGATTTCTTTTTCCTAATGTTTTTCCTTGTTTATTAGTCATAATTAGTCATTATCCACTCTCCTATATTTTAGGGGAGAATATTCCACTTGGAGAATATTCTCTTTCAGTTGACACTTCAGTTTGACTAGTTGAGTTGAGTTTAGATGTTGCATTGGTTTTATCACCATGCAAAATTGGGATCATCACCATGCTAATTCGACCTTTCCTTGGTATCATCACTAGAGTGGCACATTAGCCTTGATTCCCTAAGTTAACTCCTCACTACTCTCTGTTCAGTCAGTTAACTAAAGACTAGTTGACTAGTTAACTCAACTAGGTGGCAGTTCACTCCCGTAACTGCCTGAGAGACTAGACTAGGTGGCAGTTCACTCCCGTAACTGCCTGAGAGACTAGACTAGGTGGCAATTCACTCCCGAAACTTTTAGTGTGTGTCTAGATCACTCTATACCACCACTATGGCGCATTGGTTCACCTCCAATGTGAACTCATTGAGCTATAAATAGTATATCATGTATAAACTATTCATTTTTCATAATGGTTAATGAGAATTCTTTCTCTCCTTCTTCTTCTTTCTCCAATTCTCTCTACAAATGTGTGTATTATTGTTTAGCTAGATATATTCTGTGTAGGTTGAACACATTTACAAAAACCAATGCATGCCATAATAGTGAACTAAAATCTCACTGCAAAAATAAATTTTTCCATGAAATGAAGAAAAGTAGGAATGGGTATAACATAAAATAATTAGAGTGGAGGGTGAGAAATGGAGAAAGAGTTGGACTAGGCGCTCACCCTTGGATAGGTAATGTAGATAATTTGAGATTTACTAGAACAATGGTTGAAGATTTACAACTACAAGGTATTTATTCACTAGCTCAGAAAACGGATCCACTAGCATCATCTTCGTGGAATAAGATATGGAAAAGTGCATCTACTTTGGGATTGGAAGGTTAGTCAATTGTTCATTGGAATACTTTTCTATTTTTAAAAAAATATTTTTTGGTAGATGTGTTTCTCGCTTGGGATACAAGGCTATGTTCACTTTAGAGGTGTAGGGGGGGACTGCTTGGTGGTGGAAGGTAATCTAGAAAATTAAATCTCCTTTGAATACTAAATTTTTTATGTGTTTTTTTTACGAATAAGGTTCTCACTTGGGATGTGTTGCAAAGGAGAAGTTGGCAGGGAATTGGTCACTGTGTTTTTTGTAGGGATGTAGAGGAATCCATAAATCATTTATTGATTAACTATAATTATTCACTCATTGTCTGGCATAAATATTAGTCTCTAATAAGTGGCATTGGTGTGTGGAAAGATACCACTGTAGAGGAGTGTGAACTGATTTATAAATGGAGGGATTAAGGAGCATGGGGCACTTCCATGTGTGGTTCTTGTAGATTATGGATTGTGAGGAAGTCAATATTATTCTAAGACAAGGATGCTCCTTTGTGTGATTCATGACAGAGTAACAACCTTTGTGTGATTAATTCCCCTTTCCAAATAAAGTGTTTAGTCTCCATGAGGTTTTAGCAAAAATGGGCTATATTGGGCCAAGCTCTTCAAAAAATGTAATATCTACCATGCATATTTTTTAAGAGCTACCTCTTTCTTGTATCAACAACAATTTTTCATCCTATATTTCACTTAAATAATCCCCACTCAAAATAGAAGGAAATAATACCTTAGATCCAAAGATAAAAATAAAAGTATTCTAGAAGTAAAACCCTAATGAAATGTGTGTGTGTCATGGCCTTGGCTAATAATTTCTAAAATGAAAATTTAAAGAGGGCCAAGTGGCATTAGTAAATGGTTGCGAGCAGAAATTCAAGCCCGCAAAATATTTTGATGGTAGAATTTTTGGGAAGATCTGTGGTTTTAAAAAGAAATTATAATATTTTAGTTCCTTCTTGTGTTTCATGTCTTTGTTTTTTTTTTTCATCTTTCATTTTGTGTTTCTAATCACTTAGAATTTAAATAATGTACATTTTCTTAGGAATAAAAGAATCCTTAGAATTCATCATTGTGATTTTTCCTTTGTTCTTACCATTTGACAATTTGGACCCTACTACTTGGGTTGTCTCCATAAGAACAATGATTTGCACCTCCAATGCAAATGGAGAGTTGATTTTTCCATCTTAGCCAATTATATTAACAAAGTAGTTTTCAGTGTTGTTCCATTGGATGTGTTTGGAGTCATTCTCTGCAATCCATACCTATGGGATCAAGATGCAAGAACCAATGCCTATACAGTAAAGTTCACTAACTTCCAAATCAAAAAGAAATTTGAAATATCTTGACATCAAAGACTTAAGTTTTTATCATAACACTCTACAAAAATCAGATGATAGTTAGTTGGCCCTTTCTTTCATAAAATAAATCCATAAGAAAACGAGTCTTACATAGGTTCCAACAAATCCAACACAAGGGCATACCATTGTACAATAATGTACATGGAAAAATCCTCTTAATCTATGTATCAAAGGAAATATACATACATATATTTCTTAACATGCCTACATGTTTCACTATATCAAAAGTTTCAATGCAAGCAATACCAAGGACTTTGTATCATCACTTACATACATGAAGAAAAATTAGTTAGTAAAGTAGAAGTAGGGATGTCACATCAAATCAGGAGTGCAATCATAACAAGTAAACGACCATAAAAAATAAATCAAATTTGAATTATGATGGCATCACTTTTGGAGGAAAAGAAGGAGAATCAATATTTCAAGCCACCCGAGTTGAAACAATGGAAGTTTGAGTTTGTTAGGGAAGTGTAAAATCTATTGGAGCGAGTTTTGTTGGAAAACATAAGTGCTAGCCTACCCTTCATAGATAAAAGCATAAACTCTAGATGTGATCTTGTTGAAGATCTTGTTCAAGAGTCTAAATGTGATAAGATTCAAAGATTTACACCTCAAGCTAAGAGTAACAATATAAATCTTGAGTTGAGTAAAGACAGTCATGAATTTGACAATGATTTTGAGTATCATTAAGAAGGAACCAAGGAGTGGAGCTTGAGTAGGACAAACTAAGTCTAGTTTACTAGGAAAAACCACAAGTGGTGTTAATAAATAGGTAACACAAGACAATAACTTGGTGGAAAATTCTTTAATCCATATTTAAGACATGTATTCATCCAATGATATCAATATATAGTACATGTATCTAACCACCTCTAGATGTCAATTAGGTTTTGCTAGGGTGGTTGGGAGTAATGATTTTTATCCTCCCCACCTGGGTTCAATTCCTATAAGTGACATGTTGAGGTCATAACAAGTATCCTTCCCATCATATCTTCATGGATTCCAGGAAGCCTTGATCCATCTCCAATTTATGATGAAAATATTGACGGCCCTCCACTACCTGATGGAAATGATTCAAGTGAATTGTATGAAGGAAATAACTTTGAAGGACCGCCAATGGGAATTCTTGTTGAACTAAAAGTATATTTAGAGTTGGCATAAGGGAAAACGCCATGAGGACACATTTCAAGAGGCCTTGATGTAGGATTAATTTGATCAAACTTTGATGTGGGTTTTGGATGACTCTTTTGATGGCGTGTTGAAGGAAACAACTCATCAAAATTCGATGCTAACTAACCATCGAATTGTCCATGATTATATTTTATTGAATTCTCCTAGAATTCCTTCATGTCTATAACTTGTCTACTAGATTTTTGATGCATATACTGAAAGCCAACTTCTTCACCTATGTTCTCAACATCATAAGAACCTAAAACTCCTTCAACAAGAAAGAATTCCATGTTCCTATGGAATTTTATTCTGACCTTTTTACCTCTAGTTGATCTCACCATGTTAGATGTGTTGGACGTAACACTTTCCCCCCTCCCTCCATAAATTCTCTCACTCAAGGATGACAGGTCTGACAGGTACATGTTCAGTTGTACCTACACTCCATCGAATGAGAAAACATAGTTAGCGACAATATGATTGAATTTATCCTCATCGTCATAAGTTTTTGTCAAATTTTGACCCCATATGTAGTAGTGAACTAACCAAGTATGATGTTTTAGTAACCTTTTAGAAGGAGAGTAAGTTTGATTAGTTTGGAATAGCCAAAAAAATATATATTTATACAACCTAAGTTAAGAGTTACTTCTAATCCTAAATTCAAAGCTTCAAATTCAACTATATTATCTGTACAAGGAAAGTTTATACGATAAAAAAAATGGTGTAATTTTCCTAATGGAAACCACATCCTTCACCTGAATAGACATTGTCAAAATGCACGTGCCAAGAATGATCATAATAATCACATGTGAACAATGGGCTTGACACAATTCACAATTTTTTCTTTGGTGAAGATGGAGTAAGTGTCGAAATATGACTTAGATGGAGGGTAGTCCTTGAGTGGCTGTGTCTAACTCTGGTTGATGGACCGGGTCATATTTAATATTTTTATGCATAACATTACCATCATTATCATAACATTTATTCATTGGATAGGGGCCATGAGGGAAGGTGAATCTTGGTGTGCAAATGTATGGGAAAGGGATGTAGACCATTTTTTTAAGATTGAAAACCTATTTATGGATGTTGACATTTTCCTTGCATTGGTAATTCAAGAATGCTAAATGGGCATGAAATTTTGTTTAAAGGAAAAAATTGAATTTAAGAAATATACATAAGGAATCTATGTTACCAGAAATGGTATTGCAGAGTACCATTTCTCCAAGAAAGGGGAAATTGATAGAAACACAATTTCTTAGGCGTTTCTCTACCCATGGTGGCATTTATGAAAAGAAGCCTAACATTTGCATATCATTGTTTCCATTGGAGAGGTAGTGTCTTTAATTTTGTCATCCCAAATATTGATTGTAGAGTTATTCCCATGAGACTAATATAAATAGTTATGAATGATAGAGAAGGTTTTGGTAATTGTTGACTCGACTTGGAATTCAACTAGAGAAAGGATTCAATTATTGGTTATTCTCATATGATTATTAATGTTACATTATTTTATCAATGAAACTTATTTCGATATAAAATTTATATCATTTATTAACATCACCATAGTTTATCTTCTAGATCTTGGTTCGTTAAAAATAAGTCCTTAATTCTTAGAATTTTGATTGTAGTGTTGAGCTTGACCTTGAGTGTGTGTGTGTGTGTGTGTGGAAAAGAAATAGATAATAAAATCATACTCCAAATTAGCTAAACCACATAGTCTAGACAACCATAATCATAAACCAAAAAATCGACGGAATCATATTTGAAACAATCGATGGACCATATTTATCAATGTGGGTTGGATCCCATCCATCCATCACAAACAATGGGCTCCCACTCATAATTACACTAAACAATGGGTTACCTTGTGCTCATTTTTCTTCAAATTTGATGACTAAGATTTATCCATGACAACCTTCTTTCCCTATATTTTTCCTTTTCAAATCACAAATAGCTTTCAACAAATCATATTGTCTTAGACATCCACCATAGTGACTGTAATATCAAATAAGATGCTAAAAATCAACTCTATCTCAACTTTGAAAACTAGAAATCCAATCTTGAACATATGACTTGAATCTTACATTTATTCCCACTACACTTTGCATATACTTGGATTGATAAAATAGGGCCTCTATTTGATCATTATTAAAGGGTCTGTTCATTGTGTAAAAGTGCAAAGTTTGAGTTTAATGTTGATGGTATATGTTGTTCAGTAGTTTCCAGAGTACATTTGGGATAGGAGGTGCTTAATGTAGACACTATTATTGGATGAGAGAAGAAGTAAAGTGCTCTCTCCATCCCTTTCCCCTTTTATTTTCATGTCTAAACATTAATTTTGATAACACTTGAATTTTCTAAAGTAATTTTTGAGTTTCCTCGATGAGAAATTGTAGGAAGATCCCTAAATATTACCTTGTGGATGCATTGAAAAAATCGTTATAAGTCCTTAATGTAGAGAAATGTTGTATAGGTGATTAATTCCACATTATGCATGAGTTTTCTGATGTAGAATCAAATTTCATTGTGTCATCCCTTCCTTCCCACATTTCACATTCCACATCCTTAACCAAATTTTGGTGTGAATGTGGAAGTCCTCTCCCTATGCTCCTTTCCTCCCCATGCCACACCCCCACAGTTTACATTGTCTCCCCATGTGAATGTGGATCAAGCTTCTTTCCACCCTTGATTTCTACATCATCGACACTCCAAATCCCACATGAGTTTTCAGATGCAGATGTGAAAACCCTTGTTTTCTTATCCCCTTGATTCCACATTCCTAAATTCTGATTTTTTGTGTTCCACATTTTGCATTCCTAAATTCCTCCTTATACATATGAATGTGGAAGATGACCCTTGTTTCATAAATCCCTATGCATTTAATTAGACATGAGTGGTGGTTTGCTAAATAGACATGTGGCATTCTTCATTCAACGAAAAGTATAACAATGGATAAAGATGGCATAACTCTTTATGAATAGTTTAATTGTACAATGAGATTTGGTGAAAATATTGAGAAAGAGATTGAAATATTAGATATACATGGTTTAAGTCCATTTTACAAAAATAGAAAAATGTGAGAGAATAAATAGGGAACCCGGGATAAATATCAAGACATATTTTGTAGAAACTATTAATTAATTTGCTCAAAACAATTGAGACTATCACTAGACCATGTCTTATAGGTGGTATTCAAAAATTAAAGAAAAGGATCAAAAGGATAATTAAATTTGGAACTTTTATAGCTCAAAATGCCACTATTATGCATTTCTGACATTGGCCTACTCATTTACACATTTTTTCAACCATTTTTACTGAGGTTCCTCTTAAAAAACACATTTTTGTATGGCGTGTGTGCTCTGCTACATATGCAATATGCATACATACACTAGCTACATACTTGACAACCTGCGTATACTCTAAAAAGTTGCAAAAAATAAAAAGTTATGCGCTTTCAGGAGGAGTTTACATGCTATGTCGGGTTGCACAACCATTTTACCTCTTGTAGCCCTTAATATCAATCGAATAACCATCATTTCTCCATGCAAAAGGACCTTAGGGGGTTCATTTGGATATATGAAAGAAGAGGCAAGTGAACCCTGCCAAAATTTATCCCTTATATTGCAAGCCTTTGCATCCCGTTCTGAGTTTTCATCCTCAACATTCCCAATCATTCATCCTCCTTATACAATCCATCCATTTCTCTATATTGGCATGTTGGTTGTGAGGATCTCATTTTGGGAATGGTGAACTTGGAGTTAAAATAGAGGAACCTAGGTGAGGTTCGTGGAGTGGCTTCGAAAATATCAAGGTTGTAACTTACCATCTTGTTTTCAGTAAAAGAGAATATTCTTGTCCCAAATCTATGTTTTTTCATGTTTATATTTATAAATTTATTTCATGAATATTTAGACCTTTAAATGATTTTTTTGATTATGAATATGTTGTTATATACTATTTTCTAAGGTTGTTTCAGACCAACATTGGGAGGAGGCCTACAACCCAGGAGTAGAGAACGACATGAAGGGATCTACTGCAAACAAAAGGAATTAAGGTGGATAATTTTTTTTACCATCCCTCTCCTTAATTGTCATTAGGTCTTGTTGGATTTGGGTAGAATATGATTAATTCTGTATTTTAAGGTGTCATGGCTTTGCCTAGTCACTAGACCTACATTAGGGGGATTTTTTCCCATAGAAGAATTGGTGAATCCACTGGGGAATCTCTCTAGGGTCTTGTTAAGAGTTTATTTTTGGTTTGAATTACTATTGTTTTTCTGTGCTTTCTGAGTCTGTGAGAGTTTTTGGTCACCTTCTAGGTGTTTACCAATTTTCTTGATCTAGGTGGTCACTCTGAATCTTATCTCTTTTTGAGATTGTTCAATCACATATGTGCCCTCGTCTATACCCAACATGCATACAACTATGATCTGAATTCAATATAGCCCACAAACATACGCATGCTGCATGTTCACAACACATGTGTCTGTTCTTTTGAAGAGTTTAAAAAAAAAAAGTCATTTCTCCCAGGAAACCTTTGGTTCCTCAAAACCTCCTAAATCCCATAGACATTTGTTAGATGTTGTTGGACAAGTTTTAAAGTCTCCGGTTGCTTATAAAATTGTAAAGAAATCCTCTTGTATAGTTTTTCTTTGTCTATTTCTGTCTTTTATCAATGTTGAAGGTGTGCTTTTAATATTTAGGTTCTCCTTTGGATTCTGGTGAATCCCTACTTTATGGCATTGGTTTAGGACTTGATTCATTATCTTGGTTGTTATCCTTCTCTCTTGGAATGCTTTGAAAAGAAAAAAATAGTTGTTTTGTTGTTTTCATTTCACAAGCATAAAATTAAAAAAAAATTAAAAAAAGTTGTAGTTTATTAACTGTATTTGCATGTTACTTTTCATGTTTGTTTGGTTGTAGTATCTTAGGTTGTATTAATAAAAGAAAATAAATTTTGAAACAAAGTTCCTTGATAATTTATTTCCGAAAAGGATTGAGTAGTTGCATTTTATTGGAAACAGAAAAGCACAATAGGATAGGTTGTGCATAGGATCTTGGTATGCTTTTTGAAAAGTTTGCATTTCAAGAGAAAAGAGCCAAATCTTCATTTGTAGGATGTAGCTTTCTTTCATTCGCATTTAAAGAACAATGTTCTAAAAGATTTATAATTCTTCTCTTTTTTGTCTCTAAAAAACATCACGAGTTTCACCATTGCACCCCTGAGTAATCAAGCCACTAAAATTAACGCTTAATGATTAAAAGAAATTAGGATTTTTTGTTTATAGGGTACACCAATTAGACTAGGCTTTAGGGCCTTGGATTAGGTGTGGAGAGGAAACTCTCTAAGGCCACCAAAAAAACTTAAGAGTCCGAGTTAAGGAGTTTTGAAGTCCAGTTCTCGTAAAATTTAGTTGAGACCTCCCTCTAACACAGGGGCTAAACACGAGGTCACATGAGGAAAGGTAGATGAGATAACCCCTCCAAATCCAGACCAAGAATAATGGGGATCATATTTGAGGGTCATTTTTAGGATTTTGATAACTGAATTTGACTACAGAGCTTCTTGTACCTTGAATCCATTCGGGATCCTCATTTTTCTTCCAGACCATTTGTTTTCGATACCCTTGAAAAGCTTCGGACATAGCTATCTTGCTCAAACAATCATCCCGACTGTTGACTGTACCTTCTTGGTGATTGACTGTGAGATGAAATCCTAGTTTCCTTTTATAGGTACTCACATAGGTGACTACGAGGGGCATACCGTGGTACCTAGGACATACGTCGGACCACGCTTCACAGAGTATACCTGGAGGGTGTTTCTATGTTCGAGTTACACTTGCACAGGTAATTTTCTCTAGTGTTGGTTGGCGTAATTGTTCTTCCTGACATTCTCTCATTTGCTTGATTTATATTTAGGGACTTTGTAGTGTGTGTTATGTGATTCTCCCTTAGATTTACCTTAGATTCTCTATTTTTCATTTCACAAAGGGGATGATCAATAGCTCTACCATTCACGTAGGCTCCAAGGCCTACCACTAGTAAATATGGAGCCACCCCCACACACCACTGAGGAAAAGGTCAGATCAAGAAGGTTCTTTAAAAGATACCAGGCCACAATAAATTATGCCCGATCCTGTTCCTAGAGGAGACACTCTTGCACTAGAGGTAAATATAATTTCATACTTTAAAGATGAAGTCTTCGTTAGGCCCACAAACCCTTCGATAATTGACCTCTCAATGCCAGTTCTTGTTCAGATAGTCCCTCCTGAGGTGACTACTCCTGATCTTCGTCTTGTTAGGTGACTGGATATGGAAGCAAATAATGTTTCCTCTACCGAGAATCCTCATACTCCCATCCCAGCCATAGGTGGAGGGGGAACCATGCCCCCTCCCCCACCTTCACCTATAAGGAATACCTCTCATCAGACACCTACCACTTCTGAAAGTGGTATAGTCTCTTCTATGACTTCAACAATTGTTCATAATTCAACCATACAGAACACATTTTCTGCTCCTTTCTCATATGAGATGTCGGGTTTTGACACAAGTTCAACTTTAACGTACTCCACTTTATGTACTACTAGTCTTGGGGTAGCGAGTTGTACTACCCCCTTGCAAGGATTCCTTGGGGGTTCCTCTTCTCCGTACAATGTTGTCCTTTATGGTGGGGGTCATATTTCCCCTCTATCCCCCTCTCTTGGAGGATCTTTCCATCAACCATATGGGCCCAATTCCATTTCTAGCTTGTTTAGTGGAGGGAGTCAAAGGCCTCAATCCTATATCTCTCTAGTTGGGTACATGTTTTTCTATTTATTTGGTGCTTTTAGGAATACTGCCTTCTCTTCATATGCATTTTCGTCAGGGGGCAACCCCTTTCTCAATCAATCCAACACTATGCAAAGATTTGTACCTTCACAAGGATTGATGGTAGGAACCAATTCCTTTCAAGGTTTTGAAAATCCTTGGTAGGGTTTTATACCTCTGCAAGGGATGCTGATCAAGGGAAACCCCTCCCACGTCCACTGGAACCCCAAGAAAGGTTCAGTTCCTATACTATGGGGATCATCTGGGGGAAACATCAACCAAGTATTTTGGAATACCATGCAGGGGGAAATCCCCACTCAAGGTATGTCATCAAACTATTTGAATTCATTGACGATGCAGTCTAGTGAGCAGGTCCCTTACACTGGACAAGGAAACCCTGATTTCTACTAGAACCCTGGTCAATATGAAAACTTTTACTGGAAACCTGGTGCCAACCAATATCCATGTTCCTCTTTTCCTTTAACTCTGCTACAACCCAGGTTACCATTTCTGGAAACTCTTCATTTGCTAAAATTGTCAAAGTTGTTAAATGACCCTATTTTTCATGATCCACATTGGCCTCCTATTCTAACTAAGTTTCCCTCGGCTATTCCAAAATTTGAAGGCAAGCCTCGTGAAGATCCAGGAGATTATGTTACGACTTTTCACCTATGGTGCTCCTCCAATTTGTTGAATGAAGACTCTATTAATTTGTGATTTTTTTAGTGTACTCTCATGGGGGGTGTCGCGAAGTGGTATATTTAGCTCGATTTCTCAAAGTGCTCTTACTTTAATGATCTGGCAATGGTTTTCTTGAACCATTTTTAGCTAGTGATGAGATATGATGATGAAACTGAGTTTCTATCCAATTTCAAGCAAACTAAGGCCATATCTTCGATAATATCCGAGAATGGTGTCGATGTAAGATATTGATTAAAGTAAAGGTCCCTCCTACATTTTTTCTCGAGTGGTTCCTGAAGCCTTTGGTGCCTTATGTTTCTAAATACGTTGCAATTTTAAGAGCATTTTTTGAGGAAGAGGCTATAATGAGGGATTAACAGTTGGAATTGATCTATTCGCAATCTGACATGCTTTATGAGATTCTTCCCAACGCACCGCGGTCAACCTTTGACTTGAACAAACCAAAGTCTAGGCCTCATGTTGATGGCATTGTGGGATTAACACAAAACAATCCCACAGATTAATTGTCCAACCAAATGCAACAATGTTCGCTACAATAGAATGTTGCTAGAGAAACTTTTAGTATAACTTCCCCTTCCACCCTCACGTTGGAAGTACACACTATGTTGGCGAAAAACCCTAAGGATAAATAGAAACCCGGGGGGAAAAGAAAGGGCAAGGGAAATAAGGGTAAGGGGGGTTAATTATAAAAAGGCTTCTAACAACATCGGTGAGGGAAACAATGAAAATAAGAAGGTTAAGTTTCTGTGTAAGATTTTCATGGATGACCACTTGACTCATCAGTTCCCTCGAATTGAGGAATGCTAGAAGCTTTTGGCACAACAATATGTTTTTGTGTTAACTAAACCTTTCCCTCAATGGAATAATATGGCACATGATTTCTCATCCACAAATGCGCCTGGGGGAAATCAGGGTGTCCCCACACTTAATGATAGCACTGGATTAGTAAATGTGTACATGATGAGAGTGGACACTCATCTTCAGACCAAGGCCCATGATTACAAAATGCCTAAATCCGCTGAGAAAGGAAAAGAAGCTCCTGAATCGTTTCCTCCTCTTCATATTGAGAATACAATGGGAGAAACAATGACTCGCATCGCTAAAGGTGTGTTTAAGAAATCTTCTCATAATCCAAATGAAAGGGCTTCTCAAAAATATTTTGTCGTTGAATATCTTGCACAAACCCATTTTGTGATGTCTTCTTTGGAGGTCCTCTAGAGTTTCCGCTCATAGAGAAAAGAATTAATGTCCACTTTAGGTGTTGTTGATCCAGATAACTCAGGTTCTATCCTTTGTTACCCTTTCAACCATAAGCTTTGTTTTCCTCACCACGTCGCCTTTCAGATAGTAGTGATGTATGTCATGAAATTGTTGACATGAAATATTTTTTGCATGGTGTTAGACGAGGGTGCATCAACTTGCGTTATGTCATTGGCATGTTGGAAGGCTATTGGTCAGCCCAAGTTATCTCTGTCTCCTACGTTGTTAACTGCATTTGACATAAATTATTTTCGATCACATGGCATAATCCCCTCCTTCCCTGTGAAGTTGGAGGGAAAAATTGTGTGTCGAGGTTGAAGTAGTTGACACACCTCTTGACTACACCCTTTTGTTAGGTCGAAGTTGGACTTATGCAATGACAATGGTTGTATCCTCCATCTTTCAAGTAATTTTTTTTCCTTGTGAAGGTAGGATAGTAACCATTGATCAATTATCCTTCTCTCGTCCTGACCCTTCATCAGGGGAATACATGGTTCCAATCATTGATAACCCACAGAAGGGTATCGTCAACTTAGGTGAGGGAAGTTTTCTATATTTTATGGGTACTTTTGATTTTCCACCACCTTTGAATGTTTTCAAGTTTATTTCAGTTGTCCTTGGTCAACCTAAGGATGTGATTTTCCAAGTAGCTTCATTTCGAATGACTTATTTCAATGATATGTGGACTTTACCTTCCTCATCAACTTTAATGGAAGGGGTAGGGAATCCTGGCATGGCTATGCCCTTATCTATAGTTGAGGTCGCATACAATATTGTTTAGAAAATCTCAACCAACTCTAATCCAACTCCCCCTCAAGAGATAGATCCTATTCTAGAGCCTATTTGGGCTCATGTAATGTCCCCACTTTGGGACATCATTACAGGGCAGAGATTTATGATGACCAGAGTAGCCAGATGGGTGCTAGAGCGAGTACAGGGGTATTTGAGAGGCATTGTGGAGTCCAACTTGCATTGATGATCATATTCCATCATTATGAGCCATTCCACACAGGTTGGCTTTGGTTTCGTTGCATTCCAACGATTTCCATGATTTTGACTATTTTGAGCTATAAGTCAATGGAATTCACTAAAGAGGTCATTTTGGGCACATTACTTGGAGGAACCTCTCAATGTAATAGCTCATTGGAATCGGGAGGAGAAACACTACAGGATGGGATGGCTAGAAGTGACTTTCAGTGGCCAGGGAAGCCAAAAGGAGAGATAAGGAGCTTTTCAAAGGTAAAAAGCTTAATTAATTAATTAAATATTAATAAAATGAAAGTCACTTTGGAGGGACAAGGTGAGCCAAAAAGTATAAAGGAAAGGTAAGGGCCTCTTCTTATTCATTCATGTATGATCTTATTTTGATTTCTGGCTTCTAGCTAGTGAGCCCAATATTGGGGGTTTTGAGGGTTTTGAGGGTTTTGACATAACAAACCCTAGAGGACGATTCGGTGGTGAAAGATTCCACCTATCTTGTCCCAAGCTTGGTCTCGAAGATGAAATACTCTCCCACACCATTCTAGTTCTAGATCTACTCAGTTGCAGGAGGATTCCACATCAGTTGCTTGTGCAAATAGAGAGAGGGCGCACCAGTTGAGGGATTCCAACAAGAGGGGCGCACCATATTTGGAGGGAGATTCGTTGTAGGAGATTGGCACAACCGTTGAGGATTATATCACTTGGGTTTTCATTGCAGGGCCTTGGACATCAGATCTTGTGCTTTCTAAGAAAGTTTTATGGCTCAGATTATTTCTTGAGCAGTGGGGAGAATTGAAGAGAAGGAGGGCATTTTTGAGATCCAGATCTAGTCCGTTTGGAGGGGTTACACTTCAGATCTGACCCTGAGACTTTACCTAGTGACTTGTAGTGTCCCGATCTATATTTTTGGAGAGGTTCAGAGCATTTGGAGGCCTCCTTCAACAGGGCTGAATTATCTAGGGTTTTAGTCATCCAGTGGGGCGTACCATTCAGTGGGGGATTTTAGATCTACAGAGATTGAGAGGGATCTTGGAGATTCGGTCACCTGGGTTTCTCTTACCATCACCCGATCTATCAGTTGGCATATTTATTAGGGTGATTGGACACTTTTGGCAGCAGGGCCAAGTTATTGAGGGTTTCAGCCTTCTATTGGAGCGTGGCATTCTTTAGCTGGAGAGTTTGGCATTCAGATTTGCTTATATTGATCTTCATTTCTTATTCATCCTTTGGAGGCATCTTTTGTATTAGCAGGAGTATTTTGTAGCAGCTCTTATCTATTTTCTCTCTTCTTGGCCATCGATTGAGCATTCCAGATCGACATCTTCATTGTAGCATGTTTCTCTATTTTATGAATAAAGAAGAATTGAGATGTTTTGGCTTGTCTATCTTATTGCATATGGTTGAGGTATGTTCCATGGTTATCTCTTTCTCTTATTTGCTGCATACACACATATAAACACATCTAAAAGGTAGATCAACAAAGTGTTTGACGAAATACCACAACTAGAAAAAGTTTTTAAAAAGACACCAAAACAGTGATGATCCTTGCATAATGGCTTGGGATCATTACAGTGGTATCATAGCTTAAATCCTGCAAACCTGAGGGGTCTTTCATAGGGATAAATGGATTTTTGGAAGGAAATGGAGATTGTTAACAGGATTGAGGAGTGTGAGAGGGAATATGAAACCCTCAATAATTTCAAAGGGATCATAACATTCCAATGGTTCCTATCCTATAAAAATCCTAGTTGGAACAAGAAGAAGATTGCACGTTGGCTCAAGAAGAGGGAGGAAATTAGAGTAGCCCTTTGGGGTAACCCCACGCCCATTAGAAACCCCACACCCATTAGGAGCACACAGCTTTTCTACAGTTGCAAGGTGCCTTGGGAAYCAGATCATAGGTGTAGGGGTAAGGGTAAGAAGCACACTATTGAGGTACACCATGACAATGATGATGGGGTGTGTGTGGATGGAGTGACAGATGTTGATTCAGAGCAGTTGGATGATGACAGTGACTCTTGCACAGGGGCTAGTGATAGTGACTCTACCTCAGAGGATAGTGATGATGACTCTTGCACAAGGGTTAGTGATGCTTGCATGCTTGAGGAGGATGATGATCCTTGTGTAGTGGATAGGTAGCTGGATGGACAGGATGATAGCACTAGTGTCTCAGCAGACATATCACATACCATTGATGACCTTATGCCTCAGCAGAGTGGTGACACTAGTGAGGAGTCACACATGTTATCACCTAGAGATGATGAGCTACCTATGAGGGTTGTGACACATTTGTCACCCTTTCAGACACCCATGATAGCCACATCACATGAGGACATCGGTGGCATGTCAGATGTGATGGATGAGCCTATTGTGAGGGTTGCACACCATGGACATGTAGATCCACCGATCCAGGAGGAGATACAGGGAGTACAGACAGGGAACCTTACACATATAGATCAACTAGAGGAGATTGAGTCACAGTTATTAGAGACTCCATTAGTTGAGCATATTGCAGAGGTTGACAGGTTGATGGAGCATTTACTTCCAAGATTGGCCTACAGTGATGAAGATGCACTCTTTAGCAGTCCGAATGGCCATAGCATGTTTCTGGACACAGTTATATGGGATCTAAGCGCAGATGATAGTAGCAGGTTGAGTGCACAGGAGGATACAACTGGTCACACTAGATACAATATGACTCATAGGGAGCTAGTAGTTGAGGATGATGTGCAATTACGTATGGGCAGACCTAGTGGCACAGTAGATAGAAAGAAATCCAACACTTTATCTTCTGCAGAGAGTGTTGTTAGCGATGGCACTAGCAGTGAGAGGCATGAGGGGGTACCTCAGCATGACCATGATCAGGAGCCACACCACTTAGCAACACAGTTGAGAGCCAGTGAGGCTATGATCATGGCAGCCGCCAGGCACATTGATGACATGCAGGCACTGATGGCCGATTGTTGTTGGAGGGCATCCATGGCACATGATAGCCTAGATGAGGCATTTTCCATAGGTGAATTTCACACTCTCTTAGAGAGAATGTCTGTGATGAGGTCAGACTTTCGGCAGTTGTTGACAGACAGGGACTACCTACTGGTGATGAGAGAGATGTATTACCAAGCCTTGAGGGAGCAGGTGTTGGAGATGGTCCGACTCACTCAGGAGTTGGAGAGAACTCAAGGATTCTTGGGAGGCACACAGACAACCCCTCAAGAATTAGAGTCTAGATTAGATGAGTCTCTTGAGGAGATTCGTCAGAGATTCACTTCATATGTCCTAGTGGACACTCATATTTATCATTTAGTCACATTGCTAGGAGATGTTGATGATCTAGTAGGGGAGCATCAGATGATGGATGACACTTCCATTTTTCTTCCGAGAGCAGTTTTCCTCCATGTAGAGGTTGATCCAGCAGTACGCTCAGGATCTATGAGACAACATGAGTCTATGGGGGGTGACATGGGTATGCCGGAGCATACAGTGATGAGTGATAGCTCATAGAGACATGATGAGATGTACGGTGGGATTCAGAGTTGTATAGTGCCTTGCAGGGAGGAGACACACCTAGGGAAGCATGTAGGTGTCACTCCTTTGCAACAACACCTAGTTATGAGAGATCACTTTCACCATTTCAGCAGTTGCATGGGAGATGAGAGATGGAGGTTGGTTGAGCAACAGTTGGAGGAGTTACTTCCAGTTGTACTGGATGGTGGAGATTCAGTGATGAACACAAGAGAGCATTGATCATGGATACCGATGGATGAGCTTCTGGTCGAATCCTTGGGATTGACCAAAGCATGTGACGCTCTCCAGTCCTACAGTCAGTTGCAGATATGTCTGTTACCCTTTTCCGACATGTTTATCATTGACAACAGCATGAGGAGGATAGCATATGAGCACATATGGCTTCTGACATTGATTAGTCTGACACAGGAGCAATTAGAGGAGATTGGAAGTGATAAACTTCCAAGTTTGCCATGGGACCCTGGAGTCTTTTTTGTTAGCACGATGTTCATGTTGACCCAGGTTGCACCAGAGAGCCACACACTCTACCTTGGGTTTGTTTGGAGTGGGTCTGTAGGTACTTGTCCTATGGGGCGAGAAATTTTCTTCCACTTGGCCATCATGATAGGGCATGGAGAGGTTTGGATAGGTACTTCTTCTATAGAGATGCCTATACAAATATAGTTTTTGGACAATAGGTCCAATGGTCACAGGTATTTTAGCTGGAGGACCCAAGAGAGGAGGGTTCATGATGTATTCAAGGGGCAGACAGTCATGGTTAGAGTAGTGCAGTGTTAGCATGAGGATCTTTGATAGAGGTTAGCATGGGACCCATGGATTGCAGGATTGAGTAGTTCATTGACCGACAGGGGAGAGTGGACCATGGCAGGGGAAAGTTACTCTAACTTTCCATTGATCTTCAGTGTTGAGAGGAGTGCATCGATTGCGGGTGCCTCACAGAGGTCTTTCATCACCTCAATCAGGCATCAACACGTGCAGTTGATGGAGGCCATGTGGATCTTGGTAGATATTTTGAGGATGGACTCATTCCGAGATGAGGCCATGGGTCAGGTGCAGGAGGTTCACAAGGTTGATATCTTCCAAGACCGTTCTTCACAGAGTATTGCAGTTCACTTCCTGATATGGGATCCAGGGGGTGGAGTGTGCTATTGTTCATCATTGGATGGGTTCTACTATGTATCCCACAGGTGGACATGGGATCATGGTATTTTTATTTGGGGGATTTGGGTATTGCTTGAGGACAAGCAGTTTTCTAGCAGGGAGGACTGTAATGTCCCCACTTTGTGACATCATTATAGGGCAAAGATTTATGATGACCAGAGTAGCCAGATGGGTGCTAGAGAGAGTACAGGGATATTTGAGAGGCATTGTGGAGTCCATCTTGCATTGATGATCATATTCCATCATTATGAGCCATTCCACATAGGTTGGCTTTGGTTTCCTTGCATTCCGACGATTTCCATGATTTTGACTATTTTGAGCTATAAGTCAATGGAATTCATTGAAGAGGTCATTTTGGGCACATTACTTGGAGGAACCTCTTAGTGTAATAGCTCATTGTAATCGGGAGGAGAAACACTACAGGATGGGATGGCTAGAAGTGACTTTCAGTGGCCAGGGAAGACAGAAGGAGAGATAAGGAGATTTTCAAAGGTAAAAAGGTTAATTAATTAATTAAAGTGATTTAATTAATTAATTAAATATTAATAAAATGAAAGTCACTTTGGAGGGACAAGGTGAGCCAAAAAGTATAAAGGAAAGGCAAGGGCCTCTTCTCATTCATTCATGTATGATCTTATTTTGATTTCTGGCTTCTAGCTAGTGAGCCCAATATTGGGGGTTTTGAGGGTTTTGACATAACAAACCCTAGAGGACGATTCGATGGTGAAAGATTCCACCTATCTTGTCCCGAGCTTGGTCTCGGAGATGCAATACTCTCCCACACCATTCTAGTTCCATATCTACTCAGTTGCAGGAGGATTCCACATCAGTTTAGTTGTGCAGATAGAGAGAGGGTGCACCAGTTGAGGGATTCCAGCAAGAGGGGCACACCATCTTTGGAGGGAGATTCATTGTAGGAGATTGGCATGGCCGTTGAGGATTCTATCACTTGGGTTTTCATTGCAGGGGCTTGGACATCAGATCTTGTGCTTTCTGAGACAGTTTTATGGCTCAGATTATTTCTTGAGTAGTGGGGCGAATTGAAGAGAAGGAGGGCATTTTTGAGATCCAGATCTAGTCCGTTTGGAGGGGTTACACTTCAGATCTGACCCTGAGACTTTACCTAGTG
>ML777487.1:419704-443577 GCA_009831015.1 Picea engelmannii | reverse complement strand
CTGAGACAGTTTTATGGCTCAGATTATTTCTTGAGTAGTGGGGCGAATTGAAGAGAAGGAGGGCATTTTTGAGATCCAGATCTAGTCCGTTTGGAGGGGTTACACTTCAGATCTGACCCTGAGACTTTACCTAGTGACTTGCAATGTCCCGATCTATATTTTTGGAGAGTTTCAGAGCATTTGGAGGCCTCCTTCAGCAGGGCTGAATTATCTAGGGTTTCAATCATCCAGTGGGGCACACCATTCAGTGAGGGATTTTAGATCTATAGAGATTGAGAGGGATCTTGGAGATTCGGTCACCTGGGTTGTTCTTACCATCACCCGATCTATCAGTTGGCATATTTATTAGGGTGATTGGACACTTTTGGCAGCATGACCGAGTTATTCAGGGTTTCAGCCTTCTATTGGAGTGTGGCATTCTTCAGCTAGAGAGTTTGGCATTCAGATCTGCTTGTATTGATCTTCATTTCTTATTCATCCTTTGGAGGCATCTTTTGTATTAGCGGGAGCATTTTGTAGTAGCTCTTATCTATTGTCTATCTTCTTGGCCATCTGTTGAGCATTCCAGATCGACATCTTCATTGTAGCAGGTTTCTCTATTTTATGAATAAAGAAGAATTGAGATGTTTTGGCTTGTCTATCTTATTGCATATGGTTGAGGTATGTTCCATGGTTATCTCTTTCTCTTATTTGCTTCATACACACATATAAACACATCTAAAAGGTAGATCAACAAAGTGTTTGATGAAATACCACAACCAGAAAAAGTTTTTAAAAAGACACCAAAACAGTGATGATCCTTGCATAATGGCTTGGGATCATTACAGCTCAAGCGTCTCTTACTTCACATGATCCTTTGGACTTGGTCTTGCCTTTTGACAAGGAAATTTTAGAGGCAATGACGGGTCTGGAGAGAACTTGGGATGATCTTAATTATATATCATATTTTTTACCCGAGCTTAAGAGAGTGGAAGCATGAGAGTTTACTTCGACCATGTGATATGTCACTTTCCCTATCAACCCTTTGGCAACGCACATAATCTATTCCGAAGGAAACATGGAAAATATAGATGACACAATTCCAATTGTTATCTCCAATACCCCTGATGTCATTGAAAACATCTTCATTGGAGTGGATTGTTCCCCCGAGGAGATTCAAGTGTATACTAAGTTATTTAAATAATTTCGCGATGTTTTTTCCTAGTCTTATGAGGAAATGATAGTAATTGACCCTCATATTCTATAACATGATATTAGAACTTATCCTTATGCCAAGCCAGTTCAATAGAAGATTCACACGGTCAACCCTCGAAAGGAAACGACCATTAATGATCCAAATTTTAGGGGGTATATAGTCTAAATTTGGATGCAAAAGTCATAAATATATAAAGTTAATAGATTTCCTACATGGATCAAGGAGATGCCCACCTCCTTATTAATTAATTGGGCTAACAGGTTTCCCATATGGGTCAAAGAGAGTTGCACCTCTCCATTATTATTTTGGGTTTTATTTTCCATTACTTATTTAGTTGGGTAGTTAGATATATTATTATAATAATAGAGACTCATTTAATGAGTTCTTTCCATTATTGTATTGGGTTTTATTTTCCACTACTTAGTTAGTTGGGTAGTTAGATCTATTATACTAATAATAGAGACTCATTTAATGAGCTCTTTTTTACTTTGTTCAATGGACCAATTTAATTCTATATAAAGGCCTAGCAAGCCTTCTCATAATATTAAGTTACTCATTTTGGCTTCTCTCATATTTTCTATTGTTAATTGTGAGATTAATTGGCTCTAAGTGGTTTACTAGTAATTAGTTTTAGAGGTGAGACTCATATTTGATCCTCACCTCCTGAGTACTTCATTTACATGTTTTTTCCATGATTCTTTTCATGTAATATTGGCACCTCTAATATCCTCCTCTCTCGACATTCAAGCCATCCATATCTCAACCCTCGAAATCCAAATCGATGGTATCAGAGCGGGTACGCTCTCTGTTGAAAGAAGGGTTTGAAACATGCTACGGGTTCAAACATTTGCAGCAATCAAGAAACTCCTTTTGGTACTATCGAAATCCATTTTTTAGGCCATACACTATTGGAAGGATCACACTTGGTCCACACGCACTACAAGGATTTTTTTTACACTCGGATCTTCGTTCACCATTACAAGGAGAACCATACATGGATTCACTACATCCATACATGTATTCACTACATCTATACATTTATCCACTACATCCATTGGTCTGCAACATTTTCAAAAAATTTGCAGGGTGTCCTTGCTTCCCATGGAGTTTCCACAACCTCTACAACAACCCATGATGCTCTACAAACCCTTGGCATACTTTGTGGCCCTCTACACTCATAAAAATTCAAATAGGTGTTGTGACCTCTACATAGCATTTAAAAGGATCTACCATATCTCATTGGAAATATTTCTTCAATATATCAAATGGGTATTTTTCGAAATCTCATTTAGCTCCTTGGTTTGAGAGATATCATTGATTGAATCTCAACATGTATTTGATCCAAGGAGGTCGCGCATAACACCATATTTAACATTATTTTTCTCCCTACTTAGAAAACCACAGAAGGCATTCCACATATTTCTAGAAATATATCTTCAATATATCAAATGGGTATTTCGTAGAATCTCATTTGGATTCATGGTTTGAGAGATATCATCAATTGAATATCAACATGTATTTGACCCAAGGAGGTCGTGCTTACCACCATCTTCAACGATTATTTTCTCCCTGCTCAGGAAACATCAGAAGGAGTTCCACATATTTAGGGAAACATCTCTTCAATATCTCAAATGGGTATTTCATGGAATTTCATTTCGTTGTCTGGTTTATGTGATATATTTGTTTGAAGTAGAACATGTATGTAACTAGCGTGTCCACGCACCCTTCAACTTTGGCCTGGTTTTTCTCACTCCATGGGCCACCTTAGAAAAATTTCTATTTACCGATGGAAATATCTCTTTAGTATCTCAAATGGGTCTTCGAAAGAATTGGCTTTCATCCCTTGTAGAAGAAGTTATGAATAAATTTGTAGAAGGAGATTCAAAGCCTCCAAAGTCATGGTTTTTCCATTTTTATTAATGTAAACGGTTATGGGTCAACCACACAAAAAAATCCCTTAATTAGGAATTATAACATTGTACTCATGGTTCTCTTTGTAGCATGGGTGAAATTATGGGGACCATCATTTTGTAAGGGGGGAGGAATGATCCAAATTTTAAGGGGTATATGGTCAAAATTTGGATGCAAAATTCATAAAGCTATAAAGATAATAGATTACCCATGTAGATCAAGGAGATGCCCACCTCCTTATTAATTAATTGGGCTAACAGGTTTCCCATATGGGTCAAAGAGAGTCCCGCCTCTCCATTATTATTTTGGGTTTTATTTTCGACTACTTAGTTAGTTGGGTAGTTAGATCTATTATTATAATAATAGAGACTCATTTAATGAGATCTTTCCATTATTGTATTGGGTTTTAATTTCCACTACTTAGTTAGTTGAGTAGTTAGATATATTTATTATACTAATAATAGAGACTCATTTAATGATCTCTTTTTGACTTTGTCCAATTGACCATTTTGTAATTCTATATAAAGGTCTAACAAGCCTTCTCATAATATCAAGTTACTCATTTTGGCTTCTCTAATATTTTATATTGTTCATTGTGAGATTAATTAGCTCTGAGTGGTTTACTAGTAATTAGTTTTAGAGGTGAGGATCATCTTTGAGCCTCACCTCCCAAAAAAATTATTTACATGTTTTTATCCATGCTTATTTTCATGCAATATTGGCACCTCTAAGCTCCTCCTCTCTTGACATTCAAGCCATCCAGATCTCAACCTCTGAAAAGTAATTAGTTTTAGAGGTGAGGCCCCTCTTTGAGCCTCACCTCCCGAGTACTTCATTTACATGTTTTTTTCCATGTTTTGTTTCATGCAATATTGACACCTCTAAGCTCCTCCTCTCTCGACATTCAAGGAATCCAGGTCTCAACCCCCAAAATCCGGATCAATTAAAGTTGAGGTAGAGAAATTTATTAAGGCTGGCTTCATCTACCCAGTTCGATTAACAAAATGGGTGTCAAACCAATAAAAATCAAGGTACAATTTGAGTGTGCATGGATTTCTATGATTTGAACAAGGCATGCTCGAAAGATAACTTTCCTACCCCATTCATTGATAAGATTATTGATGAATGTGCGGGTTGTGAAGTTTTTTCCTTTATGGATGGTTTCTCCGGGTACAATAAAATTCAGATCAAGCCCAAGGATCAACATAAGACCACTTTTGTATGTCCTTGGGGTACCTTTTCATATAAGAAAATGCCTTTTGGCCTAAAAAATTCTGGAGATACTTTCCAGCGGGCCATGTCGTTTTCCTTCCATGATCTAAAAAATATAGTCGAAGTATATCCTGATGATATTGTGTCACGTTCTCGCACGAGAAATGATCATCCTTCTCACCTTCAAATTATTTTTGAGAGGTGTCGCTACTACTAGATTCACTTGAACCCAAACAAGTGTATTTTTTGTGTTATATCGAGATATTTATTGGGTTTTATCATGTCCACCAAAGGTATCATGCTCGATCCTCTTAAATTTGAGGAAATAGTGCAATTGCCTCCCCTATGCAGAGTTCCCCAACTTCAGAGTCTTCAAGGGAAAAATAACTTCTTACAGGGATTTATTTTTAACTATGATGAAATCACTAAGGGGTGCATGCATCTTTTGAAAAAAAGTGTCCCATTGTTTTTGGAAGACGTGGCTCTACGCTCTCTTGAAGCGTTGAAAAGTTCCTTGATGTCTATGCCTTTCCTCAACCCTCCTTATTATGAAAAATATTTCGTGTTATACTTAGTTACAACAAAATCCACAATTGACATGGTATTGGTTTAAGAGGATGATGTGCTCCAGGAACACATTATCTACTATCTCAGACGAGGCTTAGTCGAACCAGAACTCAACTATACCCACATTGAGAAACTGGCTTTGGAAGTTGTCCACACTATCCAAAGGTTTCATCATTATATTCTACTCCGTAATACCACCGTCATGGTTGTTGTTAATCATTTTCAGTACGTGTTGACACAATGGGTCATCGATGCGAAAATTAGTCAATGGATCGTTATTATTCAAGAATTCAATTTGGAATTTGTTTCAGTGAAGTCCAAGAAATCTTTGTTCTTTACAGAGTTAATTTCAGAAATTTTGATTGAGAGTGGAAAATATTTTCCTGGAGAGTCGTTGATCAATGAGGATCTCTTCCTTATTGTGTCTTATGACCCTTGGTATGGAGATATACTTTTGTATATTCAGACTCTAAAGTGTCCTCCCTCTGCTTCTCGTGATGAGAATCGATGGATATGACATCAAGAACGAAATTATCTTATAATCGATGAAACTTTATCTCATCAAGGAGTCGACTTCGTTCTTCGTCGTTATCCGAATCACAAGGAAGTAGAGCTTGTGATAAATGATTTCCACACTAGAGCATGTGGTGGTCACTTTTCTGGGTTGGCTACAACCCAAAAAATCCTTTGTTTTGGATACTTTTGTCCCTCGTTAATCAAATATTGTATAGAGGTAGTTAAGAAGTGTCACCCATGTCAAATCTTCTCTCGGAATATGTGGGCACACCATTCTCCTATATTTCATGTTATTGTTGTTAGCCCCTTTACTAAGTGGGGAATTGATTTCACTACATTGCACCTAGCTTCTACTAGGGGGAATCGTTATATCATTGTGGAAGTAGACTACTTCACCAAGTGGGTTGAATCCATGCCAACATTTAGTAATGACAAGGAAATGATGACACTCTTTGTTTTAAACCAAATCTTCACTAGGTTCGGTATATCGAAAGAGATTGTCACAGACCATGATAATCACTTTCAAAATAAAATGATGACTGAGTTAATGTCAAATCTAGGGTTCAAACAAGAACATTCATCACCCTACTATCCACAAGAGAATTGTTAAGTGGAGCCTTTCAATAAGTTTCTTAAGACTATTCTCCAATAGACAATCAATTCAACTAAGTTAAATTAACATTTGATGTTATATTCAACACTCTGGGCATATCAAACTTTCGTCAAACACTCTGGGCATATCAAACTTTCGTCAAGCCTGCTACAAGATTCTCTCCTTTCCAACTTGTTTATGGGATGGAGGCAGTATTTCCTATAGAGTGTTAGATTCCATCTCTCAAGTTGGCATTGGAACTACTTCCCAACACAACTGCGCTTGAAGAGCATCTTGTCTATCTCGAGCAGCTGGATGAACAGTTTTGGGATGCAACCTTGGATAACGAGGCTCATAAACATTGTGTCAATTGTTAGTATGATCAATCAGTTCGCCCTATAGTTTTCTCCGAAGGTGATATTGTCTTGGTCTATGATCAAGATAAATATCCCTTTGGGGAAGGCAAGTTTAAACCCATGTGGTTCAAACCGTTTATTATAAATAAAGTTTTGGAAAAAGGTGCTTATGAATTGGTTGACTTTGAAGGAAATGTGTTTCCTGGGTCCATAAATGGGCTTTATCTAAAGAAGTATTATGCTTAGGCTGGTCACCTGAGTGTGACTTCTTGTAAATAGTGTATATATTTATCTATATATTTTAATATTGTTTTGTCTTATGGAAGTGTATTATGTTTCTTCATTGTAGTAGATGTCAAGAGAATCCAAAGTTTATGTTAGGTTTGCGAACGGTGCCAGCCAACACACTCAAGGGCTTACTTCCGAAGCTTGGGTAATCTTCATTCGCACTGGTCAGTTGGTATCTTCTGGAGGTATTTGTCTAGGAGAAGCAACCAATAATGTTGTTAAATATAGTTCTATAATATAATTACTACATGATGCATTTTCACATGGTATTTCTCACCTTTGAGTTCATCTAGATTCTCAACTGGTAGTGTCATCATTAAATGGAGTGTACCGCATCCACGATACCATATTGCACTGAAAATGATTAATGTACGCCTCTTGGAACATTATTTTGATTATATTACATATATTCATGTTCCTAGGCGCCCTAATCAATTAATTGATACATTGGAAAATAATTTTTTAGATTGACATATTTCACATACATAAATATAGAAGCATACACATACACACACATGTAAATATATTTATACAAAAGATATTTACTCCATAAGGAAAAAAGATAAATATATATAATGTGTCCAAAAAATGATGTCATAGTACAAAATGTGGGTCGTAGACCTCAAAAGTGTCAAGTGTACATTGTCGGGCTTAAGCCCTCAATACATAAGAGAGATACCAAAATGGGTGCTTCGACATGCATGATGTCTAGTACTAATCTAATATCTAGGCCTATTTTCCCTACTATAATGCACTACAGTGTTAGCCAGACGCCAGAATAACTAGACCCATGCCCTGGGTACTCCTACTACATAAGTTTGCATATATGGTGGAAGATCCTCGATCTCTACCATATGCATGCTACGGGTGAGGGACATCAAGTTACTCTCTACCTGCCTCATTACTCTCTCAACCTCTACTGATGATGGCCCTACTACTGCTGTGGCTCCTCCTGGATGGGTTTTCTCTCAAGGACGACACCTGGTCCGAGGGAGGTCCGTTGGCCGCACTGGCCCCACATTTGTACATAACAGGTTTTTGATTTAGCATTGTGATGTTACCAAAAATGTGTTTTATTTCTCGTAATAAAATTAAAAATTAAAAAAGCGTAGTACATACCTATCTCACCACGTGCTACACTAGGGGGCATGGGCATGTCAGGGTCTCTCAAGAAGATAATCACCGCATATGGATAATCCTTGATGGAAGGAATCTGTCGTTTCCACCTATTGAATAACTCGTCATCGTATGACTCATGTTCCCCCCCTGCTCCTTGGAGAAGCATCAAAGAGACCCATATACACAGTGCTGGAAAGGAGGCTACGTAACCTCGCACACTCTCCTTCGGGCTTATGCCCAGAACTCTTTCAAAGATCCTAAATCTGAAGTTATTCTTCTTCCTCAACTTGCACACTGTCAGTTGTGTCTTCATTTAGTTGAGCATTGTAGTGCTCCAATAAAATATCACTGGCTACAAACACTGCACTACACAATGCATCTGAGCACGAGAAGCCTGATGTAGAGCAACGAATCATGTAAAGCACCACTCTCAAGCCAAGATTCTCAATATTCTGTATAGGGACTCGAGAGCCTAATTTTTCTGTATTGGCTTCACAATACATGTCAACATAATGAGATATGTTATATGGATTTGGAGGGAATGTTGTCAAGTTCACCCACAACGTAGACATCCTCGGTGGTTGGTATCAAAGATTGGCCTTCTAGAATAAAGGCCTCTGCATTGGGGTTCCAATATTCAATCAAGTGGTTCAATAGTCTCGTTTGGGCTCTCATAAAAGGACAACAAAATACTTTCCACATTTTGCATTGTTTTAATATAGCCACGGTTGTTGGGTCCTCTTCGACCATTTGGTCCACTTCTTCATGTTCTCTCCATCCAACGCACATACATCCTGGATCATACAAATTTTTGGGAGTTAGTTCCTTTGTTTTATCACTTTGGTGAGCATGTACATGCCCTATTTTGAAGACATTCACGGATGTACGCATGCTGAGTTTAGCTCAACTAGTGTACATCTGCATGATCATCATAAATAGAATGCATACACACACAATCATGAGGAAATTTAGGGTGCATGGCCCCCAAATTCATCGATTTCGTCCATCATTGCTCTTCGAATGTGCAATTGAAGAAAGAGGTTTTTTACTATTTTGGGGTATTTTCAAACTGCAATGGTGAAAATGACCCCTTTCACCTCTATTTATAGATTGTTTGACCCTTTGTTGACCTATTTTTCCCCTATTGTTTGCTCGATAGATGTTTTAGTTCCTCTTGGTGATATTTTGGTCGTTTAATAGTCTTATGTTCTTTGGATTCAATATTTTTATTGCATGGGTACTACTTTTATCATCCTATGACGAAGTTATGTTTTCTCCATTTTCATATAGGGTAGGCTTATACCACCTTACATTTTGCATTATATTGATGATTTCCATTTTCCCATAGGGTTGATCCCACCGATGTGTGACACAGAACATTGCATGCTGCTTTAGTAGTGTCGTAATTAGGTGGTAGATCCTTCCTCTCCATGGATTCCCTAGGTAGATCCTTGTGTAGTATTCTAGCATCCATGTTGTGAGTCTTATGTAGGCTTGGGAGTCCCTTTTAGTCCACCACGACTTTGTGTTGAAGCCTCATCCTTCTTCTTCATCGTTTTCTGGCCTATACCCATGGGACTCCCCTAGAGCATGGTTTGTCTTATTGCAAGCTCACTTAAACCATGCAATTAAAATATAGCAAGGGATTATTTATCCTTTTCGGACTTGCTTAGATTATATATGAAAAGGACCCCCCTGGAGTCTTCTTTAAGCTCTTTTTAGACTCTCTAAAATTGAAAATATTGTTGAGCGATCTTGTTTCCCTTAACACTCATCAAAGTGAAAATTGAAGGCACATATGTCCGGTGATAGTTTACCCATTTTTCGTTCTAGATGGCTAATTTTTTGAAAAAAGTACTCCTTAGGAGATATGGTTCACTAGGAGAGTATTCTCAGGTGTAAGTTTAACCATTTTTTGGGCCTAAGGGACTAAATTTGCGAAAAAGGGCCATTCTCCTTGGTTTTGGTTTATCACTTTTTCATCCTTGGAGATTATTTATGAAAAAGGAAACCCCCTGGAGTCTTCTTTAATCCCTTTTCAGACTCCCTAAATAGGAAAATATCATTGAGTGACCTTGTTTCATTCAAACTCTTTAAATGGTCTAGAAAGAACATATATTTGGCATAAGTTTAACCTTTTTTCTGGCCAATAGACTATCTAGGAAAAAGGTATGCCTCGAGAGACATGTCTCACTGGGAGAGTTCTCCTAAGTTATGTTTTATACTTTTTTGGGCTCAGGGGACTAAATTTACGAAAAAGGACGAGGGATTCCATAGTTGATCTCTTTTGATACTCCTTAAAATTGAAAATATAGTCGAGTAATCTTGTCTTTGTCACACTCATTAAAATGGCTTTGAAGAGATGTCCTTTCAGTATAATTTTAACCCTTTTTGTTAACCGACTGGACTATGTGCGAAAAAGGAATACTCTGGCCTCAATGACCAAAAAAGGTCTCCTTGTATGATTTTATTCTTTTTTAGTCCTTGGAGACTAAAATTATGAAAAATACCACTTTGGAGTCTTCTTTTACTGTTTTTTTAGACTCCCTAAACGTGAAAAACCATTGATCTTACCTTCTCTGGGATGGTAAAACTTTACATTGAAGGAGGCTCATTGTGTCAATCTGTAATCACATTGCACATCTCACTCTTGCATCTATGGCCTAATGCCGACTCCATTTTGTTGTTGCTGAAATTTTAGAGCATTCCTTAGGTGCAGGCCTTGCAACATTTTTTCCTTTTTGTTCTGACATGCTAACCCATGGAGGAGTTTTCCCGAGTGTCCCTATCCCGCACATGTCTCCTTGAATTAAGCATCAATATCTTCCAGTCTCTTGGAACTATTTTTCTTGTTCATGACACTCATTCCTACTTTGTAATGTAGTGTCCTTTTATTCTTTTTCAAGATTGTTAAATATATGAAAAGGAAAAAAAAATCAAATATTCCAAAAAGAGGGGATGAAAAAACATTCTCTTTTACTGGCAGTAATCCAGTCACCCTTGGACAAAGAACATCCTTTAGTTTTTTTTGCAAGCATTGGTATTTAGTATGACCTTAAGAAGCATTTCTCATTACATAGAGTTGTGTCCTCCTCCGTTTGGTTACTCTTCCAAACATATGGAGAGTTTTTGGTGCCTCATGTGACACAAACTTGTGTCAATAAAATGTTGCAGGTGTCTTTTCATATGTCATGCTCTTGTCCAATGGAAAGTATTACAACCTGAGTCGACCATTCTGCAATAAGTCTCTTGACCATCATGAGTCAGCCATCCCGAGAGTCCTCTCAAGTCCACATTCAGAATCAATGAATTTTTGTGCCTGATGTTCGAGATCCTTCAGTATTTTCATGACGACTTGTTGAATACCTTAGGGAAGTGAGTCTTACACTCTTATTATACTCCCACCTAAGTTTTGAATATCTTGAAGATATTGCTCGAGTTATGAAGATATCAACTCTAGCTACATGCATTGATGCCTCCTGAAGATTCATATGACATTGTATTTGTATATCTTTTGATGATTTTGAGATGTATATCCACTGTGTATTATTCGCAGCTACAATTTGTACCGGCATACACATTATTCATGTAGCCATGATTACTATATATGACATGGATTTGCAGTGTACTTGATTGGAAACCATGATTACTTTGTCTTGAGCATGGGTATGGTTGCCTCAGTGATTATTACTATTATTTTGTAGATGACACAATCATGAATACTCATATGGGATCACTTGACTCGATGCCTTCCCACTTTATTAAATATGTTGTAATGTATTCTCTTCTCACCTCATACATTAGGGGGCATCTGTTATAGCTCAAAATGCCACTACTATGCATTTATAACATTGTCCTACTCATTTACACATTTGTCAACCATTTTTTCTAAGGTTCCTCTTTAAAAAAACATTTTTGTATGGTGTACGTGCCCTGATACATATGTAGTGTGGATACATACACTAGATGCATACCTGAAAACCCATGTATACTCTAAAAAGTTGCAAAAAATAAAAAGTTTTGCGCTTTCAGACGGAGTTTACGGGCTATGTCAGGTTTCACAACCATTTTACCTTCTATAGTCCTTCTAAAAACTGAATAACCAGGGTTTCTCCATATAAAATGGCCCTAGGGGGGTCATTTGGATATATGAAAGAAGAGGCAAGTGAACTCTGTCAAAATTTCTCCCTTGCATTCCAAGCCTTTGCATCCCATCCTATGTTTTTATCCTCAACATTCCCAATCATTCACCCTCCTTATACAATCCATACATTTCCCTATATTGGCATGTTGGTTGTGAGGATCTCACTTTGGGAATGGTGCACTTGGAGTCAAAATAGAGGAACCCAAGTGAGTTTCATGGATTGACATCAACAAGATCAAGGTTGTAACTTACCATCTTGTTTTCAATAAAAGAGAATCTTCTTGTCCCAAATCTATGTGTTTTAATTTTTATATTTATAAATTACTTTCATGAATATTTAGACATGAAAATGATCTTGGTGATTATGCATATGTCATTATATATTGTTTTCAAAGGTTGTTTCAGGCCAACATTGGGAGGAGTCCTACAATCCAAGAGTGAACAATGACAAGAAGGGATCTACTGCAAATGAAAGGAATTGAGGTGCATACTTTTATTTACTCTCCATCTCCTTAATTTTCATAAGGTCTTGTTTGATTTGAGTAGAATAGGATTAATTATGTATTTTAAGGTGTCATGGCTCTGCCTAGTCACTAGACCTAGATTAAGGGAATTGTTCCCCATAGCAGGACTACTCACTTGGTGAAATTATGTTGCATCCCCCAAGGTTTCGACTTCAATAAGGTTATACGTTCTCCAAGCATAGATAGATGAATTTGAAGGAGGAAGGAAAGAATCATGGTCCCCTCACTCCTCTCACATTCAAAGGGACACCATGACTACCAAATCCAACGGACATTTTCAAGGTCTCTCAAGTTGATTATTTCTTAGATGCCGATGCATGTGGTAGCACTATTTTAAAGGATTGGATTCTATGAGAAATTGCATATGACCCTAAAGAATACCAAATAGAGTTCATGGAAGTGGTCCAGCCCTATCAAGGACTAGCTTGGCTATTTACTCTAGTATTTCTATGTGATTGTGGTGTTTAGTTTTATGTGATAGGTTATTGTTGTTTATCCATGGTTAATCACTATTGCTAATTACATCCATGGTTTTAATGAAGAATTTCAGGCTATAATACTATTAGTTTCACTCATAAATCAATTTATCCATTAGCAATTTGTGAATTCCAACAACTATAAGCTAATATCCATCCATTTCATGTAGAATGTGAAATAAATGACTCTCATGAAGTAGTTGAAATTAAACAACTAAGTTTCTAAATTTAATCTTAAAAATAACTAATTCCACCTTTGGGACCATTGGAATTATAATCGAAACTTCAGACAACATTAAAAAATAACGAATTCAACATTTAGGATTGTTGGTATGATAATTGAGACTTCATAAAACACCGATGAAAAAAGTGTTGGATCGTAAGCCTACCTTGAAGTGTTTGGTCATGTCCAGTAAATGAATTGAGTCACCCATGTGTTAGCCATTGGTTATGGAAGCAAGCAAAGATCAAGGAAGAAAAGGGAGAATGCGAACTTCGTGGAAGACACAGTGATTGTTACTGGGTCGAAGTGAGCAAAAGAGCAGAAAAGATAGAGAGAAGTAAGTCATTAGACGAGGAGATTGGGAACAAAAGATCAACAAGAAAGAAGGATCGTGGACAAATCGGCAAGAGGGAAAAGCCATCGTTGGATTCTTTGGATCACCACACGAGAAGGAAGGAAAGACAGGCTGGCAAAGCCCTGAAAATACAGGTCAAGTTGACCTAGGGTTTTAGACACATAGGGTTTTGGTATCTATGGTTTTGGACACCTAGGTTTCAACTTAAGGATGTTGGTGAGCTATTGTAATGTATAAATAGAGGTCTAAAGGTCTTGGGATGGGTTGGTGTTATGATTATTGTTGTTTTCTTTGTCATTGTATTATCAAGCGAGTAGTAGTGTGAGAGAGAGAAGTGCTAAGAGTGAGAGCCTTCTGGTATTGTAGGATCTTCAGTTGGGTGTGAAGATCAACCCTACAGATGGGTGCATAGGGAGGGGAGAAAAAGAGAGGAGAATAAAGAAGATATACTAGCTAAGAGTGCAGAAAAGAACTATATGCTTTACCTTAATATATTATAGAATAGTTTTGTGGACATATCCCTAGAGAGAGGGTGAACCACGTACATATTGTGTTGTGTGTGATTGGTATTTTATCTCTGTCATTGATATACTGTGATTGCATTGTTGTTTTAGATATGATAAGTAGATGTGCAAAATAGAACTAAGATGATAAGAGATATATGAATGTTGTGTTGTTCTTATGTTAAATCCACTTGATCTTCCCTTTGGTTGTAGACATCTTTGTCCCGCAACCCCCTCATAACTGCTTTGGGTGAGACTGCATCTTCTTTGCAGGTGTTTCCGAAAGGGACAAGAGTTAGGGCTTGTTGGTGCACTCTTGGAGCTGAACCCTGGGTCTGCCCCTGTGCCAATGAATGGTTTTGTTGCTAGGACAAGAATATTCTTGAGGGAATTTCAAGGTGGTTTCCTTCGAAGACAAAGACTCAAAAGTGGATAGAGTATCAAGAAAAAGACTTCGCTGAAGACTAGAACAAGAACCCTAATCTTGGTTCATAGGATTGGTTGGAGAAATATATCCTTACTGAGATACACAAAATTTTCTTTGGGGGAATCCATTAGAAGTTGTATGAGTGGCTAGCTATATTAGCAGATACCCAGTTCGAGATCTGATCTAGACCTCTTATGGTTTGGACATTGGAGTTAATCAAGAAGGTCAAAAGAGTTGATAATGTCATATCATGAGCAATAGATCACTGGTTTGATAGCACCATTGGAGGGTACATCAAATATTTTGATGTTGATAGAGTAGAATCATACAACCAAGCTGAGAGATACTTCTTCAAGGGACCAAGAGGAAAATTTTTACAATCCCTGAAGTTGAGACTCAAGATGTTATTGCATGAGAAGAACATCTTGAATATAAAGTAGATTGGTCGGATCTAGAAAGGACAATGTTCAAGAATTCAGACAGTGACAGTGACACATAAGCTAGACATACGCGTTGTGAGAGAGTGTTTCGAGAAGTTCACCTTGCAGATCTGTTTAAGAAGAACTATGAGGAGGAGGGTTTCTACAGTGGAGAAGAGGAAGAACTAACAGATGAGGATCATTCATAACCTACTTGGACAAAGGGAGGGAAAGCTAAAGAGATTCACCGGGGAGAACCTGAAACTTCAGGAATTGCGCAGACCATTGAAGTAAGTATTGTTTTCCCTCCTGTTGATTCAGTAGTATTAGTTAATCAGAGTAATCCCAACCACGAGAGTACCCGGAGAAATGTCACTAGTAATCAACCACATACTTAGTTAGGGACCCTAGGAATATCTATGGTAGATGAGATGAGGCTTCCTATATTTAGGGGAGATGGATCTAAAGATCCTGATCAGCAATGGTTCCTATGTGAAGCTGTATGGAATATTAAAAATGTCACTGACGAAGCTGTCAAAAAGACCCAGTTTAGTACCACTCTAAGGTATCGTGCACTAAGCTGGTACATGAAGCTTGTCCAAGGACTTGCACAACCTAATCCACTGAATCATATTAAGAATGTGTTGATTGCATAGTTCAAGAAACCCAATTCAGAGTCACGATGTATTAAAGAGATGAAAGAGATCAAGAAGAAGATGGTTGAACATGTTTGGGAATTCGATCAGAGATTCAAAACCTTAACAGGCTAACTAACTTTTCAGATCCCAGATGAATAGAACAAAGAATGTTTCATTGCTACCCTCTTACCACACATCAGAATTCCCCTGATGCAATAGAAGATTGCTTCGCAGTCTGAGGCACTAGATATTTCCATGAAGTTAGAATCATCCCCTATGGGAGAATCCAACTCAGGTATGAGTCAGATCTTGAGTCAACTAACTAGGTTGTCTTTGCAGGTCAAAGATATGAAGAAAGACAAGGGAAAATATAAAAGAGAAGAAATCTAGTGTGTCATATGTAGATTAGAAGGCCACGACAAGGAACAATATCCCCTATTCAAAGAATACATGGCTTATGAAGCTCTGAGCCCTTTGAATCAAGTCACCTTACCTTGGTGCGAGGTATGCAGAAACATACATCACCTTGGTGAGTGCTACTACATGCAAAAGTATGTTCATACACCTACAAATTTGTACTGTACGTTATGTAAGTCTGTAGTACATGATGATATGGATTGTAGGTCTTACGATCTCATGCATGAAATTTCGAGATACATATATAAGATTCAAGGTGAAGTACAACAAGAAGGACACTACGCAATATAACTCTCCTGGGAGAGGCAACTTTAATCCTCACGGTGGATTCAGAGGAAGAGGACGAGGAGGAGGAATGGGTCGAGGCTAAGGACAAATCATCTGTTATAATTGCACACAACTAGGACACCTTGCAAGGTATTACCATAACCCTTGTACCACTTGTAGCTACTGCAGCTCGTTTGACCATGTTATAGAAGATTGTCCTATGCTGCTAGCTAAGCTTCAAGAAATATGAGGACCTCAACAGAACCCAAAAGTGAAACTGATATATGTTGAGCCTCGTGGAGAAGACCCTAGAGTGGCTATTATAACCAGAGGAGGTGCTATTACAGGAGAAGACAGACTGACCCAAGGGAATAATACAAAAGATTCACAAATCAGGAAAGCTACAAAGAAGACACAAATGTTCGATGCAAAGAAAGAAAGACAAATGTTTGAGGAAGCCATAAAATAATTTAGAGGAGACCAAGGATCTCCATCAAAGACAAGACCATAAGTGAGAGAATATGGAATGCCTTTGGCATTTGATCAATCTTCTTTGCCAAAAGAAGGAAAAGAGGTAAGAAATCTCATGGAATTTTTATATACTTGTATTAAGTTGATTCAGGATGAAAGCGTTGTACAAGAGTTACAAAATTTAATCAGACAATATGAGCTAGGAAAGATAGACCCCTTATTGAATAGGGAAGTACACCAAATCGATAAGAAGAGAAGGAAAAATAAGGAATTACATTTGAATGCTCAAATAGGAGAGTATGAGATAGATTATGTAGTCCTCGACTTAGGGTCGGAGGTCAATGTCATGACGAAGAAAACTTGGGCACTTATGGGAAAACCAAAGTTGATTTATTCCCCTATCAAGCTTAGGATGGCCAATAAGCAAGTTGTAAGCCCTTTTGGCAGATTAGAACATGTCCCTGTGGACATTGATGGAGTAAGAACATTTGCAGATTTTGAGGTAATTGAAATAGTTGATGATAGTTGTCCTTACCCTACACTACTAGGAATTGATTGGGATTTCAATAATTCCACTGTGGTTGACTTAAAGAAAAGACATATGACTTTTGAAAGATATGGCCTTAGGGTCATTTCACCCTTAGATCCAGATGAAGGTCAGCGATACACAAAACTTATTAGAGAAGAAGACCACGCATATGCAATATAATATATATATATAAGCTAATAGCCAGATAATAGGACTACATTAATTCTACAGCTGATGGGAACCTAACCTGGCGAAGTGAGAGAGCATGTTCATCAGACTCAGAAGAAGCACTCGAGAACTGGCATAATAAGATGTATGAAGTATCTACAAGAAGATGTGATAGATTAACTAGAGAAGTTCACTGGATTGGCACAACAGTAAGCAACTTACCCACCTTTGATGGTATTAATCCTTTAGAAACCTTCTTGTCGGAATTTGAAGAAAGTGTACCAATACAATAGAGATTATTGGCAATGGGTGAGGCCTTGAAATCCACACCAACAATATGGTGGGGGGCACACAAAAGTAACATTATAGATTGGATACAGTGTTGTACCTTGATGACAAAATAGTTCTCAGCATGAGTAGAAGGCTGTGAATTTCGATACACAGGTTGAAGCTGCCCAAAGGACCATGTGCGAAGTTGTGAGGAAGCCTGGAGAAACATTCCTCAAGAAAAATGGGTGCACAGATTCATTAACACACTGGACACGATGCCTATCAACTGGTACCTCCAAGCAGAGATGCGCCTCATCACTACAAATTGGAAAGGTATGACTTAGAATTTTGTAACTACCTTCTTATTTGAAAGTCAATATCCCTCATTATATCAAGCATTATATATCGTGAGACAGAAATTATTTGAGGAGGCATCTAGCCTTCCTTTGGAACAATAAGAGGATGAATGGACTGCGCCTCTCCAGAAATTGCAAGGCTGTTACAACATCAATGCTGATGAAGACTATGATCCTAGGAAGGTGAACATCTCGAAAACAGAAGAACAAAGAGACGTGGAAGGAACAAGAGTTGAGATTCCATTCATTGGACAACCAATCAAGATTAAGAAAGTCAATATTGGAACAGAGAAGACACCAAAGTTTGCAAATGTTGGAGACTATTGGGATGCTGCCACCATTGACAAAATTACAGAATTATTGCATGAATATCAGGACTTGTTTCCAACCAAGTTCACTAATATGGAGGGCATTAAAGGGCTTATGGGAGAGATAAGGATTCCTTTAAAGCTAGATGCAAGACCAGTTAAACAGAGACCTTACAGATTGAACCTTAAATATAAGAAAAAAGTGAAGATTGAGCTTGACAAAATGTTGGAAGCAGGAATTATAGAACCCGTCGAAGAGTTAGAGTGGATTATCCCTATGGTGGTATAAAACAAGAAGACAGGAGAGACCAAGATATGCATAGATCTCAGGAATATGAATGGTGCTTTTTTGCATGACCCCTTCCCTACACCATTCACTGTCGAAGTGTTAGATAATGTGGGAGGCCAGGAAGTATATTCTTTTACACATGGATTTTCAGGATACCATAAGATCTGAATTGCCAAGGAAGATCACCATAAGACCACATTTGCAATAGAATGGGGATCCTACCAATATACAGTGATTCCATTCAGATTGAAGAATTCCCTAGCCATATTTTCCAGGGTGGTGGTCGAAGCATTCAAGGAATTTCTGCATAAATGTTTAGAAGCATATTTTTATGATTGGATTGTTTTTAGTTTATTGAAGAATCATATTGAATGTCTAAGGCTAATGTTGGATAAATGCAGGCAGTGCCAAATTTCCTTGAACCTGAAGAAATTCATTTTATTTTCACCATTTGGAGTTCTATTAGGACATATTGTATGTAAGCAAGGATTGCTGGTAGATCCATCCAAGATTGCCATTATAGTTGATCTACCCCCTCCTACTTCAGTTAACCAGTTGCGCACTACGTTGGGACACACACGATACTATAGGAAGTTCATTAAGGGATATGCTTAGATTACAACACCCATGGAGAAGTTGTTGAAGAAGGATTGTCAGTTTAGTTGGAAAGAAGAATGCCAACAGAGCTTCGACACACTGAAATAGAAAATGGTTACTGCGCCCATTCTGGTTTTCCCATATTGGACCAAGGAGTTTCATGTGCATGTCGATGTGTCTTACATTGCTTTAGGAGCTGTGTTAGTAAAACCGAGAGGAGGATATATTGACCACCCATTAGCCTTTACTATCAGGAAGCTATCAACAATAGAAATCAATTACACCACTACAGAGAGAGAAGGATTGGCCATGGTGTATGCATTGCAAAAATTTTTCCACTACTTGTTGGGATGACACTTTAAAATGTTTACTGATCACTCCACATTGAAATACCTAGTCGACTAGCCAGTGTTTGGGGGAAGGATATGCATATGCCTTCTACTGTTTCAAGAATATGATTTTGAGATCATCATAAATCCAGGGAGAATGAACAAAGGCCCTGATCATTTGTCAAGGTTGGAACATGGTGAAGAGACGACCAGTTTAGAGGATACACTGTCAGATGCAAAACTATTATCCATTAGAAATATCGATGACCACTTCGCAAAGATACTCTGGTTCCTATCAATAGGAATGGCACCTAGTGAGTACACAATTCCCCAGAAGAAAAAACTAGTTGTGCGTGATGTCGACTTCTCACTTATAGCTGGACATCTATACCAGATGGGACTTGACGAGATATTAAGAAGGTGTGTTATGGAGGTAGAATGACCACTGATCCTCACAAAATCTCATGAAGTCATCGCATGAGGGAATTATGTAGGAAAATCAACTGCGTAGAAGGTTCTGAGAGCTGGCCTTTGGTGGCCATCTTTACACAGAGATGCTAAAGACTATTCCAAAGCCTGTGATGTATGCTAAAGAGTTGGGAAACCATCCAGAAGAGATGAAATTCCATTAACACCACAACTGACCCTACAAGAATTTGAAAAATGGGCCATTGACTTTGTTGTACCTATAACCCCACCAGGAAAGTGCACAAGAGCAAGGTACATAATTACAACAACAAAATACTTGACCAGATGGTCCGAAGTAAGAGCAGTTAAGGACTGTAGTGCAACTACAACTGCACACTTCATATTTGATGACATCATAACCAGGTTTGGATGCCCAAAGATCCTTATGAGTGATCAAGGAACACATTTCATCAATAATACAGTTGAAGCCTTGACTGAAGAATTTGTTGTCCACCATCAGAAGAGTACACCTTATCATCCACATGAAAATGGGACAGTTGAAGCATTCAACAAGATTTTGGAAACAACACTAACCAATATTTGCAATGCGAACATGGATGATTGGGATCTAAGAGTACCAACAGTATTATGAGCCTATAGAACCACTTGCAAGAAGCTGACAATGCAGACCCATTTTAAGTTAGTATATGGTCTTGAAGCTATTGTTCCAATGGAATATCTGGTACCAAGCATGTGAATTGTTTCCTTTACAGATATGGATGACTCTGGTATTTTTTAAGAGAGGCTTGCACAGTTGGTTGAATTGGAGGAAGATAGATGCATTACAGGATTCCATCAGCAGGTTCAGAAGAAAAGAAAGAAGGCCTATCATGAAAGACACATCAAGAAGGCATTCAAACAAGGTGATCTAGCCCTGATATATGACATCAAGTTCATAAAACATCCTGGGAAGTTCAGAACGCATTGTCTAGGGCCATACAAAATCTCTTATGTTACAGAGGGAGGAGTTGCGCAATTGAATATGTTGAATGGAGAATGGAAGGAAGGTTTGGTGAATGGGAGCTGAAGTTGTACTATGACAACCAACTGACTCGCAACTCTTAGTAAAAGAATGAAGAAAATGGTCTAGGTACAGGTGCAGTTGAAATTGGGTACTAGACACAAAAAAACTAGTCTGCACAAAGGAAAAAGAGGAGGCATCGAGCAGAAACTAGAGGTTGCACTACACAGTCTGGAGTCGAAGTAAAACAAGAAGATCATATCTGAAGTGCCTGGGCATGAGTCATAGGTGGGTGTTGGGGGCCTGTTGGCCCTTAGTTATGGAAGCAAGTGAATATCAAGGAAGAAAAGGGAGAATGCAAACTTCGTGGAAGACACAGTGACTGTTACTAGGTTAAAGTGAGCAAAAGAGTAGAAAAGACAGAGAGAAGTAAGTCGTTGGATGAGGAGATCGGGAATGACAGATCAACAAGAAAGAAGGATCATGGACAAATCAACAAGTGGGAAAATCCACCGTTGGATTCTTTGGAGCACCACGTGAGAAGGAAGGAAAGACAGGTTAGCAAAGCCCTGAAAATACAGGTCAAGTTGACCTAGGTTTTTAGACACCTAGGGTTTTGGTATCTAGGGTTTTGGACACCTAGGTTTTGGCCTAAGGATGTCGGTGAGATATTGTAATGTATAAATAGAGTTATAAAGGACCTGGGAAGGGTTGGTGTTATGATTATTGTTATTGTCTTTGTCATTGTATGATCAAGCGAGGAGTAGTGTGTGAGAGAGAAGTGCTAAGAGTGAGAGCCTTATGATATTGTAAGATCTTCATCTGGGTGCGAAGATCAAGCCTGCAACTGGGTGCGTAGGGAGGGGAGAGAAAGAGAGGAGAAGAAAGAAGATCTAGAAGTTAAGAGTTCAGAAAAGAACTATATGCTTTACCTTAATATATTATAGCACAGTTCCGTGGACCTTAATATATTATAGCACAGTTCTGTGGATGTAGCCCTAGAGAGAGGGTGAACTACATACATCTTGTGTTGTGTGTGATTGCTATTTTATCTCTATCATTGATATACTGTGATTGCATTACTATTTTAGATCTGATAAGTAGATGTGCAAAATAGATCTAAGTTAATAAAAGATATATGAATGATGTGTTGTTCTTGTGTTAAATCCACTTGATCTTCCCTTTGGTTGTAGACATCTCTATCTTGCAACCCCCTCATAACTGCTTCGGGTGAGATTGCATCTGCTTCGTAGGTGTTGCCAAAAGGGCCAGTAGTTAGGGCTTGTTGGTGCGCTCTTGGAGTTGAACCCTGGGTCTGCCTCTGTGCCCACACCATGCTACCAATCAATGCTTGAAATAATGATTTAAGAAGAAATGACTCGCCAGTTGATTGTATGCCTTTTTTTAACTAGGGAAATTGGTAACAAGGACTTAAGGGCTAGCTTCAAAGTTTAACCTAATAATCCTTGTGTTCATCACAATTTCCAAGTCAAATGTAGAGTTTAAGCCCATTTAGATAGGTAATATAAAATTTTGGATATAGAGTTCGAGTCCTTTGTAGAGAAGTACCACAAATACATAAATCCAAATGTAATTTTTTTGTGATTCACCCATATCCTTGAAAAAATGGTCAACAATTAATTCTGAAGGGAAAATAGGGTTAACAATTAATTCATATTGTTTTTGGTGGCATTGTTTGTCCTCTAAGAAAATACCCCTTGGCTCTGTCTCCTCTGTAGGTGGGGTCTCTTTTGTATGTGAGGTCACTTTCTCCACAGTTTGCATGGGGTATGTTCTCTTTCTATCAGGAATGAGGGTCATTGTATTCACAATTCACGTGGGGCCGATTCTCTCTTGATTTCAGAAGGAATGAACTTATTTTTGTTGAGGGATCGATTCTCTATTATTGTCGATAATGAATATGTTTCCGGGATCGATGATTTCGAAGTGCAGGGGTCGGGCTCGATGAGCTCCATGCAAAGGGTTTTGTTTTTTGTTTGGTGGGGAATAAATATTATTATTATATTAATTACATAATATGTGGAGAGAATCCATATGCTTAAAAAAAATGCAATCTTGTATCTTGTAATGTAAATTTTCTCTTTCTATGAAAAAATATCTCAAATCCTATGTTCACTAAATTTATATCTACTTAATATTTTTCATAGGTATGATATCACAAAACATTTTTTCTAAATAGAAATGGGTAGTGTGTTGGGTTAAAAGGATTGTGGCATTACCTAGTCAAAAGGTACAAAATTGGAAAATATATATGTCTAAATTCACCTATCCTCTTAATAATTTATATTGAACTACATATAAATAGAACAAGGAATGCATTCTCTATATTTTGTTGACATATTCTAAATCCCTTTCAAATGTCCTTCAATTCGTTACCAAAACAATGTAAATAATATGAATGTTTCGTTGAGTCTTATGTAATTACGACCTACCTTCTTTGTTTAAATTATATAGAGAGACTAACATTTCTAGGTGAAACTCCACTAGGTTCCCCATCTCTCTCCTTTGAGACTACCTTATTGTACACATACAAATATTTATGGATGGGATAATGCATTGAAATTTTTTTGGTCATCCCTCTACTCCTATACAATGAGGTGAGTGGGGTATTTTCCATTAGTATGTTGAAGAGGATAACAAAGCTAAGAGGAATGAGAGTTCAAAGAACCATAGTGAATGAAAAATATTTCTAAAGTGACTCCACATGTGCCATATGTGGCTTTGATTGTGTGTTAAGAACCAAACATCAATATAGCATGGAAAAACCTCAGGAAAAGTACTCAACGCCTTGAAATAGAGATAATTTCAGATAACAAGCCTCTTCGAGGGGGCAACCTCCTTTTACCACACTTAAATGTTCAAGTACAAGATGATTCAAAATGAAAATGTCTCCTTGGTATATATAGGAGACTAGGAGGTATAATTACAACTAATGGCTTAAAGCCGACATAAATAAA
>ML777487.1:328491-414597 GCA_009831015.1 Picea engelmannii | reverse complement strand
GGGAAACCTCCTTTTACCCCACTTAAATGTTCATGTACAAGATGATTCAAAATGAAAATGTCTCCTTGGTATATATAGGAGACTAGGAGGTATAATTACAACTAATGGCCTAAATCTGACATAAATAAAATAACATTACTAATATAATATGCCCCAATTAAGGGTTAATGAGCCAACATTAGGTTTAACATTGTGTGAATTTAAAAATGGAGGTTGGGATTTATCTGCTCCCGATTTTCCATTAAATTTAGAGGACATGGGTAAATTGAGCCTCCTCCAATTTTGACATGGGTGGGATAGAGGGCCCCATATATGAGTTCTTGTTAAAAGGCCCCTATCATGGTTGGAATTCATGCATGTTTCAGACCTTCACCTTTGATGTGACCATGGGGGATCCTTCATTAAGGAGGTGTTGTAACCTATGCTTCTTATTATAAAATAACCTTACTTGAAACTTGAGAGGGAGCTAAGAATTATGGTAGTCGACCAAGATGGAGTACTAATGAAAAAATACCTTGGCCAAATGGGAGTTAACTTTTTCCACATTGATTACTTATATCCACGTTATGTGAATAGGTATATTGGACAATGATTCCATGAATTAGGGTTCAAGTATATTCCTAATCCTATATTTACATAATATTATAGATATACCTCTATAATGTTATACCCCTATACCCATAACCCATTTAACTCCCAATGAATAATCCATGTAACTCATAACTTATAAAATTATTATAAATACCTTATCCTTGAACCCTACCACCCCTAGCCCTTGTCTCCTATTAACCCTAACCACTAACCATAATATATCTATACACCAAAACCATATTACACATAACTAGTATAACCCCATAAACCCTATAACCTTTAAAAATTATAACTCCAAACCTAGAACATATAACCCCTAACCATTATAACACTTAATCCCTATATTAATCATTACTACTAACACTACAAACCCCTAATATAGATCTACCCCCTATGATGACAATGATGATATTATGATGATGATGATCATGACAATGGAAATGACGATGATGACAATGATGATGATGATGAAGATGATGACAATGCTGATATGATGATGATAATGAACATGGAAATGATGATGATGAAAACTATGAAAATGACGATGACAAATATGATGATGACCATGACGATGAAGACAATGTTGATGATGATGACTATGAAATTAACGATGATGATGATGATGATGACCATGACGACGATGTCGACAATGATGATGATGATGATGAAAACTGGGACAATGATGACGACGACGATGATGATGAAGGCCATGACGATGGTGACAATGAAAATGATGATGATGATGATGAAAATGATGATGACAATGATGATGATGATGATGAAAATGATTATGATGATGATGACAATGATGATTATGATACGATGATGATGATGATGATGATGATGACAATGACAATGACCACGATGATTGGGATGAGGATGATCATGATCATGATCATGGTGACTATGTTTATGAAAATGATGATGATGAAAACTATGAGGAAAATGACAATATTGATGACAATGACGATGATGAGGAGGAGTAGGATGCTATCAATGTTCATTACGATGACCATGAAAATGGCAGTGTTAATTATGCTGAAAACAATGATGATGACGACAATGACGATGATGATGATGAAGATGACAATGACAATGAAAATAATGATGAATGTGATGACAATGAAAACCATGATGATGAGGAGGAGTAGGACATAAACAATGTTGATTACTATTGGTGACAACAATGATGAGGCTGAAAATGAGGAAAATGATGATGATGATCATCATGACAATGATGACAATGATAATGATTATTATGATGATGATTGTGATGATAATGTCAATATTGATGATGATGAAAATGATGATGAAGATGAGGAGTAGGACTCTGACAATGTTGATTATGACAACCGCAACAACGAAAATGATAATAATGATGAAAACAATAATGAGGACAATGATGAAAATGATGACAATGACGATGAAAATTTTGATGACAATGACGATCATGATGATGATGATGAGGTGTAGGATTCTGACAATGTTGATTACTGGTGGTGACAACGATGATGAGGACAATGATCACAACAATGACAATGATGATGATATGCATTTGATGATGACAATGGTAATGAGGATGATGATGACAATGTTGATGACAATGGAAATGATGATGATGGTGAATAAAAAAATGATGATGAATACGATGATGATGATTAACCCATATAAATAAATACTTTAAAGAGAACAAATCATATAAAAGATATAATCACATACCTCCTACATTTAAACATTTATGAAATATCATTCATCATCTTATTCTTAATCCAAATATACATCTATATCAACTTGTTCAGAATCGATGTTGAAAGGATCAACCATATCAACATCATCATCAATGCCATTTTTGATAATATCATCATCAACATGATCATCGAGATCAACATTTTCATCTACATTTGGCTCAACTTCTTCGACTTCTTCATCTGATGGTACATCAACCTCACACTCCTATGCATCTTCTTCTTCTTCAATATAATTTTCTTCTGGGACATTTTACTTTACAGACCTTCCTCTTGGATCATAACTAACAATGTATGACCAACCTACTTTACTTGGAACCTCTGAATAAAAGACCTGCTCACATTGACTTAGAATATCATAAGTTTCTATACCTGGATCAAACATCCTTGTATTAACCATGGTAAATCCATTGGCATGCTCAATAACAATTTATTTAGGATCATGTTCATTCATCTGTAACTTGTACCATTTGACCTCAAACAAAACTAATTTGATGGAATTAAAGTCACACTCGATTATATAATTCAAATACCCATAGTATCTATTTTTGGATATTGTTGGATGCCTGTCACTTCTAGAGGAAACATTAGTGACTTGAAAGACTATCATTATCCTATAATCAAAGGTTTTCTTCTTGTCATCCAACTTTTTGATGCAAAATTTATGGCCATTGCACCACATATCCTTGTGGTGTTTCACCTACAATATTCCCCACACATAAAAAATGCATATTTGTCAATGAATAAACATATTTATACTTAGTAAACATTTATAAAATAAAAACACCATGAACTAGATTAATAGAATGGAAAATAACCGAAACATGATGTGGGTGAATTATATGCTTTCCTTTTTATCTTTTAAACCATATGCTAAATCAATTTTCCTATGTGTAAGATTGGTATCTTGATTATGATGAGCTTGTTTAATCAAAGTATACACCCCTTCCCATGATAACCTACCATTGCATTGTATACATCGATCTATCCATACCTTCATCCAATCAATATTTTTTGCGATGTATAAATATAGTGCATCCCACTCTTGACCAATTGTATGAAAAAAGAATAAAGTTTCTAATTAGAACAAATATTAAATAATAATTGATCATGGAAGATGAATAAAACTTAAATAAGTACAATATAGAAATAAATCAATATTAATGCAAAGTATTATAGATATCTACCATCTAATTAACTTTCACTTTCCTCATTCTACCTTTCCCAACCAAGACCTCCCCTTCAAATTTGTTAATGGAATTGACATCCCAAATCCGAGGCACCTTCATGATTTTTTCTGCTAATTTAGGAAGATGTTGACTAATATACAACAAAGATTGATATACCATATATCCCTCCACCAGAGATTCCTCAGGAAATGCTCTTTGTCTAACTAAAGCCTTCAATGAATTCAAGTGCCTCTCCAGCATCCACATTTACCTTGTTTGTATAGGTCCACACATTTCAATCTCCTCAACTTGGTGTGTAAGGTAGTGTTCTTGTGCATTGAAAAATTTTGGAGGTAGATACTTTTTCATTTCACACATTAGCCGAGTAATTTCTCTCCAATATTTTATATCTTCTTTATGTATTTCTTTAGATGACAACCACCTACACATGATATAACAAATAAAATCATAGGTTTCAACAACAACGTATATACATTGAAAGTAAAACATATGTCAACAAGTTGAGAAACAATGATTTTGCATATAAATCATTAATATTGATTACCTCATGTATTTTCCAAGATCAAATATAACTTGTTTTACATTTTTGTCAAAGTTATCAGTGAGAGATAGAGGTAGAACATATTGTAAAAACAAAGGGATCATTAATTTTTAGGAAAAGAAAACCAAATTATAATACTAAAAATTTGTATATTTACCAATAAAAAAATCTACCAAAATAATTACCTCAATGAAGGTATGCCAATAATGAGTCTTCACCCCACCAAATTCATCTTTCTTTGTTAAAATATTCTTTATGTTTGAAGCAAATCCCGTGGGAAATTTAATTTTATGAATAGCCTATTTTACTATATTGCTTTCCTGCTCTGTAAATAACTATGGAAGACTATTTCAATATCCATTGATATTTGAATAAATCAAATTTTTTGGTGCATGATTGGCTTCCTGAATGTCAATACAAATTTTGACAATTTTTTCTTTGTCACTTCTTCCATCTACGATTCTCCACAATGTTTCTATTACATTCTTCCCGATCTGCATTGTATCAAATAAATAAGCTATTTGTAGGTTCTCATAGTAGGGAAACCTATTGAATTGTACATGGTAACTTTTCATTCCTTGTGGAATCCCATTAATGCCTTGACGACATTTATGAAAAATAATTAATGAGATTACAACATTAATTGTTAAATACAGTAAAAAAAATTCAATACAAATCAAAATTGCAAAACATTAATATATATGACACATAGACTAAATGCTTACCTTGATAATTTCTATTATATTCCAACTTCCATATGTGAGGTTTCATTCTTCCTGGTTTTATTCTATTATCTTCTTTCAAATTGAAAAATATGTTTCTTTGTAGTTCAATATTTATGGTTTTTAGGGAGGAAGTGCCTATACTCATCAAATACCTCCTTTCCTAGACTTCTTGAATGACATAATTTCATCCAAGGACCATAAAATGGACATGAAAATTTACCCCTTGTTTGAATACCTGCAAGATATGGATTAATGTCACTATTATTTATATAACAAGTAATTGATATTTAAGAAGCATGCATCATATTTTCATAAACTTATATACTATTAAAGTGAAACATTATGTTACACACCATAAAAATGTGTTAGCCCTGGGGCATCATGAATTGTCCATGTAAGTATTCCATGGAGTTGAAATTGCTTTTGCCCTATTGGTCTAGAGATGTCATGCATAGTGATGCCAACCCATAACTTTAGTAGCTCTTCGATAAGAGGCTCAATAGATATATTCATATATTTCACTTGGTACTTACCTAATTGGTTGAAAGTGCACGTAATTACTACCTTGTATGTATGTAAGTAATTATGCAACGAATAAGAAAAATGAAATACAATTTTCAAACCAATTTTGTAAACAAATACCTAGAAAAATCATTGCCAACATTGTGTGCTCCATATTTATTGACATCAAGGGATGAAGGTCATTGTTTATAACAAAAATAGGCCACAATGAGTAAATAGAACTGAGATCACCAAATGTATTGACACCATCAAATACCAATGAAAGCCTAACATTACGAGGTTCTTCTTTAAAAATTGGCTTTATTTATTTGATCTTCCTAAATGCACAACCATATGCATGCATTTGAAGAACACCATCTCCACTTTTGTTCGATGCATGGTAATCCATAAACTTTGGAATGCTTTTCCACATGAAAAATCACTACAAATGTGGAATTATTGAAATATGATGAAGAACATTGTGAGGCACCTTTTTTGTTACTTTATCTATTCGATATCTATTGATTTGACATTGTAGGCATTTCATTTTCGATGCATATTGTACATGTGTCAATATTATGACACTCCATCCCAATATCTTTCATAATAGCACACATATCTCGGTATGTGTGAGGTAAATTATTTGACAGTGGTAAAAAAAATCACCTAACAATATGCAACATAAAAAATAAGTAGTTAATGTAAATAATAGTAATAAAAAATATTGAATCCTTAATTTACACATTAATTGACACTAAAAATAAAGAAAAATAAAGTTGACCTTTACGTATAATAAGTGAAAAATTATATTACATACCTTAGGATTTGTGTGAGACAAGTGTTTCACAAACCATTCAATACCTTCAAGTTCACCAACAACATTATAGCAAAGAGAATATTTTTTCTTGAGACTTCATAAAGGGGTTGTTCTATCTTCTGAAGCAGAGGTACATCATAAATATCATCATATTTTTCCTCATCGATAGGAGAAAATATGTCCTCAATCAATTTATGTGTCCCATCATTTGGCTCAATATTATTATTGGTGTCATCTTCTTCCATATGATTAACTTGATCTTTAATATCCATACCAGCTTCCACATCTTGTACAATAATATTTCTACTACTACTTGTTGACCCAAAAATCTTCTCTGGGCTCAACATGGTGTTTTACACAGTCACTACTCCACAAATTTCCCTTGGTGCTATGGTTCCAACCGAAGACAATGGCAGGGGTCATAGTTACTATGCCCTCTTCCTTTGAAAGAGTATCATTTGGCTACCTTCAAGGTCTCTTGAACCCCCCCACATCATTTATTCCTCATGTCAATAATGTTCGGTTCAGGTTTCATGAGCTAAGCATCCAATTTACAAGAATTTTAATGTTGACCCCCTTCACCTGTCACTAGGAGGGTCCCTTGGGGACAGGGTCCTTTTGAAAAGAATAAGATGAAATCTGGTCACAATTCAAGAAATAAAATTCTTCCATGTTGAAGGTATCAGGGAAATATTTCCAACAGGCTATCATGAGCCCAATTTTGAGTCTGTATGACCCCGTACAGAGGACGCAAAGTTAGTGTTACCTGAATGGACAAAACCAATAGTTGTGACTTCCTGGTCTAATTCTATTTAGATTCTTGTCTCAAAAGTAAAATCAAACCTAGACATGGTGTATGGAATTGAGATACCTTTCCAACGGTATATCTCATGCTTGGTTTCGACCCCAGGTTGGTAAGAACTAGCTTTCGCAAGATCATGACCAATTTCAAACACTAAATTGGTTGCAGTGTTTATGGGTTTAAAAATTGTGGGTAAATAGTTCTAAATCAGATATTAAGAAATTCAAATATGTAATAGACTCAAATACCTTTCCCACACCCCCTCATTTGCCTCAATCCGACCTCGGATGGCCCGGTTAGAGCTGTCACAAGTTGGTCAATTATTTCGGGCAAAGGGGGGCAAGCAACTCGCATGGTAGGGTTTCATGATAGCTAAAATTTATGAGTTGGGATGAATTTTTAGTCCTGTGCATGGAAATTTTTAGGCCCTAGGCTTGGAACCCTATCCCCTTCCCTTTTCCATTACTCAGAACTGCCCAGAATTGCCCATAAATTCAAAGGGAGGGGGGGTAGTTTGAACCCATGACCACCTGTTTTAAAAATATTTCAAAAATAAACCCACTTTGCCAAAGTTTCAAAATTTAATTTTGGGGGGTGGTTGGCCACTCATCCATCACCTAGGCACCACCACCACCCCCTCATCACCTCTGCAACATCTCCACCACTGCATTCACTTGGCCCTCTCCCCTTATCACTCATCTCTCCTTTCCCTCTTCCCTGCGCCCAACCATTCCTCTGCATGCTGCCTAGCCCATACCTCTATCTCTGCACAGACCTATGTGCATTCCTCTTCCTCCCTCCAACCTCCATTCCTCACATTTATGCATGCCCTCATCCCTGCCACCTCCTCTCACTCTTCTCCATGTCCCCTCTCTTCTCCCTTCACGCAGGCACCACGATCACTCCCTCACCATTCCTCTCTGCACAGGCCCTTCTCCACCATGCTCAGACCTTTCCATTCCCCCCATGCACTAAACCCTCGGCCTCCACCATGAACACCTCCATATTGGCCCTACACATCCATCCCCATGCGCCCATCCCTCCATTCTTCCACTCCCCGCTCAGCTGCACACAAGCCTCCATCCCCACACACCCTCACAAACCCCCATATCCCCTCTCCTTCGTGCTTGGCTACCTCCACCACCCCTCCCCCCAAACCCCAACTCTATAGTATTTTTAGTTGGCTCTTGGCCTAGTCGTATGGGCGACCAGGTGCGTAGGCTCGGGGCAGATTTTGAGTTTTTGTTTTAATTTAAATTTAAATTTATCATATAATTTAATTTTTATATAGTTTGATTTGTTATTTAAATTTTTTTTAATTTATTATTTTGTTTTAATTTTTGTTATATATATATATATATATATATATATATATAATAATAATAATAATAATAATAATAATAATAATATTTTGTATATATATTTAATAAAATCATTATTAGAATATATAATAAAGTTAAGAAATTTTTAATAAATTTTATTTATATATTTTAAAACTATATATTATAATTTAAATCTCCCCCCCTAAGGATCACTCGACAATTTAATGCTATAAATCCACCATACGGAGGTGGATTTTCACTCGTGAATAGTCGAAATTATCGGGGCAAAGTCTATAATGAATACATGGCATTCACCTCCATAAATTCATCCCATATTTTCAGCGGAATGTCCCAAAGAAATAGGGACTCATTATTGGCCCGACAAGCATGCATCGGAAGGAGGCCTAATTGGGGGCCTCCGAGGCCAAATTGGGTCGAGTGAGGAAAAACAATTTCAGATACAAGTATGCAGACCTATAGAAGCCTATAAATTTTGGTGTTCAACCCAGAATTTTTCCCTAATTAGAAGTTTTTCCCTGATCAGTCTCCCAACCGGCTCCTTCCCGCGTAACTTTCTGGGGCCATATCTTACTCACCCAGAGTCATATTTGTGCCAAACGAAAGGCAACATAAAGGTATAGGATAGAGATACAGCATGGGAATAGTAAAAAACATTTTTTTGGTTGTTTTCTATAGGGGAAGAGCCTCTCAAGGTTCAGTCCCAAGAGATCCCCTCAACGAAACAAGTCCAAATCGAAGCCATAGTTCGGTCGACTCATAGGGAAACTTATAGGCAGAAAAGGAGGGGTATAATCAGGTCTGAAAAGTGCATGAAAAATGGGAATTTCCTTACTTAAAATGACCAAATCCCAAAGGCCCCTTTCCCTCCGAAGTAGCTCAACAATTTCCCCACACCTTGGCCCTTCATCCCGGTGAATCTGATAGCCATAAATGGTCGAGTATTGTCCTGAACCACCTCGCCTATAGTTGCAAAACATGGCAGCAATCAAAGAGTATTTGGGATGGAACAAATCCCAAGGCAAATGGTGATGTGGCATATTGGTTTATTCATTTCATGAAAAATGAGTTTTTGTAATATGAAGTCTCGCATGATTTGATTTTTGATATGTATACATTGTAATTAAGAGGTCAAATCAGATTTTATTTGATCCCTTTAAGATAAGATTACCTTTTGGATAGGATTCTCTTTTAGGATAAGGTTACTTTTTGTAAAAAGACAAAAAGACTTTAGGGTTGTTCCACTTGTCACTTTTCCAAAAGTGACAAGTGTCTTGTGACCTAACCCTAAGCCTTTACCTCTCCTTTATAAATAAGAGGGTTGGCATTGTAAAAAGGGAGGATGAATCTGCTAAAATTTTCCAAGACTCTTTGTGTGTGTGATACTTGTTAGATTTTAGTTGTTGGATGTGTCACTTGTTGGTTAAGGGTTGAGGGGTAGAATTAAATGCTTGTTATGTTATCTATCTCCAGGAGGGATTGGCTAGCTAGGTGTTTTTTGTTGCTTCCTTGGGTTTAACTTGCTTACTTTCATTTTCTAACAGCTTGGTTTAACTTGTTTAATGTGTTTTAGTGCAGATTTTCTGAAGTACTTAGTTATTTTCAGCCTTAGCTAGTGGCTTGGAGTCTTAGGGCCCCTTAGAACAACCCTCAAATAGACCCCTTAGTTGGTTGTTCATACTTGTTTGTTTTCTCTTTTCATTCATGTATATTTCTGTTATGTTTTCCTATCATTAACTTTGTTGTCCCAAATAGGAAAGTTGGTCATTTTGGTCAATTTCCCCCCACTGAACAACCATCTTAGTTGGTTGTTATATACCTTTTATGCGCAAATTTCTGTTACATTCAATTTAGTTTTTCCATACATAAATACTATAATTTCGTTCTTTGCGTGCAAGGACATAACCGATCACCTATTCTGCTTCTCCTAAGTAGTTGGGGACCACCTAAAGACCTGTTTGAGGAAAAGGGGCCAACAGGATAGCGAAGAAAAACATCCAATTTGATCGGTAAATCTACCCAACCACTCTCATATTCACTTTACATATCACTTGCACTCATTCCAAAATTTTTGGCACACATACCAATGTTGATATGCTTAGTTTGTGTAGATAGCTTGAGTAGTGTATTTGTGAATTTATGTTCATAAAATCAGATCTATAATTGCGTAGATAATCATCACCATTTCTAAATTTCAAACACTAAACTTCCAATCCCCATACAAGGAGTTAGTTGTGACTTTCATGCACATGGTGACATTTCCGCTCACAAAGAGCCTCAACCTATTCCTTTGGGTTGAATGGTGTAATTGTTGATTGTAATTAGTTAATCTTGTCATATTTTCATTGTATCTTTTTTCATTCACTAATCTACAGGTGGTTGCCTCTAAATGGGCCATACAAAAATCAGCAAGCTAAATAGACGTAAAAAAACGCAAAATACTTGAAAACAATTCAGGGGTCCGCCCCATACACTAAAAAAAAACTTATACTATTTAGCTACATACATATACATATTATTTAGTCATGACATATATGTCATCTACCTATTTACTCATTTTTTGTATATAGTTTTAGATAGATTTCAAATTTAGTAACCAGGAGGCACGCTTGTGAAAGTAAGACATGACCTCGCCACGTGGATGGCCTGGTATTTCATTTCAAGCAATTTCAATTTTGTAGGATACTAAGAGTCAAAGCCAAGGAGTCTTCATCAGGATCCCCTTGAAAGTTGTCTAGTTAGTACAAGTCAAGTGGTCTTTCCTTAGTACCACATGGTCAAGGAGTTGATTAGCTTATCTTGGTTGGAATACTACTCTGCTTGGGTAAGCTCAGCTAAAAATCACTTTAGGGGGGTCCTGAGCCTCTTCCTTTTCATAGGTATCCTTCTTCCATCCAAGTGGCTTTAAGATCCCAAAAGCGTTAGTGATGAGAAGTGGCTAATCCCTACTTCTCTGAACTTCATGGGGAACTCTTTAACCTAACCATAGTGGTCTTCTTGGAATACCCTTCTTATATTGGTTGGAACAGTTCCAGGATGTGTTTTCCTAATCAGAACAACCTTCAAAACAATGTGGTGGCCAAGGCATGTGTTAAAAAAACAAAAAATTCACCAATAAAATACTTTTAAAGTCAACCTTTCGTCAGTCCACCTTTCACGCACGAACCAAAAATTGAAGTAGTGAATACTTTCCCTTATATCATAGTTGTAACAGCTTGTAACAAGGTTGTTCATCCCCTTTTACAACTCCCTATTGATTTAACAATTTTTCGGGATCAATTCTCAAGTCACCCCGGGGGGTATCAAGCCATTATGGGCTTGTTTCCCTGTCTTAAAATATTCAAACAACTTGTTGTTCGTAATTTAGAGCCATTTAAAAGGACTTGGCTATAACTTTTAATCTCACATTTTACCCTTGTTTCACACCTTTTTACTTGAGGCATCCATTGGTTAATTACATAGGACATCGTTTTACCCCGAGGACCCATTCTGGTCCATTTTCCAATTCTTTGAGGGAACAACCAGTTCATTGTTCTCTTTATTTAGTTCTAAGTCCTAAAAATAAGGGATCTTGTTTTCATCCTATTGTCCATAATTTTCACCCCCCAAGCCATTTTGGCCATCCAGGAAGCTAAGGGAGGACAACACCTAGGGTGGGTGGTCCTGAGAAAGATCTCTTGTAAGTCTTTACCCTCTCTTTTTCCCCTTCATTACCACCTCAGGAAAAGGATCACTTGAGGTGTGGGTAGTCTCTTCTTCATCTCGAGCTATCAAAGAGGTTGTAACTAGATTTACAACCGGATAGGTTGGATCTACCCCAACGAACATATTTTTCTTATAACACATGCCTTTTTTTGGTGACCATACTGGGGAACATTAAAACCTCTTTAGATTTGCTTGTATCCCAAGATTATACTAGGCATTGTTTCTGAACTCTTTGTGGTCCTTTTTCCACTTGTGGACAAATTTTTTTGGAAAGGTCGTTCAGTAACCCTTTGGAATTTTCTTTGGTGCTTATTATAGTTCAGTTCCCTTGCAGTTTTTGTTGCATCTGAGAGCCATAAATACCATTGAGCTTTCCTTTCCTTTTAACTTGTCAGTCTTTGATTCTACTTTTTCGAACTCACGTGGGAAGTTATAAATCTTTCATACCTTACCTTCCACTTCAAGAAGAATGAAAAAAAAGATTTTTTTATAGTTGGGTTAATGTACATCGTGTTAGAAAGAGTAGGATTGTTGGTGATACATCTCTTGTACTCAAAGTAATTACTTAATCCCCTTGCAAACTGGCAGGGCAGAAATATCCTAAGGCTAGAGAAACAATGTCCCCCAGGAATACAAGAATTCAAAGTTCGTGAAAGAAAACAAGTAGTGAAACACATACACCTGGGAAACCAGGGAAACTCGTTACCCCTGTAGTGTGAAATGAGTCACCTTCTTCCTCTTCTCCTATTCAAATCCCCTTACTAAAAAAAGATTTAGTTAATCCAACAACAATTACTAATCCTCAGGTTTTTCCTCCCATTGTTCCAATAACTGTTGTTGTTACTCCCATAGTTGCTCTGATGGAAATGCCATGGAAACCTGAGACTCCTTTGAGGTTGACTAGACCTCTTCATGACATACCTGCAGATTCCCCAAATAGGCTTCCTAAATTCAGTGGCACTGGTACATTGAGTGATGAAGAACATATACAAAACTTCTACGATGCATTAGTTCTTATGGACATAACAATTCTCGATGCCATCATTAGAATTTTTGTAAGAACCTTTGAGGGTGAAGCAGCGAGATGGTATCACTTGCTTCCAAATGATATTATCCCATATTAGGACACCATGACCCAAGAATTCAAGAAACGTTTCCAAGGAGCGGATGATGTGGCCTCCCTGCTCTAAAATTTCACAACCATCTCCATCCATGAGGGTAAGCAAATCCATAATTTTAATCAATGTTTTACCTCGACCTTGAATAGGATCCCAACTACTTCCCAAACATCTAGGAACAATTTGTTCCATTATTACATGACCGCTATGAATATGAATGTAAAGTATATATTTAAAGATAAACCAATACAAACTGTAGATGCAGCCAAGAGTAGCGCCCTGGAAATTGAAAGAAACATGGAGGAATCCAGTATGATTCCCTCACCTTTAGCGCATCCCTGTTTTAACGAGAGGCCTAGGAATGAGGTACCACAAAACGAGGGTCCTTAGTATGAATCTCCACCTGCCCAAACTTCGAGGATTAAAGAAAGGGAAAGTTCGGAAACACTCAAGTTGTTAATGAACATGAACAACCAAATACTTTCCCTTAATTGAAAGGTGAATGACTTGCAGTTTTCTACTCCTGTGAGGCCAAGACCACCTTTCCCTCCTACTCCTCCTCCTAGGAAACATGTTGCTAAAGTGGATTGGTGTTGTCAAGAATTCCATGATCCCGAGTATTGTTACTTGTATACACGTCACATGGAATTGTCTAAAAACAACAAAGCCCCTCTACCTCCAGTCAAAAAAAGGCTTGCTTCCACTTCCCAAAATGACCAAGTTAACATGGAATACTCTATTCCCTATGATGATGATCCTCTTTCTTTCAGAATATTTGTTGTAGAAACTAGGATTCATGCCTCTAAAACCACTCCACAAGGAGTGGAAGAGACCAAAAGTGATCCCGAGGAAAATAAAAAAGGAAAACTTCTCGTGAATGGTAGATTACCTTCCCCTACAAGGAATAGGGTTCCATGGACCCCAAATAAGGTAAATTTACCTAATAATCCACCACCCTGCTTCCCAACATCGGTACCTTACAACGTTGTTGAGTATCTAGTGAAAGTTCCCTCCCACATGACATTACTAGATGCTCTTGGAACACTCGCTCAGTTTGAAAACCTTTCACGTGTTCTAAAAGCACCCCCTACTCCACGAATAGAACATAGACTTACTATTTCCAAAGATTCCACTTCTCAACCTAGGGAAGCATATGATGTTATTTATTTAGACCCTAGGGTTCCTCTTTTCTATATCTTAGTTTTGATTTCTGATTTTTTGCTCCATAACTGTTTCACTGACATAGGAGCGAGGTACAATATCATGCCCCTTCAAGTCATGAGAATATTGGGTCTTGAATGCACAGGCCCATGTAAAGGCATGTTAGCTTTGGACTCTACGACTGTAGAAACCATCAGTTACATCAAGGACTTATCCATTACTTACGACCAAGCTTTGAAGGTGAGCATGCTCATAAACGTGATCGTAGTAGATATACCTAAAGCATATGGCATGCTTTTAGGGAGGGAGTAGTCCACCAAAGTAAAAAAGGGCCATTACTTCATGGAGGGAACCCACTTCACCTTTCCCCATAAGGGTGTTAAAGTTGTCATTAGAAGGGAACCAAAGTACCGAGAGAAAGTTGTACATGCTTCCTATAATAGGAAACATGTGTCTTTTCAAGATACATGTATGGGTACATATATTGTGTTGTCTGAGGAAGATGCACATGTCCCTCCTTCTGAGTTGGAAGAAATGGTGTGGAGTATGGATTTTGACGGTGCTAAGTCCAAGCACGGATCTGGGGTTGGGGTCCTTTTGTGTGATTCCAATGGGAAAGCAATCCCTTTCTCTTTTCGGTTAGAATTCCCTAACACTAATAATATGGCTGAATATGAAGCCTTAGTTCAAGGCCTCCAAAAGGCCTTAGACTTAGGAATACACCATTTGTTAGTGAGTGGGGATTATGAATTGGTTGTGAATCAAATTAGAGATAAATATGAAGTTCACAACCCACGCCTCAAACAATACCACTGAAGAGATAAGGAAATTATTGAGAAGTTCTTATCTTTCAACATTCAAGCCGTGCCTAGGGCCATAAACCATGTAGCTGATACTTTGGCCTTGGATGGTTATTGCTTCACTTCAGATTTTGTAAGGTCTATCGAAGATATAAAAGTCCAAATTTTACATAGACCTGTGTTACCTGATAATGTTGACTCTTGGCAAGTTTTTGATACTGGTGAACAAATTTGTAGATTCCTTCAAAACAAGGAGGAATTCGAAGATTTACATATCATCCATGAGTTGGAAGAGGAAGCTGGGAACATAATCCAATTGCAGACAAATAAGATTCCCCATGGTTTGTTTGTACTAGAATCCATGTTTGATTCCAATGATGCTACTACTTCTACACCTAGTATTGATAGTGAATTTGTTAGGAAGGTGCTAGAAGCCATCCCTATTAACCTTGGAACTGAGAAAGATCCAAAACTGGTCTATATAGATTCACATTGTTCCCCTTATGAGAGCGCTCAATTCAAATAACTATTAATCGAATTCAAGGATTTTTTTTCTTGGTCCTACAAAGACCTCAAGGTTTTCGATATGCATGAGATAGTCCATGTCATACCCATAATCCCTGATTCAAAACCTTATAGGCAGAGACAAAGAAATAATAACACCTCTTTGGAACAAATGATTAAAGTTGAGTTAGATAAGATGGAAGCATTCGGGGTCATATACCATGCCCGTTACTCACAATGGGTATCTAATTTGGTTCCTGTTAGGAAGAAAACTGGTGATATTCATTTGTGTGTCGAATTTCGACATTTGAATAGGGTTTCCATAAAGGATAACTACCCCATCCCACCAATGGAAGAGATTCTCCAACAAGTCTCTAGGTCTCAAATGATGTCTCTTTTAGATGGTTTCTCAAGTTACAATAAAATATCCCTCAATCCTTCTAATAGTCATAAAACCACCTTCACTACTCGTTGGGGAACATATGCATATAATACGATGCCTTTTGGATTGATTAATGCTGGGAACAACTTTCAATGTGCCATGGCCATTGCTTTCAAAGGCTTATTGGGTAAGATCATTGTTGTCTACTTCGATGACCTCACAATATTTTCCAAAGAACGAAGTAGTCACTTTGATCATCTTAGGTAGTTTCTCCTTAGATGTTGTAAGTTTGGCATATCTTTAAATCCTAAGAAGACCATTTTTGGTGTTCTGGAGGGAAAACTTTTGGATCACATCCTCTCTTGAGAAGGTGTCAAAGTTGATCCCAGGAGAGTGGTAGCAATACAAAATATTCCCTTACCTACTAATAAAAAAGAAATGCAATATTTCTTTGGAAAGATAAACTTCCTGTGATGCTTCATTCCTGATTTTGCTCAAGTAGTTAAACCTCTAAATCAGCTTATGAAGGACATTTGGTTCAAATGGGACCCCCCTACCCATCAGACTTTTGAATCCATTATGAAATCCATTTCTTCTGCCCCTCTGTTAATCAGTCTCGATCCCTCTAAAGACTCTGTCGTGTACACTAATTCATCAGAGGAGACAATTTCTGCAATCTTATTGCAAAAGGATCATGAGGAAAATCTTAGACCAATCACCTTCATGAGGAAAAATTTGAAGACACACCAACTGAACTATTCCACACTGTAGAAACATGGTTATTATTTGTATAAATCCTTGGATAAATTTCAACATTACATCCAAGGCCATAAAGTTCAGGTTTTTGTGCCTACCTCTCCCTTAGTCACTGCTTTGAATGAAACTGAATTGCGTAGTAAGTGGTCCAAATGGATCATGCACATGCAAGAGTATGACTTGGAAATTAAACCGACAAAAACCATAAGGGGGACAAGGTTGGCTAGAATCCCACCCCTCGGTCATAGTTGAACCACCTCAAGTATATGACTTGATTTCTTTCGAAGAACTGGTTAACAAAACTAAGTTAGCCTCACAACCATGGTACATACCTATCATATATTTCCTGATCAATGGCATGTGTCCACCGACCATGGATACTAAATCCAAACAAACACTATGTTTACAAGTTGTTTGTTATGTTTTACAAGACCAAATCCTTTACTGAAGAAACATCAATGGGGTTTTGTCACGATGTTTGACTTCTGACCAATCCCAAATGGCACTTGAACAATGCCATTCCGGGGTTTGTGGAGGTCACTTTTCAGCCAAAACCACTGTAGAAAAAGTTTTGCATCCAGGTTACTTTTGGCCTTCACTCCACAAACATGCCCATTTACTTGTTCAGAAATGCGAAGCTTTCCAACTCTTCACTGGGAAGAAAAAGTTAGTTTCCTTTCCCCTTAGGACTATTGAAGTCCAAGTCCCTTTCGAAAGATGTGGCATGGACTTTATTGGGCCAGTTTCACTGCCTTCTAGCGTTGGTCACATATTCATATTAACATCCATAGACTACTTTACAAAGTGGGCTTAAGCAATTTCTCTTAGAATGCTATAAGTCAACAGGTGGTAGAATTCATTGAATGTAACATTTTATCTCGTTTTGGAACCCCTGCTGAGATATTAACTGATAATGGATCAACTTTCATGTCTGATGTCATGCTCCACCTTGGTGTTACATATGGCATCCAAATTTTTAGATCTTCCACCTATTACCCCCAAGGTAATGGATTGGCTGAATCAACAGATAAAAATCTGATTTGGATCCTTAAGAGGACAATCAAGGATAACAAGCATGATCGAAACACAAAGTTAAACTTTTCTTTATGGGCTGATCGTATAAACCCTAAGACAACAACAGGCCAAAGTCCTTACGCTCTGATGTATGGGGCTCCTGTTGTCCTACCTGTTCACTTACAAATTCCAGCCTTGAGGTTGGTTATTGCTGAGGAAGAATATGATTTCCAACCTTTACAATATTGTTTAGACACACTTGTCGAACTAGAAGAGGTAAGAAAGGACACATTCCAACACCTCCAAAATAACCAAGACATTATTAAATGTTCCTTCGATAAAAAAACCACAATGGTAAATTAAAAAGTATGAGATGATGTCTTATTATGGGACAAAGCACACGAGGCCCCATCCAAACATCATAAGTTTCATTCTGTATGGTTGGCTCCTTACACAGTCTATGAGGTCTTAGGGACAAATTCTTTTAGATTAAAAACCTTGGATGGTGAACCACTTCAATTCCCTGTGAATGGTTGTCACCTAAAGTTCTTTACTCCTGAGAGACCTCGTCATCTTGTACATAAGTCTAGGGATAATTTTAAGGATGGAAATTTATTTTTAAATGTAGAAAGCTTGGCGAATCTTATTAATCCTTCATATGCCAACTATAAATGTTTGGCGATATTTTTGTAAAAATATTCAAATTTCTAAGGATTTTATATAGGTTTTATAAAATTTTGGCGATTTTTAAGGTGAAATATTTTTTTCCTATAGAATTTGGGTGAATCATTTTTAAAATAGTGAATCTCATTTTTGGAAAAACCATGGAAAATTAGCCCATGAGCGAAATTTAGCCCCTAAAATCATCCATGCATAAGTCACCATTTGTTCTTTTTCTTTTTGTATGTATTCATTGTTACTTATTTTCCTTCTTTTATGTATTTCATGTTACCTTTTCACACTTGTATATATTCCCTTGGTTTCAATCTTGAGCCCTTTTTACCTGCTTGGTTTCAACTTTGAGTCTTTTTTTTTGTGTGGTTTCGATTTTCGAGTATAAGCCCTCTTTGATTTTCCATTGGTTTTGGTCTTTTTCATCTTAAATGTTGTAGGTTGTCTTATTTTTGGTTTTTATGGTGTTCAATGGGAAGGGTACTGTCCTTATTGTTGGGTGGTTGCTTGAAAATATTGAACTCCTATGATCCCTTTTATCATACTTGACATTTTGGGAAATTCTACAGGGATGATTTTAAGGATGGAAATTTATTTTAAAATGTATAAACCTTGGTGAGTCTTACTAATCCTTCATATGCCAACTATAAATGTTTGGTGATATTTTTGTATAACTATTCAAATTTATAAGGATTTTATATAGTTTGTATAAAATCTTGGCAATTTTTAAGGTAAAATAATTTTATCCTATATAATTTGGGCGAATCATTTTTACAATAGCGAATCTTTTTTGGGGAAAAACCATGGAAAATTATCCCATGAGCGAAATTTATCCCCTAAAATCATCCCTGAAACTCTATCTTAAAGTCATCTTAAATGGGAGTAAACCTGATTGTTATTTCATCAAAGTTAGTAGAGAAAGTCTAAGGAGGCAGCATATCATTCTCTTGTGAAGCTGAAAACCATGATGGCATGATGACTTACATAGCTATGTGATTGCAACTTCACTTTACCTGACCACTTACAATGTGATTTCTCCAAGCAATGATTTTTTTCCTACAAATTTCCATCACCTGTGAGCACTTGATATTTTAGTACCTACTGCCAAAGGTTTTTTATATTTCTTTACTCCCTTGTTTGACTGGTTTGCTTGCTAGTTTTCCTCTGGTGGGTCGTTGATTTCAAAAAATCCTCGTTTTCTTATTTGTGTGTCAAAAATCGAAGGCATGCATGAGACTTTGTGTTGATCCAAGCTTCACCGTAAGCCTCAATTCTCACAGTTAATCCATAATCTAGGTGAGGGACCCGTGTCACTTGGGCCACATTGCTCAACAAAACTCGGGTCATTATTCCCATTCTTCTATCTTATGTGAATCTTAGTACAAATTCTATTGTTTATATTTACTGCACCACTTTCATTCTTCGGTTATCCCTAATGTGAAAAATGGTCCTTACACTACAGTTGAATTCCCCCCTCATCCACATCAGTCACTTTGAAAGTATAAATTTCCATCGAGTATTCCCACCTGTCACAGGGTTATCCCATTGTTCTACATTCTTTGGAAGGCATTCCCCCTCCGATGCCAAGAATGTTGACCCAAAAATATTCTATGGTCTCAACATGTTATTTAACACAATCACTACTCCACAAACGTCCCTTGGTGTTATGGTTCCAGCCGAAGACAATGGCAGGGGTCATAGTTACTATGTCCTATGCCCTTGAAAGAGTATCATTTGGCTACCTTCAGGGTGTTTTGAACCCTCCCTGATCATTTATTCCTCATGTCAATACTTTTCGGTTCAGGTTTCATGAGCTAAGCATGCATTTTACAAGAATTTTAACGTTGACCCCCTTCGCCTGTCACTAGGCGAGTCCCTTGGGGACGGGGTCATTTTGTAAAGAATAAGATGAAATATGTTCAAAATTAAAGAAATAAAATGCTTCCATGTTTAAGGGATCATGGAAATATTTCCAATGGGCTATCATGAGTCTGATTTCAAGTCCGTATGACCCCGTACAGAGGATGCAAAGTTAGCATTACCTGAATGGACAAAACCAATAGTTGTGACTTCCTGGTCTGATTTTGTTTATATTCTTGTATCAAAAGGAAAATAAAACCCATACATGGTGTAGGGAAATGTGATACCATTCCAACGGTATATCTTGTGCTTGGTTTTGACCCCCGGTTGGTAAGAACGAGCTTTCGCAAGCTCATGACCAATTTCAGACACCAAATTGGTTGCAATGTTTTGGGGTTTAAAAATGGCGGGTAAATAGTTCTAAATAAGAGATTAAGAAACTCCACGTTGTAATAGACTCAAATACCTTTTTAAATCCTCCTCACTTACCTCAATCCAACCTCGGATGGACTAGTTAGAGTTGTCACAAGTTCGTCAATTATTTCGGGCAAAGGGGGGCAACTAGCTCGCATGGCAGGGTTTCATGATAGCTAAAACAACCATTAATTTCCCAAGCACACAAATATATGGCCGCCTTGTCAAATCAATCATCAATACCTTTCCGACGATACCTCATTTTACTCGATTGGATATTGTATGGCGATTTGGCACCTTTCGTAAGATTGGGTGTCATGTGGGCCCACCAACAAGTCAGGGGTTTTAAGCGGCCACTATTCTGGGCCGAATTTGAGGGCTGAGGTGGAATTATTTGGGATTGGTGGCGGCATATTCTCATCAGGGTCATCAAGGCATTTCCAACAACATGCCCTATGTTCGATTCCGACTCTGTCTCACTCGGCAACATTTTTGGGCTAAGTCAACAAGAGCAGGGTCAAAGTCAAAGTCAAAGTCAAACTTTGATTTGCACATTTTTCAAGAAATATTAAAAAAAATGGAAAATTTTATTAAAAAATTTTAGAAAATTGGAAAATGGAGGAGAAGGCACATAGCCTCATGCAATTTTTGGGAACTTTGTTTTTTTTTGCAAAATTGTAAAATTCAAACCCCCCCCCCTCTCCCCTCTCTCAAGCCATTTTGATATTTTGGCCAAGGGGAAGAGATCTACAATAGACATCCATGGAAGCAGAGGAAGGATAATAAAGGGAGGACAATAAAGGGAGGGAGGACAATAAAGGTAGGACAATAGAGGGAGGACAATAAAGGGAGGACTCCTGACAGGTGAAACTCTGCATTGGGCAACCAACCAACACCATGCCATAGTCTTCAGGCATTTGAATGAGGTAAACCCCCATCCAACCTCATTTAAATAGAAAAAAGCATGTTGTGTATGATGGAATATGTGCGGAAGAGTGAATTTCTGCCTTCAGGATGTTTGTATCATTACTTCTTCAGATTTCATATCGTGCTTGTTGGTTCAGTTTTCCTGGTTATTGAGTTTAATTAGTTGTGTGTGAAAAATATGGAAAGGGCAGGGGATTCGAACCCCTCTTGGGCACGAGGCCCAAGCCTCAATGGCCCCTTTAGATGCTAAAATTTCTGAGTTGGGATGAAGTTGCAGGCCTGTGCATGGCCATTTGCAGGACCTAGGCTTGGAACCCCATCCCCCTCCCTTTTCCATTGCTCAGAACTGCCTAGAATTTCCCATAAATTCAAAGGGAGGGGAGGGAGTTTGAATCCATGACCTCCTATTTTAAAAATATTGCAAAAAGAAACCCACTTTGCCAAAGTTTCAAAATTTAATTTTTGGGGGTGGCTGGCCACCCATCCACCACCCACGGGCTCCCACCACCCCCTCACCACCTCTACAACATCTTTGCCACCGCATGCACTTGACCCTCTCCCCTTACAACTCAGCTCTACCTTCCCTCTTCCCCACGCCCAACCATTCCTCGATGCCCTGCCCACCTTGTACCTCCATCTCTGCACAAACCTGCACGTGCTCCTCTTCCTCCATCCAAACTCCACTCCTCCCATTTCCACATGCCCTCATCCCTTCCACCTCCTCCCACTCTTCTCCTCATCCCCTCTCCTCTCCTCTCCTCTCCCATCGTGTGGGCACCACCACCACTCCCTCACCATTCCTCTTTGTGCAGGCCCTTATCCACCATGCTCAGTCCTTTCCATTTACCCCATGCACTAACCCCTCGACCTGCACCAAGACCACCTCCATCTTGGCCCTACACCTCCATCCCCATGTGCCCATCCCTCCATTCTTCCCCTCCCCTCTCAGCTGCACACAAGCCTCCATCCCCACGCGCCCTCACAAACCCCCATTTCCCCTCTCCTCCGTGCTCGGCTGCCTCCACCACCCCTCCCCCCAAACCCCAACTCCACATGCTTCTTAGTTGGCTCTCAGTCTGGTCGTATGGGAGACTAGGCACATAGGCTTGGGGGGGATTTTGAGTTTTTGTTTTAATTTAAATTTAAATTTATCATATAATTTAAATTGTATATAGTTTGATTTGTTATTTAATTTTTTTTAATTTATTATTTAGTTATATATATATATATATATTGTATAGATGTTCAATAAAATCATTATTAGAAGATATACTAAAGTTAAGAAATGTTTAATAAATTTTATTTATATATTTTATAACTATATAGTATAATTTAAATCCCCCCCCCTAAGGATCACTCGACAATTTAATGCTATAACTCTACCATACAGAGGCGTATTTTCACCCATGAATAGTCAAAACGACTAGGGAGAAGTCTAGAATGAATCCATGGAATTCACCTTCATAAATTCAGCCCAGATTTTCAGTGACATGTCCCAGAGTAACAGGGATTCATTATTGCCCCGACAAGCATGCATCGAAAGGAGACTTGCGTCGAAAGGAGACCTAATTGGGGGCCTCCGAGACCAAATTGGGTCAGGTGAGGAAAACCCATTTCAGCTACAGGTATGCAGGTCTGTAGTAGCCTATCAATTCTGGTGTCCAACTCATAATTTTTCCCAAATTATAATTTTTTCCTTGATCGGTCTCCCGACTAGCTCCTTCCCATGTAACTTTCGTGGGCCATATCTTACTCATCCGGAGTCGTATTTGGGCCAAACGAAAGGGAACAGAAAGGTAGAGGATAGAGATATAACATGGGAACAATAAAATATATTTTTTTGAATATTTTGTATAGGAAAAGACCCTCTCAAGGTTTAGGCCCAGGGGATACCCTCACCGAAACAAGCCCAAATCGAAGCCATGCTTCGACCGGCTCACGGGGAAACTTATAGGAAGAAAATGAGGGGTATAATTAGGTATGAAAAGTGTCTAAAAAATGGACATTTCCTTACTTACAAAGACCAAAGCCCAAAGGTCCCTTGCCCTCTGAAGAATCTCAACAATTTCCCCACACCTTGGCCCTTCATCTCGGTGAATCCGACAGCCATGGATTATTGGGTATTGTCCTAAACCACCTCACCTACATCTGAAAAATATGGCAGTAGTCAAAGAGCCTTTGGGGTGGCACAAATCCCAAGGCCAATGGTGATGTGGCATATTGGTTTTTTCATTTTATGAAAAATGACTTTTTGTAATATGAAGTCTCGCATGATTTGCTTTTTGATATGTATACATTGTAATGAAGAGGTCAAATCAGATTTTATTTGATCCCTTTAGGATAAGATTCCATTTTGGATAAGATTCTCTTTTAGGATAAGGTTACTTTTTGTAAAAAGACAAAAAGACCTTAGGGTTGGTCCACTTGTCACTTTTCCAAAAGTGACAAGTGTTTTGTGAACTAACCCTAAGCCTTCACCTCTCCTTTATAAATAAGAGGGTTGGCATTGTAAAAAGGGAGGATGAATATAGTAAAAAATCTCTTCTTGAATTTTCCAAGACTTTGTGTGTGTGATACTTGTTAGATTTTAGTTGTTGGATGTGTCACTTGTTGGTTAACAGTTGAGAGCTAGAAGTACATTCTTGTTATGTTAGCTATCTTCAAGAGGTATTGGTTAGCTAGGTGTTTGTTGTTGCTTCCTTGGGTTTAACTTGCTTACTTTCATTTTCTAATAGCTTGGTTTAACTTGTTTAATGTGTTTTAGTGCAGATTTTCTGAAGTACTCATTTATTTTCAGCCTTAGCTAGTGGTTGGGAGTCTTAGGGCCCCTTAGGAAAGCCCTCAAATAGGCCCCTTAGTTGGTTGTTAATACTTGTTTTCTTTCTCTTTTTATTCATGTATATTTCTATTATGTTTTCCTATCATTAACTTTGTTGTCCCAAATAGGAAAGTTGGTCATTTTGGTCAATTCCCCCCCACGGGACAGCCATCTTAGTTGGTTGTTATATACCTTTTATGTACAAATTTATGTTACATTCAATTTAGTTTTTCCATACATAAATACTAAAATTTCATTGTTTGCCTGCAAGGACATAACCGATCACCTATTCTGCTTCTCCTAAAAGGTTGGGGGCCACCTAAAGACTTGTTTGAGGAAAAGGGGCCAACAAGACAGTGAAGAAAAACATCCAATTTGATCGGTAAATATACCTAACCACTCTCATATTCAGTTTACATATCACTTGCACTCATTCCAAAAAATTTGGCACACATACCGATGTTGATATGCTTAGTTTGTGTAGATAACTTGAGTAGTGTATTTGTGAATTTATGTTCATAAAATATGATCTATACTTGCGTAGATAATCATCACCATTTCTAAATTTCAAACACTAAACTTACAATCCCCATACAAGGATTTAGTTACGGCTTTCATGCACATGGCGACCTTGCCACTCGCAAAGAGCCTCAACCTATTCCTTTGGGTTGAATGGTGCAATTGTTGCTTGTAATTTGTTAATCTTGTCATATTTTCATTGTATCATTTTTCATTCACTAATATATAGGTGGTTTCCCCTAAAGGGGCCATACAAAAATCAACAAACTAAATACACACAAAAAACCACAAAATACTTGAAAAAAATTCAGGGGTCCGCCCCATACACTCAAAACAAACTTATATTGTTTAGCTACATACATATACATATTATTTAGCCATGAAATATATGTCACCTATCTATTTACTTGTTTTTTGTATATAGTTTTAGATAGATTTCAAATTTAGTAACTAGGAGGCATGCTTGTGAAAGAAAGACGTGACCTCACCACATGGATGGCCTGGTATTTCATTTCAATAAATTTCAATTTTGTAGTATACTAAGAGTCAAAGCCAAGGAGTCTTCATCAGAATCCCCTAAGAAGTTGTCTAGTTAGTACAAGTCAAGTGGTCTTTCCTTAGTACCACACGGTCAAGGAGTTGATTATCTTAGCTTGGTTGGAATACTACTCTGCTTAGGTAAGCTCAACTAAAACTCCCTTTAGGGGGGTCCTGGACCTCTTCCTTTTCGTAGGTATCCTTCTTCCATTCAAGCGGATTTAAGAGCCTGAAAATTCTAGTGATGAGAAGTGGCTAATCCTTGCTTCTTTGAACTGCATGGAGCACTCTTCAATCTAACCACCGTGGTCTTCTAGGACTACTCTTCTTATATTGGTTGGCACAGTTCTGGGATGTGTTTGTGTGATTGGGATAACCTTCAAAACAATGTGGTGGCCAAGGAATGTGTTAAAAAAACAAAGAATTCACCAATAAAATACTTTTAAAGTCAACCTTTCGTCAGTACACCTTTCACCCACAAACCAAAAATTGAGGTGGTGTTGATGAGAAAATTTGATTGTTCGTCAACTGGAAGAACAAGTCTGGTCCGAGGTAGTCTAAGTAACCCAAGTCGTTTGGTGTAACTTGTTCTGACAGGTTTAATGGCTCCGTTAGCCAATCTAAAATCCTAAAAGAATTAACTAATGCTAAAAAATATACTAAATATATACATACTCTGATATAACTATTGTAAATGTGTTTGTGTAGAAAACGAAAACGTAAAAATCTCACTTATGAACAACATTTATAGATTGCAAGTTTTACTAGAAACTTACGAAATCGAGGTAAAAATAATATCTTTTGAGAAGCAGATAAAGAAAGAACATTTAAATATTTTTTTGTTTTCTTTCTATAAATCTAACAGAACTTGAATTAATTAAACTATGAAACACAGATGTACAGATAGTCAAAGCCGATCTACACTTTCTCGTTCCGCTAATATATAAATGATAGAAATTGGAAACTCAAAAAAAAACTAAATTGATATTAGTTTGTCTGGTGTGTTCGTGCCTTTGTATGAATCAAGAGCATCCAACAACCATGTCTACGAGATAAATATGCAATAGACTTATACTAAAACTGTTTCGAATAAACTCATAGAATGGATGGCAGCCATGATTTTTTAGAAACAGAATAGGGAACACATGTTAATTCTCTGATCTTATGATCGTAAATAATTACAATAAGAGAAATCTAAATGTAATACATTCACTTCATTGTTCAACTAAACATCGAAGAGAAATCATGATATTTAAATTGAAAACATGATCACAGTGTTAATGTCTAGAGCAGCTAATTATGAACGATTATTTATAACATGAATATCCTGAAACATAACATATCATTGAGTCTAAAGATACAAGACATATTAATGCACCAGGATTTAAATAAAATGAAACATTAATGAAACACCATTAACAAAGGACTAAATCCAAAATGTTGTACATTGTTTCATTAAGTCTTGGGATATCATTCGTCCATCTTTGGTTCCAGGCCAAGATGCTTTTCATTTACAAAATAGAGAGTATTTAAAGATTTTTTGAAATCTCAACTTCCTATCTCCCAAGATAGGATCAGATATCAGAAGATCAAAACATTACAAATATGGAGGGCCTACAACCACTCATGATCAAGTTTTATTTTCAGAAATTTATAAAAAAAAATTCTTATTTACAAAATAAACAAAAAGGAGATACTAATCATCTAAATCGAACATGTTCCACCTCATAAAATCAACATTGGATATACCATGTCTTGAAAAACGAAATAGGAGCAAGTTATATAATTTATTAACAACTAATTACTAAATTTTATATGAAAATGACTTGGCTACAAAATCTCTCGATTATGTAGCCAGTCTTATATTGGTAAAAGAAATCTAAGTTCAACCGATTTTATTCAAAAAATAACATGACTTTAATCAGACGGAAAAAATCGTTTTACCATTTAACCAATAACTAAACATGGATCAAGATATCTCGGAATTTATTATGGCCTTCACACTGTCTGCATTCTTTATCACAATGTTGCATCTCTTTTTAAGACACATGGCTTATCTCTGTTCATTTGCTCTGAGGTCATGAATTTATTTTATGAGTAATTCATTGTGGTTTGTGAGCGCTTTAATTCTTTCTTGTAAAATGGGGATATCACTATAGTATCGTTCAATCCAATGCAAGCACACCTCGCAATGCACAGAAGGAGCGATCTGTCAGGGGAGAATATAGTTGGGTGTAAGAATATCAACATTACCATTTGTCATCCCTTGAACAAACTTAATACCAGTAAACCCCTTTCTACCTTTGAGATATGGTGGGAAATTACTAACAAATTCATATGGTTGAGTAGGCTCTGATTTATGACGATTTGGGTCTTATTCTGTGAGGAAAATTTCAATTTCGGGATCTGAGACCTCATTGATCTCTATCGGGTTGATCGAGCTTAAATGAGGTTTAGATCGATTCCTCAAAATTCTCGAGATTAGTCGACCAACCCTTTTATTTTGAAACCCTAACACTGCATGCTTGTGTTTTAACTGTTTGTGAGGTTTTTCGCTATCGGTTTTTACAATGGCTTTAAGGCCAACAACTAATTCATGCATAGGGGTTTCATTTGACTCAGAACCAACATCTTGTTGCCCATGTAAAAATTGATCGGGTAATGCCTCATCACGAGGGTTCTCCTTCAAAAATCCTGGCCTATTACTTGAACCATCAAACATTTTCCCTATCAGTGGTCCACCCACAACAGTGGTTTCTATAGGTAGGACTGTTGCAAAGCCATTTCAGTTTAAGAACCCATCCCATTCATCACCCAGGATTTCCAAACGATGAACCAAAATCATTTTAATTAAACCATGGTTAAAGATACTAGACTCAAAGCTCTGTTTTTTATACCTCTTCGACATCTTGTACAGACTCCTCAACAAATAAAACGACACATTCAAAGGAAACCCTATAAAGTGCATAAGCAACCGCACATGATAAATAAAGACTAGGCCAAAATGGCCTTCACAGGTCACAAACTATTTAAGAATTGATAAGAGACCATGCCATCTAACCTTAAGCAAAGAAACATGAATACCTCTCTCACAACAATCAATCTTTCTGGAGATCATGAAAAGGTCGCAGGGAACTTCTTCGACTTTCGAATTCTTGAACCACTTATGATGAGTGGATGGAAGTCTTGCAGCTTCATTGATAAACTCCTCAGTCACCTCCAACTGAATGTCTCCAAATTTTTCTCAATACCCATCGAATTTTTGTGTGAATTCCTTAGCCACACAAAGGTTATGCCCTTCGAACCTTTTGATAAAGGTTTCCCAGCCATGGCCTTTCAAATCCTCGACAACATCATCAAGAGACAACAACGCTTGAGATCCATTCGGCTCTATTCGAACAATAGGATCCATTAAGAAAATGACCAGACCGTAACCAGGGCAACTCAAGCTAGCTATGGGTTCATATGGAAAGAGAAGGAAAAACAAATCTGAGCGAATAAAATGAAAAGAAACCAAACAAAACCCCTGCATGATCATATTATAAACACCAAGGTTTCGGTCATGAATTTTGAGTGCTTCTGGTAATGAAATCCTTGAGTACAGAGCATAACACAAACCCTCGACTCATAATGAAAAGCCTGTCAATTTATTCTTCTAGCCAAAGATCAAGTACATTATATAATTCTCGTGCCTTTAATTCCCATGTCTAGCAATGATTATAGTCGATTTACAAAGGATTCAAATAAATAAGTTTACAAATCAAATGAAAATTAACATAGGTATTATATCGACATTCGATAAACTCAAAAGGAAAATCATTCAAGTATGAAATATGAAGTAGATGTGAGCACAATGACCTTTTAAAAACATGCTTTGAATAGGGATATAATACGAAACCAAGTTCTCATGTTTGATTCATGATTTTAGTCATGAATCAAACATGGAACAAAAAAAAAATGCAAATGCAATTATTCACCATCTATTGTAATCCAGTAATAATCCCCAAATGATAATATTTACAGGATGAGGTAAAGGCAGCTACAGGAAGTGTCGTTTTTTTGTTCAAATAGAAAAAAACATGTAGGGAAGCCAATAGGTAGTGAATAATTTCCCTTATATCATATATGTAACATCTTGTAGCAAGTTTGTTCATCCCCTTTTACAACCCCCTTTTGATTTAACAATTTTCTAGGATCACTTCCTGGGTCACCCTGGGGGGTATCAAGCCATTTTGGGCTTGTTTCCCTGTCTTAAAAGCTTCGAACAACTTGTTGTTCATAATTTACAGCCATTTAAAAGGACTTGGATGTATCTTTTAAGCTCACATTTCACCCTTGTTTCAGACCTTTTTACTTGAGGCATCCATTGGTTAATTACCCAGGACACCAGTTTACCCCGAGGACCCATTCTGGGCCATTTTCCAACGCTTTAAGGGAGAGAAAAGCTCGTTGTTCGCTTTATTTAGTTCATTTTCCTAAAAATAAGTGAGCTTGTTTTCATCATGTTGTCCATAATTTTCACCCCCCAGGCCATTTTTGCCATTCAGGAAACTAAGGGAGGACAACACCCAGGGTGGGTGGTCCTGAGAAAGATCTCTTATAAGTCTTTCACCTCTCTTTTTCCTCTTCATTACCGCCTCAAGCGAAGGACCACTTGAGGTGTGGGTAGTCTCTACCTCATGTCGAGCTATCAAAGAGGTTGTAACTGACTTCACAGTCGAATATAATTATCTGGTGACAGACACCTAGGAGGATTTATCTTTACAATTACAAACAATCAATAACATTAGTGTATATAAAATATGTTAAAACGAAAGAAAATTTTATAAATACAAATAAATATACAATGACTAATTTACCATGGGATGATATGTATGCCCCCTTCACAATGCTTATACGTCCAACAATGTCTTTCAATTTTTTTCCTTACAAGTCTTCTTCTTTTCAAGCCCCTGCATTGATTGCAAGGGAAATAACATTTCCCATCAGTACCAAACTCTACATCCAATGTATCCCTTAACCTAACATTCATCCTTTCACTCTCTTCAAGTGTTAGTATTGGGATTTCCTATATTTACAACAAAATCTACTGAAGAAATATAAGTACATTAATATACCAATATATTTTTACAGTAAAAATGTCATTGAATTATATTGACTCCATATGTACTAGATAATTAATCCATTTTCATCATAGATTTATTAAAGGTTTATAACAATAGTCAACAATTAATCAACAAATCAAAACCATACATTTTTACCACATAAGTTTCAAAGTTTTACTATAATCAAGTAATCAAATCAAACAATAAAAGAGAACTAGACCAAGACAAATTGTATAGTAATTAAAGGGAATTGAGTAGCACAATTTGTGTCACCAAATGAAAGTGGGTCTAAGGGTCAGGGATCCAATCTATGTATTCAAAAAAGAGACAAAGTAATATTAAAATTTTGTAACCTTCAAAGTACAAAATCCAAGCTATGTAGATCAAGAATTGGATTTGAGGGAGTAGCACATAGCAAGAAGACTAATAAATCGTTCAACGAACAATGAGCATACAAGTATTTTATAACCGTCACACCTACAACAAAATAGTCGAAAACACTCACCTCCATCGATCTTTCGATGAACGTTGACTATGTCAAAGTTGACCAAGTCAGTGAAGTTAGTGACTATTAAACCGTTTTCAAATAGGTAGGCAACATCCTCTGTGTTCATCGATAGATTGACAAACTATCATCGAAATATCAACGAATATAGATGTTCATCTGAATTCTATCGTTCATTAGGGAGCCCCAAAAAAAAGATTAAAATTTTAATATTATGTCATAATTTGTGAGTATATGATAGAATTTATCGTTATCGTCGAACGTTTTTGTCAAATTTTGACCCCATATGTAGTAGTGCCTCTACACATATCACCTGCTTTCCAAGAACATTCTAGCAATTCTTCCTCAGATCAGTGATCACCACACCTTCCTTGCACTTCTATTCGAGATTCCCCTCTTTGATGACCTCTCTTCCTGCTTATAATTTAGGGGCACTTGGTGTTGGTCATGAAAGGAAGCTACAAAATGACCTAGACGTGGCACATATTTCCCATGTTAGCATCGTGAGCAGTATTGAGCGGCGTACTTCTATGGGAAATCGAAGGAACATCTTAGAAATTCACTTCAACTCCATCTCATCCCGTTGGACCTCTATCTCTACGCGAAGACACTCGAATTCTCATCTTCGCCTGCTTCATCTTCACAATGGAATCCACTTCACTGCTGCTTCTGCTAATGCCACCGCCCATGCACAAAGCCCCCACAACTTTTCCATCAAATTGCATGACCACAGGAACACCTAAATCCATGCCCAAAACCACAATTTTCTACGTGTGAGCTCTCCATACGTCAATGATCATATGCTTCTAGCATACCAACAACTCTCAAATTACTGACTAGTGATCTCGATGACTTCTTCTCATATATTTTCACGGGCTACATCAATGGTCCCCTCGACCTCTGTTAGACTTCACCCTTATATTATAAGAGATTCCAGGTAAATATTTGAGCCACCATCCCCAAAATCCCTAGGACACTCTCATTAGAGAGTCTAGGCCAATAATGTCTCTAATACCATATTAAAAATCAAGAGAAATAAAAATAGAAGCGTAGCAACATATATAAATCGTAAGACAAGATTTATCTTCGAAAACGCAAACCGGGAAAAACCAATTAATTGATCTATTAGTCCTTTGGTCAAACCCAGCCAAGCTGGCCAACCTCTTGTCCCTGACCAAGTGAGCCTTCACCACTCGCATCCCTGTCCCATTACAATGGAGTGTCCTAAGCCTATTTAAAGGATTCATTACATGAAATACCACGGGCTCAATACCATGAGTCATAAATACCATGTTCCCAAAACCACTATTGTTAACCTAACAACTTTGACTCTTTTACCGAGTCAATTTTAACCTAACAAATCCTTGTTGAGTCCTAAAAAAAAACTCTTTTTGTCACATTCCTATCTTAAAATTCCGTCCAAAATCCCATATCTATGACTTAGTTATATCATATTTTGTCCCTTTTTGCCAAGAAAACATGATCAATTGTAGTCTAACATGTGTATTGAAGGATGTTAAAGAGAATTTTTTTTTCTATAGGGATGAAATTACTCCAGGATTGAACCCTAACATATGTAAGATGCCAAATTGGTCCCTAAAGCTCATTCACCTATCATCTCAGCCCACAAATCCTCTAGATCAGTGCAGGTGTAAATTCAAACCTCCATTCAAACATATACATGTGGCAGAGTTGTGCAAGATGACTTTATCAAATCGGTGCATGAGAAAGGAACGAGATCGTATTAGAAAAATTCATGCATTTTTTCATGAATTCTCCAATACGTGGATAAGCAAGATCAATTCATACATCCATGAAGATTGTTAAGATTTGTTGGCACAGGGGTAGACCCAGGGTTCAACGCTATAACAATGCACCAAAAAATCCCTAACTACCGGCCCTTTCGGAAACACCTGCGAAGCAGATGAAGTCTCACTCGAGGTAGAGGCAGGGGTAGTTGCAAGACTTAGGTGTCTGCAACCTTAGCTGGGACACAAATCTATGATTATACTACTTAATAAAGCACTTAGCATCATCAGTTCCTCAATATGAAATCAATACCCACTTCACTGATAAAACAGAGCTTCACAACATTCACACTAATCTAATGTATTTAAGAACTTAACATATATAAATAGATCAGATCCAGTAGATCAAGCACTAAGCATGGATATATAGATCAGATCTAACATTCTCAGATATAATAAGCACAAAGAATAAGTAGATCTATCTAAATACATCAAAGAACTTAGAAAATAACATGTGAACACATCAAGACAAAGCACAAAGTATCATAACACAATGTTTATGCGGTTCACCCCCACCCTGGGGCTATGTCCAGCAACTCTTCTTCTTTATTGTCTTCAGTGAATCAGTTACAAGCACAGAGCCTCAAAACCCATACTCTACACAGGACAGAGGATCTACATAGCTCGCTCGATCCTTCTTCCTTGCGTTACAACACTAAGCCTTCCACAATCCGCTACAACGACCTGCACTTAGCTCTACAAGTCTCTTACAGTCATGCACAAATCACTTCCAGACTCTACTTGCACTTAGCATACATTTACATCACATAGATACACCACTCTTCTATCTAACCTAAGCATCTATTTATATATACAAAATAGGCCTAAACATGGCTAAACCCATGGGCCGACATCCCAATCCCATTACATACTCCCAAAAACCCAAAAAGGACCCAAAAAGGGGTTGAGATCCCATGATATTCGCTTCATCTTCTGCTCCTCCTTTGACGGGTTGTTGAAGTCTAAAAATAGGTCAACATGACCAATAATCTCCCAAAACTGGGTCAAGGGCAAACAGGCCCACAACACTCACCTGTGACTCATCCCGAGTCATTGTGGTCTAATCAATTCTACTTTGAACGCCTTGATTTTGACTCGAGTTGCTTCGACCTGTTGCTTTGCTATGGATTCTTGCTCGATGAACTCCTGGATCATTGTGTCATTCACTGGCCCTTCTAGGCATTACTTTGTTGTAGTGATAACTTGTTCTAGCTCTTCTCCTTAACTTTCAACCTCTGTGAACAATTGGCATGCCTTATCTTGTACAGGTTGGAGTCATTAAGTTACTTCCATAACTTTGCTTTGGATCGTATGGATCTGCTGTTGGGCGGTGCGTTACTCTTGAGATCTCTTCATTCTGTCTACAACTGACAGGGCCTTCGGCTGCACCTGTAGTGTGTTTGTGTGTTGCTTCACTTCCTAGAGTTGGGACTCCAGTGCCTGTAATTACTGATTCTCAAAATGATTCTCATACATTTGGGCACTTTGATTACTCAGTTTCTTGCACTCCCCGGCAAGAGCCTTCAATATATCAATTGCGATCCAAGCGATTGCTTCCCTTAGGTCTCTAACGTCTTGCGGGGTCTCAAGCACTACGCGTAGCTCCAAATCTTTTATGCTTTGTTGTGGTTGTTGAATCACTTCTTCAAGTTGTGCCACTTGTTGTGGGAATATCTCTTCGGCCTTTACTTCTATAACTGTCATAGAGTGAAGTTCTTTGTTGACCCTTTCCTTTACTTCGAGTTTCTCCATGAGAAACTATTCCTTTCTTTGTTGCAGTTGTTCTCTTTCTTCATCCCACTTCGCTTGGAGAACAATATTTTCTGGTTCTGCGGTATTGTGTTTCTCTAAAAGGTCTCTCTATACGTGTGCTAAAGCTTGGGTAGTTTGTGTTGTTTCCTCATGTGATCGTCGAAGGTGAGATTCAACTGTATTAGTAATTCGATGGATTTGAGCTGACTCATCTCTGAGTTCTGGTGTTTCCAATGGTAGAGGCACAGTGGAAAATATGCAGCTAGACTGTAGTGCATGTTGCACCCCTTGAAGTTCAACCTTAATTCAATTGTATATATCCTCTTGTTGAGCCTCTTGCTTCTTTTCTATCTCCAGTGAAGCATTGTTCAGTGCTGCTATGATGAAATCTAAGTCATCTAAGGTGAGGGTAGTCTACATTTTGGGCATAGAGGCTTTCGATTTCTTCCGAGAAGAAGGCTTCTGGGGGGAAATCTTCATTTTCTTCGAGGGATCCTTCTCGTCTCTAGGCGGTGTAACCTCCCCTTTCTTCTGTTCAACTTATGTGCCATCTATCTCTCCTCCATATCATCCTTGCCCAGGTGAGATAGAATTAGTCTTCGCTGAGGTACTACTTACATCTTGGGATTCTTCATTTTTCTTTGTCTTGTTGGGTCCAAGTGTATCATGCGCTGCTTCTGGATTGTCAATGTTGGACATCTCTGGAGGATCTACTGGAATGAGGAGGTATGCTGACTAGTCTTTAGTAATCTCTTCTAAGTCCTCCTCAGTCATCTTGTAGTAAGACTGAAGTTGTTTCTTATGCTTGTCAGCGCACACTATAATATATATGAAATGGTGGTCTGCACTAAATTTAATTAAAGGCCGAAACTTGTTGAGAGTATTCGGCGTGATGTGAGGCTCAGACTAGATGGTTGTCTTCAGTTGGTTGTAATATGTATGGAACATGGAATTTGACTACCATTTCTTGTTCATGTCGCTGGAATACCACAATGTACTGAACTTCATAGCCAGAGGTTCAAAGGGATCGATGTCTGGGAAGGTTTCACCTTCCTTCATCTCCCATGTGATGAAAGCGATCAAGATTAGAAGCCAGTTGAAGTGGAACTCATATCCTTGATATTGTGCTTCCCTGCAGTCTAGTTCCAACTGGTTCATAAGGTACTTCACCCAATTCATTTGTAGTCCCTCCACGCACTTCCCTACAAGGTCGACTACAAAACTAGTCACTTGGGTGGGTCGGTTCTTGTGGACTAAATTTCCTATGATTGGCTGAAAGGCAAGGCGCATTTCATTGCTCTAGATAGAGTTTACCTTATGGCCTCTCATTCCCTTCTCGACATCCCAATAAGTTTCCTTGAACCTTTGGGCGAGAGTGCGGTCCATGTATTTTCCAGGGTAGAAATCATGTGGGTTAGGTCCTTGCATGCTAAGCCCTGTGATCCGATTGATCAACATCGGAGCCACTATTATACGATGGTTTAACCACAAGTATCCGCCATGGTAATAGGACAAAAACAACTTGATGCATGCATTCACTTCTTGGTGCCTTCAAAAGTGAGGAATCTTCATGACATTGAGCAGTGTGGACTGCGTGAGGTTCATAGTCCATGATAGGGGAACTATCTTCAAATTATTTCCCTTTGTTCTAGTCAGGTACTTATGCGGGGCAAGCATGTTGTATACCTTCCTGTCGCCGAGGTTGAAGTCACTAAACTTCAATGCTGCAATATTTTCTTGGTCTGCGTGAACTGCGCATATCCTCTTCAGGAGGTATGCAGTGACCAAACCGTACTCAAATTCTCTGGGCACACTTTCTCGATTGATTGCACCGCTCAGAGGGGGTAGGTAGGTGGGTAAAATGCTCAGAATCAACTTATCATTCACAAGATCGTCAATGTGCTTGGTTTGATTTTCAGCGACTGGTCGGGATGGTCCATCTCAAGTAGTTGGTAGAGAGGCTAGCAGTTCTCTTGTGGATGATGCTTGTACACCTGTGGATAATCCTTTCTCTGACATGACTCTTTCAATCATCAGGTCGATCAAAACTTCTTCAACATCTTTCTATGAAATGCTTAATTATTCTGACATATGCACTCGAGGTTAACAATCACAAGTTCAGGGAACAACTTAGACAAATTACTGAGATAGAAAGAAAGAGTGCAATGATCACTGTATAAACTCATCTTAGTCAGCGGGCTCGAATTCTCAATTGGCAAAAGTTTTCTCGGTGCGTGGCACGGCAGGATAAATAGGGAACTTGAAAATGGTTTTCTTGCAATGGGTATGAGCCTCCATTAACTCTTGTTCATTTCGTTATGGCATGGTCCAACGGTCTGATGACGAACCATAATTTCCTTTCTACTCATTCAGAGTGTCGATTGAATGGTTATAATGTCCCCAACGACTATATTTCTTCATCATGGCAAAGTGCCATGTGTTGTTGTTCTGATATCCCGACGAAGCTCCCATTTTGTAGATTTTCCTTTACGAAGTTCCCTCTGGAACCTTCTACAAATTTTCTATCTTAGCTCTCTTCTTACTTAACTTTCTATCCTTTTTTCCAGTGAGCTTCGTCTCGGTAGTTCTTTTTCCATTCTGATTCTTATCTTCTTTTAACATAGTTACTTCACGCTGTTGAGATTATTCCCTAGGGTTCCTGGATAATACTTTGTCTTTATCTATGGTAAGTACTTCAGTCTTCGGTGGATCCTCTAATTTTCTCTCAGCTTTGACATCTAGGTTGCTAGTGTTAAAAAGATTTGATCTGTTCTCATGTTCTCCAATCAAGTGTGCGATCCTTTTGGTCATGAAATCTTTTAACTCTTGTTTCTTCTATTCCAAAACTTCTTCTTCATCTTTTCATCTGGATTGATCTCTATCAATCCAAGGTTTTCCTAGTAACATGGTAAATGGGGCGTTGTCTTCAATAAATTTAATAATCTCAAAATCTTCTTCTGTTGAAGTTCCATTAGCGTTCATAAGTATGCGAGTGAGCTTCCCACATAGGTTTATCATCTTTCCTCTGAATGGTCCTATTCCTCCTAATGAAGGGATCATAGAAGGCTTCCATATGGATTCCCAAGTCCTTTCTATCATGATATTTACCTATTTTTCTTCATCCAAAATATAGTAAATGTCGAAGTCTCTTATTCTTACTTGAATGAATTCTTCTTCCTTGAATATCTCTGATAGTCTGACATGTCGATAGTCATTCAAGGTTGCGTTTATTTGCATCAATACATTCTCTAATTCTTTCTGGGGTTCCTCCATTTTTGGATCTGTCTTAGGGTTTCCTCTGTTTAGATTCATTTCTTCCATCTTAGCAATCATTCTAGGGCAATCTAACACTTGATGGTCCATAGCTTTACAACAAATACAACCAGGTCTTTTCCCAGGGTATTCCTTAGCAAGATATATTGGTCTTATGCAAATATAAGAGAGGGTTAATCCTCTCTTTGTTTTAAATGATCCCCAGCTTCTCTAGTACTGCGCACTAGGATCATGGTATCTAACCTGCAAAAAATTCTTTCTAGGATCCTGCATCCATTTGTTAGTCCAAACATTTTTTCTATTCATAGGTACAACATATCTTTCACTATTCTTATCAGATCTATTCATATCAAGTCTTCTCACTTTTACCTTTCTTAGACAACAAAGCTTTCAGATCTTTCTTCTTTTAGATCCAACCTCCTTTCTTCAAATCAGGCTTCTTTCTTTATTATAGAGCTTTATAAATCAAGTAGGATATTGTGCACTAGGGCACATATCTAGGCACAGATATTTCACAATCTCAGGTCAAATCTTTGCATAAAGATTCTTCTTTCTCGGTTCCCAGCAATCATAGTTTCAGGTCTCGGCAACGGAACCATTTTTTGGCATAGGGGCAGACCCAGGGTTCAACACTACAACAATGCACCAAAAAATCCCTAACTATTGACCCTTTCGGAAACACCTGCGAAGCAGATGAAGTCTCACCCGAGGTAGAGGCAGGAGTGGTTGAAAGACTCAGGTGTCTGCAACCTTAGCTGGGACACAGATCTGTGATTGTACTACTTAATAAATAACTTAGCACTGTCAGTTCCTCAATATGCAATCGATACCGACTTCGCTGATAAAACAGAGCTTCACAGCATTCATGCTAATCTAATGTATTTAAGCACTTAGCATAGATAAATAGATCAGATTGAGCAGATCAAGCACTAAGCATGGCTATATAGATCAGATCTAACATTCTCACATATAATAAGCAAAAAGCATGAGTAGATCTATCTAAATACATCAAATCACTTAGCAAATAACATGTGAACACATCAAGACAAAGCATAAAGCATCATAACACAATGTTTACATGGTTCACCCCCACCCTGGGGCTACGTCCACCAACTCTTTTTCTTTATTGTCTTCAGTCAATCAGTTACAAGCACAGAGCCTCAAAACCCTTACTCCTCATAGGATAGAGGATCTGTGCAGCTCACTAGATTCTTCTTCCTTGCGTTATAGCACTAAACCTTCTACAATCCGCTACAAGGACCTGCACTTAGCTCTGCAAGTCTCTTACAGTCATGCACAAAGCACTTCCAGACTCTACTTGCACTTAGCATACATTCACATCACATAGATGCAACACTCTTCTATCTAGCCTAAGCATCTATTTATATATACAAAATAGGCCTAAACATGGGTAAACCCATGGGCCGGCATCCCAATCCCATTACATACTCACAAAAACCCAAAAAGGACCCAAAAGGGGTCCAGATCCTATGATCTTCGCTTCATCTTTTGCTCCTCCTTCGACAGGCTGTCGAAGTCTCAAAATAGGTCAACATGACCAAGAATCTCCCAAAACTTGGTCAAGGGCCAACAAGATTTGATTTTGCATATTCACATATGTAATTTGTTGTAAAAAGTTTGAGAGATCTGTGTAGTTTGAATCTGCGCGATATCGTTTTCATTGTATAAATATGTGTAATTAGATCTTCAAAAGGACACACATTTTGTTAATATTGAAGTGTTGTAATCGTTTTATTGTTGGAATTAATACAAAATTCAGGTTACTATATCTTTATGTGAATTACATGTTTTGAGTTTATAAATTTCAAGGTCTCATATGATGTTTTTAAGTGGTATTCCTCGAGCCCGGAGGGCCCCTTGAGGAGGAGCACGTTATTCAATTTCTTTAATTACCGATATTGTTTGTTTATTTATTTGGGTGATTTACATTTCTATTCACTTCCCTTACACAATTTCATTTATTTATGTTTACATAAGGTAACTAACACATAAACGTTAATTGAATAATTGATTGTTATCATATAAATAAGAACTCTCATTTCCTTAGATGATTGAAATAATTTCATTAATAATACAGTAGATTGATGATCCAAGTGCTTATAATTATCCCCGTGTCTTTTATTATTCTATTTCTGCACCATTAGAAAATACTCGGTTCTTTCTACAGCTGAACAAAACTCTGTTTTTGCAGCGAAACAATGAACAATTTTCATTTTTCATAATAGTCATTAGGGATAGATTAGAAGCTAAGGAATGCATATATTTTGCATGCACTTCATTAGTTTGCGATCCCTAAGTTGATTATTTAATGTAGCATAGTTCACTTAATTGAACTGACTAACATTTTTGGTACCTTTATCAGGGAAGTGCAAAAAGGAATTAGTTTTTCTTTTTATCATTTAAATGCATATATGAATTAATGTATGGGAAGAGAGAATTTAAGACGAGAGGTGAGAACCTGCGTTGTCACTATAAATAGAGATATAGTGAGTCTCTCTTAAACGATTTAAATCATGTTAAGTATAATGCATGGAAATAACAACTCATGTCAAATGATAACCTCGTGACAACAGGGTCATAGTAGCATCAAGTATTCAAGACGTAGCGTGTTTCATTTTTTTTTGTAGATTTCATTCAAAAAGTAGAAAGCTTCAATTATTTTTGGGTACTGTAAGAATCCCCATGCACTAATCCATGTGAAATATAGTGATTATCAACTAGAAAAAATAATTCAAGGATGTTTAATAATTTGTTGAGCCAAGGAAGAAATGATACTCCAAGAAATATCTCAAATCCTAGAAGCAGCTGGAAACATCTCTGCATCTCAGGATGAGAAAATCTTGATAGCAATCAGGATTATATTTACACACTGAGAAATTATAGAAGACCAAAAAATCCATGAGCAACATCAAGAAGAAGAACTAGAAGAGATCAAACAACCATGGGAAACATATGCTAGAGAGAAAACATTAGAACCTGAGAATGAGGAATTCTTACCATGCCTATCATCATATCCTTTATGAGTTCAAGAGACCAATAATCAAATAGTAGAATATCTTCATGGAATGAAAAAGGAGGAAATACAAAGAAGTGTTAATGAATGAGTGGACCAGGAGCATCACGACTACATTGAATTATGGTTTCAGGCACCTATTAGTTCACAACATTCCTTCACTCTTCAACATTTTTTGACATCATATCAATCAAAGAAACTAGTTTCTCATATTCTGGTATATATCAAAGTATATATTTCAAACCTAAATATGAGTTTATTTGTAATCTTGTTATGCACATGGCTCCATTGGAAGTATTCCTATACTTGAAAGAAAAATTATTTTTCAAGCAAAGTAGGATAGGGTAGAAGAATAAATAAATAAACAAAATAGTAAAAATAAATATAAGTCCAGAGCTCAGAAGAAGATGCTAGCAAAAAAGGCTAGAAATTGGTATATGAAAATAAAGATAGGAAGAATAAATATTAAGAGATTGAGATAAAATGTGAATAAGGTAAGGAGTTAGGGACAAGCCTCATATTTAGGCTTGAACATTTTGATTGATTCATTAAAAAAATCTTCGGAGTGAAGGGGTAAAAAATTTAAAATTTTGTTGGAGGAAGTAGAATGCAGTTTTGATTGCATGAGGACATGAAACATATTCCATGCAGGGTAGATGTTGAGTCCTCAAAACTGAATATTTTTTTCACACTCCTATCTTAAACTTCCATCCAAAATCCCATATCTATGACTTAGTTATATCTTATTTTGTCCCTTTTTTCCATGAAATCATGATCAACTAAAGCACATGTGTATTGAAGGATGTTAAAGTGAAATTGGTGTTCTATAGGGATGTGATTAATCTAGGACTGAACCCCGACATATGAAAGATTCCAAATTGATCCTTGAGGCTCACTCATCTATCAACTCAACCCATGGAGCCTCTAGATTAGTGCAAGTGTAAATTCAAACCTCTAGTTAAACATATACATGTGGAAGATTTGCGCAAGTTGGATTTATCAAATTGTTGCATGAGAAAGGAATGGTCTCGTATTAGATAAATTTAGGCATTATGTCATGAATTTATCCAATACGTGGATAACCAAGCTCAATTCATACATCCACAAAGATTGTTAAGATCTGATTCTGCATATTCACATATGTAATTTGTTGTAAATAGTTTGAGAGATCCATGTAGTTTGGATCTGTGCGATCTCATTTTAATTGTATAAATATGTGCAATAAAATATTCAAAAGGACACACATTTTCTTAATATCAGACTGCTATAATCATGTTACTTTTGAAATTAATACAATTTTTTGTTTACTATATCTTTCTGTGAATTACATGTTCTGAGTTTATAAAGTTCAAGGTCTCATACAATATTTTTAAGTAGTGTTCCCCAAGTTAGGAGGGCCCCCTTAGGAGTACACTATTAAATTGATTTAATTGCTTGTATTGTTTGTTTATTCATTTTCATGATTCACATTTATGTTCATTTCCCTTACGCAAGTTCATTTATTTATGTTTACACAAGGTAACTAACAGAATAATTGTTAATTGAATAATCAATTTTTATCTAAGCAGCAGGAACTCTCATTGCCTTAGATGATTGAAAGACTTTCATTAACAATCCAGTAGATTGATGATCCAAGTGTTTATAATTTTCCTTGTGTATTTTATTATTCGCTTTCTATATCATTAGAAAATACTCTATTCTTTCTACAACTGAACATAACTCTGTTTTTGCAGCTAAACAGTGAAAATTTTTCATTTTGCATAATAGTCATTACAGATAGATTAGAAGATAAGGTCTGCATATATTTTGCATGAACTTAATCAGGTTACGATCCCAAGGTTGATGATTTAATGTAGAAAAGTTCATGTAATTGAACTAACTGACAATCCCATCCATTGGGTTGTGCATGTTGATGGGGAAGAGAGTTGGGAGATTGGATTTGTCTCGTCATTGTGTTTTAGTGGGTTTTGATTTGTTACAATGGACTATAGACCCCAATAGGAGAATGTTCATCCTTGTGGATTCATATCCCCAGCTCAGGGATGGATTTTTGCAAAGAGAATTGGTGCAACATAGCCTATGGTTGGGAGGAACTTCCTTAATCTACAACTAGTTGTGTAATTTGTTTTGAAAGATAAATGTTTAGATCATTGTATCATTTATAGTTTTAATGCTTTGAATTTTTTTTGCATTTAATCTATATTTTATATGTATTAATGTTGTGGTATGTGCTTAATTGTTGTTGTGAATGTTAAAACCACTTGTATTCAATTTTTTATGAATTAATGATAATAACATGCATGTATGTCATGTTTCATGTATAATCCACATTTGAATCGATATGTTAGTTAATTTAGCGGTAATGTGACCTAGAAAGGGAGTTGGGTATGTTAAATTTTGGTATCAAATATTTTGGTTCAATGCTAGACTTGTATGGGCCGAAGAGTAGTGATAATTTGGTAAATTCTCTATTGCATAGTTTGATTTGTGTCAAATTTGTGGAAAATTGTAAAATCAGAGTGAAATTCCCAAATTTCTAAGCAAATTCAGGTCAAATTTGCACTTAGAATGGTTGAATAAACGATTAATGGCATCGATCTGGAAGTTTCATAGTCAAAAATTGGTTGGGAGGTTGAATTTCATGTCTTCATGGAGATCGTGAAGTTTGGAGAATCAATGGCCCAGATCACACTCGACTTGGTGATCAACGACCAAGATTCATTTCGGGTTGGTTAAAATTTTCAAGTTCATCAAAGATAATTTCTTGGTTCATCGAAAATTTTGTAGTTCGATGAAATTAGGTTCAGTGGGAACAAAAATTAGCTCGTTGAAGAATAAAATCATCGATCATTGATGGAGGAAAGTAGAAGCCACCAATTTTTTTTAGGGTTTGACAAAATTTGGTAGATTTTGGTGAATCAACGACCTAGATCGCATTCGAATTAGAGATCAATGGTCGAGATTCATTTGTGTGTTTGGATAATCACGATGAATATTGAAGAAGTTTGGGGAATCGAAGGTTGATATCACATTGATATTTATATCAACGGTCCAAATATAATGTAGGTAAAATTTTTCTAAGTTAAACGAGTTTGACGATACAAAGGATTTCACTAATCGCCGATAAGAAATTTTTCCTTGACCAATGATATAATATTTTTCATCGACCATCGAAAGAGACTTTTTCCCCAACCATTGAAAGAAAATATTTCCTCAACCATCGACATAATGTTTTTTTTCGATCACTGATAGAAACCTTTTTGTCGACCCCTAATAGAGAATTTTTCTCTAATCACCGATAGGAAATTTTTCCTTGACCACCTAAAGAGACTTTTACCCAGCCGCTAATAGAAAATTTTTCGTTGATCGTGATGGAATTTGTTTTTCCAACTGTCGATAGAGAGTTTTTCCCCACTTGCCAATATAGAATTTTTCCCTAATCACCAATAGAGACATTTTACTGATCATCGACACAAACTTTTTCATCGATCGACGGTAGAAATGTTTTCACCAATCACCGATATAAACCTTTTCTTCGATCATCGATACAAAGGATTTTTCCAATTGTAGATACAATGTTTTTTCCGATTGATGATAGAAGGATTTTTCCAATCATTGATACAAGATATTTTTCGATCGTCGATAGAAGGATTTCATCAACCACCGATGAAGGATTTTTTGTGATCTCTAAGAAAGGGAAAAAATAAAAGAGAAGAAGAAAAGAGAAAGAAAACAAGGAAAGGAAAGGAGCAATATGGCTAGTAAGAAAGACATATAAGGTTGAATGGAGCTTGCAAATTAACACCTTTCATTGGGAGGATATATCAAACATATTTTTGGAAGAAGGTCTGGTAACATGTGGCTCAAATGATGTTTTTGAGTGTCTGAAATTGGTGTGCTAGTCCTACTATAGGAAATTTATTCCATATCTAAAGCCCACAATTCTAAAGTTTTCTAGTTGGGTTCACTATAATCCAAGATTAGGACAAAGAGAGATATTTCATGCCAACAAGAAATACTTGGTGGGTGTACACATGTTACATGCTACATAGTTTCGATATTGGTTGTAGAGAGAATAGCTAATGTGAGGCACATAACCCAACTTGGGTACGGGTTGGAAGGTGTGGTTGGGAAGTTGTTGTGGCACAATTTTGAGTAAGTGTTGGTGTAGAGAAGAAATTTGTAAAAGATGAAACCATAGAAGTAGAAAAACCATGGAATATTGAGTATGTGATTCTCCCAAATCTTGAGTACATGGGGCTCAGGAGTCATCTCATATATCCTATGTTCCTAGTTTTCCAAATTCTTTACTCATAACTCTAAAGATGGAGACTCTTTTGTACTTTGTTTGTATGAATTGGTTATAGTTTCAAAATTCCCTAGTATAGTCCATAATATTATATAACCAATCCAATTAATTATGTATATTAGGCCTACAAATTAATTAGAGAGGTTCAAGACTAGGGAGAAGAGGTGGTCAAGAGGGTTTTTGTTATGAGTTCTTGGTTATCGCACTACATTGTATTTATGTAATATCATGCATGTTGTTAATATAATGGATTATTGATCTACCTATGTGTTTTCATTTTTATAGTATCTAGATGATCTCCATGTTTTTTTTTATTAATATAAGTGTTGTAGTTCTAATATTTTGAATGAACACAACTAAGCTCATAAGGAATGTGACCCCTACTAAATATTTAACACTTTTATCTTTACTTAGTGGAAACCATCATAATTTCCTTGAGTGATACCTCATTCCTCTTGAAAGGTTTAATATTCCTATGCACTAGAATACATTAGGACATTGTTGTGTTGATCCCTTAACAACTACTTAGCCTCCTCCCATCCAACCAAGTTTTGGGGAAAACTTCGGGCCCCTCCTTTTTCACTTGGTTGAGTATGCTTTCTTCTTTTGTAAATATATTGGCTTTAGTTTCTCACTTCCTTGCTACATTGTGTTGAGGGGGATGGATTCCCTTTAACTCAACAACAAGAATCACACCCACAGATGAGGCCCAATTAGACTCTTCTTCGTTTGGGGTAGTGTGATTCTCCATATTTATGATCCGATAGGTATTCGATGGGCTTTAATATCTTATCAACTTCACTCTCGTAACTTATTCTCTTTTTTCGGGGAAGCATTTTCTAAATGTATTTCGAATTAATTGGGTACATATATATGAATCAATAAATTAATTCTATAAATCACTAAATGGATAAAAAAAGGAGTAAAACTGTCCCTCTCGAAGAAAAATTCTCAAGGCACCGAGATAACAAATAACCAATCGACTGTTATATAAAGATTTACCTGAAATAATTGTTGATTTTTTTATATGAGATGATAGTGTATATGAATGAATATCTTATTACAATGATGAGTTTTTTATATATAAAGAACATATGGTGACCATGGTGACCATCCATGAAGAGATGCGTCCCTTGGGTAATAAATATATTTATAGTTTATATTATATTATACATATAATATAAATATATTTTATATTTATAATTTATACTTTATTATATATATTTATACTTTATATTATAAATATATTATTACATTAATAATATTATAATTAATAATATTTCTTAATAATTAATAATCATATTATTAATTATCAATCTAGTAGAATGTCTTTCCGATGCTGCCCAAACATCAACACTCCCTCTCAGTGAGGGATACATTCTACATTATGCCAAGATTACCTCTAAATATTATATTTGAATATTATATGTGGGTAGCTCTCAAATAGCTTCAACATGTCACCATGACATCCATTACCTCGCAATGCATATGTACTCCATCATGTGCACCCTTGTGACTTCATAGCTAATGCATCCAAGGCCTATGGGTAGTTCTCAAATAACTACAACATATCCCCAGGACATCCACTACCTTGAAATGCATTTATACCTCATCACATGCATTGTTGTGACTTCACAACATGCATCCAGGGCCAGTGGGTATCTCTCCAATAGCTACAACATGTCATCATGAGACTATACAATTTCCCACAGAAAAATTGAATATCTTATGCATGACATCCAGTACCCTATGATAACATTTTTACCTCGTCTCTTCAACATGCATCTAGGTCCTGTGGGTAGATTCAATCGTACTGAGTGCCACACATGAGTGCTTCCTGCATCCAACAAAGCCTCATTCTCCTTACTGTAGTACCCAGTTCCTATAGAATTGACTGTTTGGCTCCCTCTCAAGCACTGCATATCAATTGGATCTTCAACTTGTTGACTCCATCACTTGTCTTCTAGAAAAAGTCTCATCATCCTCTTCTTGTAGGTCTTACCTACAAGTCAAATTCATTCCAATAGTCATCAATTTTTGAAGCCACACTGCTTCACGCCTTGTTGCACATGCTTCTAGATACTCTGCCTCAATTGTACTGATTGCTACACACAATTGCTTCCAGTTGCTCCATGAAACCATACTGGAGCCTAGACTAAAACAATATGTCGAAGCACTCTTCCGATCAGAAATAATTCCGGCCCAATCTAAATCTGAATATCCATATAAACTGAAATCATGGTTTGTCACATACCTAAAACCATAATCCAATGTACCCTTAAGGTACCTCATCACATGTTTTGTTGCAACCAAATGAACCTACTTGGGCTGCTCCATATATTGACTCAGGGTGTTCACAAAAAAACATGTATCTAATCTTGTGTTCTTCAAGTTCATCAATGAACCCACCATCTTCCTGTATAAAGTAACATCCACAGTCTCTAAAGTCATATCCTGCAGCAACTTAAGATTTGATACCATAGGTGTAGTCATTTCCTTGCAATCCAACATCCTGAACCTCTTCAAGATTTCTACTGTATACTTCCCTCGATTCAAAAATATCTCATCCATATAAATCCTTCTTCAATCTGGACACTGAGTGTCCTGTAGTTGTCACGTACTCAACAAAGTGTTCTATGACTACAAAGACCATTCTTCCTTATCAAGTTTCCATCTGTACCACATGAAGAATTTTAGTCTATTCAGATGTTCAAAGCCACACACTTAGAGTCTTATGTCCTTAGAAGAATATGCCAGGTCCATTCTTCATTGGTCAAATTACCATGACCAATCCCAAGAGAATTTCATCGCGATGTTGAAACATTAACACTTAAGAATAACTTCTTAAATTACATAAAATATCAACACTCCCTCTGCATGTGTTGACCTCCTCTTCTTCTTCATTAAATGGATGTGCACAACTCTATGTATGGATAGTCTTGCTTCATGTTTCTTCCTACAACTATCATTATGGCTCCTTCTCAGAGCTATTACATGTGACGTGCCCGAAACAAGAAACAAGGTCAACAAAAAGCATCTCCTAGAAGAGATCAATTTATCTTGTGCACAACTATATACAGTGACCCTCGAAATTATACATCTTCTATGAAAACACATCCATCATATACTCAATGTCATACGGCTAACCATGCTTATTTTCTAGTGTTAAATTAGACAAGCACATTTTTCCTCAAGTGGTAATTACTTCCAATGATATTGCTTTAGTAAACTCTAGAACATTACTAAGTAATTACACAAAAAATTTCAATTGCTTAGAAACTTCGGTCTCTTCCTTAGATCACTTTCCACATGTGAGAGAGAAAAATATGTGTGTCTATTATTTTGTACTTTTATAGTAATATTAAATTGATCCAAAAAGACATGTCTCGTTGAAAATTAAATTAAATTTTCTTTCTTATAAATAGTTGGAGAATACCTCTTGTAACTACCCAAATATTAATTTGGTTATAACCCATCCACATAGTATTTGACTTTGTTAATTGTTCCCTCATAATTCATGATATTCTTTGCATAAATATAGGTAGAAGTAAATATGTCGTACATTCCTCATATTTAGGTAATTAGACATTTTTACTAGAAATTACTACCCACCATAATTTATGGAATTCTTTCTATAATTTAGGTAGAAGTAAAAAGTAAATACGTTGTACATAGAGATTGAAACAACCCCATAAATTTAACAACCCAACACTTTACTCTACTCTCATTTTCCTGGGCCCTCCTATGAGGGAGTCAAGCCCAGTCCCACTCTAATACCTGTTAGGCCCAAGATATGATCAGTTTTATGACAGTAATTAGATAATTTTTCCGAATGTATATATGTGTTTTTCATGTTTTGGAAAAGCTTTTTGAAGAATTTTGTGCCAAAACGCTATGATCTACACCAGGTATGCATAATTCATGTTTTATGTCGATATTGAGTATAATTCATTATTTTTTTATGTTTACAAGAATCTAATTCACATCTTTGGGTGTTACAGGGAAAAATCACATCATGTTTCTGCTTCCGGTACTCCATTTGGGACTATTACAAGAAGCTCAATTAAATATTAAATTGTGGGAGCATGAAGTGGAATGTGAAAATTTTGGCACATGGGTTTTGTGCGTAAAATGCCCAATTAGGTCCCATGCAAGCTGTTTCCTGAAATTTTGAATGGATTGAGAGTAGTTCGTGGTTTTCAATTATGCATATGGTACTCGGTTTGACACTTCGTCCAGCACCTCTTCCTGCACAAAAACAATGGATGATTTTGCGGTTATGGTATTGGAGACCAGTAGTTGGAAAATCAAAGACATGGGTTTTTCTCGTGCTTAACCTCTCCAGCTACTGAACTCTTGACAACTCGATTTTGGGTTGTTATGGTGGGTGATTATTAGCTCGCTTCGTTTCAGCAGTCAGGGCACCATTAATGTAATTTGTTGTTTTTAGAAGTGGTTCGAACCTCCAATGGTCGACCACTTGATATGTAAAGCTTATAAAAACCACCATGGTGGTCATACAATGGCTAAGAAGTCATGTGTTAGAGACAAAAATGATTTTGGCTCTGTTTTTCCATTTTCATTTTGCCAGACTGTGTAAACCTGCATTTTCAGTTTTAATGGTGAATTTGTGTTGTTGAAGTTCGTGGTGTGCCTTTGAAGAGTAACCACGACTGTTGGGGGGGGCACTAGCAGTCTGTGTAACTATTCTATGGATTTTCTTGTATATTGAGTAGCGTAGATGCATTTTTATTTTATTTCCTATACATGAAAATATATTTTACTTCTTTGTTACTTAATTTGTTGTTTGTGATTTAATTGTTTTAATTTAGCGTTTGCGGGTTGTTATGAAGAATCTTGTCAATATGTACTGACTTTGTAGTTAGTGGAAGCAAGCTTGCAGATTTAGACACTAACCACATGTGCAATTAAATGGTAGATTAGACTCTTTTTATGCCAAAATAGAATTTAAAACTAAGTTTAAAATAGAAGTTAAAACAAAGTTTTAGAACAGAATTTTAATACATGCTTTATTTAACGAGGATTCGGTGGATGGATAGGGTTAGTTTTAGTTTTTAATTGTAGTTTGCTTATTCCATCTTGCTTAACTAGTTGTTGGTTAATATATTCATTAGTTTACTCTTTATATGTCATGTTTTAAGTCCTATTTTCAAGCACTTTCTTTCTTGCATTTTGAATTGTTAAAATAGATATAACATAGTTTCATTTTATGCACTTTCTTTCCTAGAATTAGATTACAATTACAATTCTTAGTTAATGCTTGAATCTAATTATGAATTTTTCTTACATAGTATAGAAGTACAATTATGATCTCGTTATATTGTTGATGGTTAATAATTCATGAATAAGCAGGGTAATTAACATTGTTTCTGTAATGGCTAAATTCTCATTGGATTGTTTAATCCATACCTTTCACTTTGCTATTGAGACCAGTGTTGATCTTATACTGCTTGAATTATCCTTTGTTGTCAAATGACATTGAGATATTATAAGACACCCAAGACATTCACACAACCACCAACACTATATTTGAGTTTTCATAGGTTCAAAAGATAGTTTTCTTGTTTTCATAGGTTAAAAGATAGTTTCCTACTTTCGTAGATTAGAAGATATAGTTTCTTGTTTTTGTAGATTAGAAGATATAGTTTCTTGCTTTCATAGATCATGATATAGTTCTATTGTTGATGTAGGATATATACTCTTTTTCTTTGATAGGTTAAAGAGAAGTTTGTTTATCATAGTTTAAAGGTTAGTTGTTAGTCCTTCTTGCTTTCAATTAAATAGATTCCCTTTTATGAATTAGAAGTAGTTTTGAAGTTTGAATTAAGAATATAGTCCACTTGCCTCTTAGGCTAGATAGTTGTTCAATGAGAATTTTTGCAATAGAAGTTGTCTTAGAGTAGCTAGTTGTTTATTTGCTTTAATAGGTTAGCTAGTTGTTTTGCTTAGTTGTTTATTTGCTTTAATAGGTTAACTAGTTGTCTTGCTTACTTGTTTACTTTCTTTAATAGAATAGTTTCTTGCTTGTTTACTTGCTTTCATAGGATAGTTGCTCATTGAATTTAGGTTGGCAAGTTAAAGTAGTTTTCTTTTGTTATTTGCTTATTGTTATGCTTAATAGTTGCTTTTTCTTATTGTTAGGAACTAGTTTGCTTTAAATAGGGTTTTTACTTTCTTTCTTAGAACTATCCATCGATCCTTGGCCCAAAAGTACTTAGGTTACATAGTTTCAAGTTGCTTAGTAGGGTTTGTTCATTAAATAGCTTTTCTTGAGTAGATTAGCCCTTAGATAACTACTTCCTTAGTTAGACTATACTACTACCAGCCCTTCTACCTTTGGCATATATTTTTCTACAACTCTAAGTTTACTTACCTCGGATTGACAATTTAATTGAGGGTTTTTAGTGTGTTTTTAGTGCATATAGAACACCCATAATGTTTGGCATCGTTGTCGAGGAGTTGTCTCAAGGTAGGAAATAGATCATTTCGAGACCTTAGCATTAGATTGGTGGCAGGGGAACTTTAAGACGAGAGGTAAGAACCTACACATATGCTATTGCAGGCTCCCCCAAACCCAATGGTAGTTTTTCTTTTTCTTTTTCTTTTCTTTCATGAATAGACCTAGAGACCCAAAAGGTAGATACATTAAATCTAAATCAGACCTTTCGACCAAGGTTCCTTCCGACCTTTTTGGGGGAAGGAACATTCCACTCATAAAATTCTGAGACCGATACCAAAAAATAGGAGTTAGCTCAACCCAAAGAGCTAAAATTGTCTTTGAAGAGAATAAGATAGGGATCACTAGAAAACAAAAAATTGAAGCACCAATAATAGTGGGATAGGAGGCAACACCACTCGAGCCTTCCGCAGAACCAAACAATACAACCTTTGTTTTCTTAACATATTGGGAGATCCTAACTTTTTGGACATCATCTTTGTATGAACCAAGTTTTATCAAATGACAAGATGAACTCAGAAGCAACCATTAGCCTAAGGGAACTTTCTCAAATACTAGTAATAGCTGGGATCTCTTCTTCTCAGGAAGAACACATCTTAAAAATAGCCAAGAACTCGAATACCTCTCCATAAATATTAGAAGAATCAAGGTCCTATGAGCTACAAAATTATTTTCCTTGCCAAAATGCAAAGGAAGATGAAAAATTATGTACTACATCTAGTGGAGAGAAATCATTAAGACCTAATATTGACGAGTTCCCAACATCCATCCCAACAGATCCTTTATGTACTTCATAAATCAATCATCCAAAAGAAGAGGATATGCATAGAATGATGAAGGAGAGCATAGAAATTACTGTTGATGAACATCAAGATTACATTGAAATTTGGTTTCAAGAGGTCATCAGGCCACAATACTATTCTTTTCTTCAACACCTTCTGATGCCCAAACAAGTAGGTTGGTTGGTTCTTCATATCCAGGTAATCATTGCGGTAACTTTTTCATATATGGATATGAGTATGTTTCTTATCTTGCTCCGCACATGGTTACATTGGAAGAGTTATTACACTTGAATAAAGATTTTCCCTTTCTTTTTAGGTAGGGTAGGATGGTAAATAAAAGATGCATGTTGTTAGTTTAGCTTAAAGTCTAATGCAGCCTCATTTTACATTTTAGTTTAATAAAATAACTATGAGATACATGTTCGAGTGACTTGATCTCATTAATCTCATTAGTCTTTGATATTTTAGAGTGTGTTTTTTTTTCTAGACACTTTTGTAGGTATTTATTTCACCAGGAGTAGACAGTTGCAAGGAAATATAAAAGAAGGATTCTTCTTCGAAACATTGCTATACTTGAACCTTGTTTTCTGCTAAGCATCAAATGAATAATGACTTGTTGTAATTAGACATATTTTTGCAAAGAATTTCATCTTCTTTTTCTCAAGGCATCTTAAATAGAAGTTTCTCTTGAAAATATTCACCACTATATAAGGAAGTGATACCGTAACCATCAAGCTTAGAGGTCTCTCATACAGTTTTCCCAAGAAACCTAAGTAAGTGAGTAAAGTATCTCTATTAAAGAGTAACAAGGAGGTCTGATTAGCAGTTAGTCATGGAAACATCACAATAACTTACAAAAGAAGAAAGTGAATTGAGCCTAGAGATACCTTTCTGTTCTTTCTCAATGGTACCATCCACTACACACTAAATAGCTTGATTATATCATATCTTGATATAGACCATGTCTTCTTAAGTACCCCTTACATCAGGAAAATCACTAAGGAATATAACGAAAATTCATCGTCTAACATAAATACCATCCTAATTGAAAAAAGAAAGAAAAAGTTGTTTTCAGAGCTGTCCCCCCATCCTCTTGCATAAAGCAATCTTATACTAAAATCTTAAAAGATGGAGGGCCAGTCTCTGAGGGTGTAAGAGGCTAACTCGTCGGGATACTGAATAGGTCTACTGGAAGCGGGTATCAACCTGTGGTATAACTAGGTAAACTCATCGGAGTACTGAGCAGGCTTGCTGGCAGCGGGGCATTCTACCTAGCAAGGATGATAATCTGACAAAAAATATATAATAAATTTAAACTTGTCTTGATGTACGACATTACTTGTAGACAAAGATGACATGAAGTATGTATGGTTAAGCTAAGGTTAATAAAATTCATAAACTTTCCATTGGGAACTAACTCTGAGACTATCTTGAAACTCTCTTTCCTACCTCTTCTTATCTATATATAGGATCTCTTATCCTATAGCTGGGGCCATCTTCTAACCGTCTCGTTAGTCCAATATGTGAAATTTATATTTACACTTTACAAACTGTAAATCTTCGGCTATCGGGAGAACTAACTGGTTTCCTATACTTTTGATTGTGAGGTGTCACAATACTTAGGTGTGGGGGAGGGTTTCATGAGTTGACAAATGATCCTTTTCTAAATAAGTAAATCTTTGTAAAAATTTTGTATTATTTTCATGATATAGGTTATTACATCAGAAGTCATTTTATTTTGAAGTGCTAAACTCATGTGTGTTATAAATTGTTGTATATGTCCTTAATAGACCACTCTGTTGGTTTATTTTTGTTACAGGTTGTTCATTGTAGGTTTGACATTACATGTTTTATGCAAGTGGATTGAGTGAGCATGGTGGAAAAATAAAAAACAATGGAACACTCTCAGCCTGCCTCAACTCCTATTCACTATGTTCATGACCTCTGAGGAATCAATTGCCTCATCCACAAATCTCCCAAGAGTTGGAGACCGTTGATTTAAACACCACCAGTTTCCAAGAGCAAGCTATAACAGTGTTTTCAAAATCAAATTTCAGAATATCTCTGGAGCTAAGGGATACTCCAAGGAGTGGACAAAAGAGGATCTAATCAACCCTCTCATAGTCATCACCAGATTGATTACATGTGAAGGTAGATATTTTGTCTTTAAAGCCTGTCAATTTCGATTATTAGCTCACTTTCAGTTCAATAAGCCATTGTAACTTTCCATTTTACTTCTTAAAGAGTCTTGAGAATATGTCTTCCCAACTGAGGAAGGATGTAACCAATCCCCATAACAACCTATTTCACCATGGCCTTATCAAACTACTTGTCTTAGCCGAGTTGGAAAAATAGGAGAAAACGTGGGATGAGTTCATTTACCAATTTGCAAACCCTCATATTACAATCAATACTAGAAAGAAGACTTTTGATCTAGGGACTGTTACTCCACCTAAACCCTCATGCCCAAGCTATTCCTTTACCGGACCAAAAGTCTAAGAAACTTGTTGATACCCCTGCAGCCTCATCGGGCAAGAAGACCAAGAAGCCTATTGCTAACCCCAATCTAAAAATAGTAAAGACCAAGAAGCTTGTTTCTAATTCATGGCACAAGGACGTGCCATATATTCGTTCTAGTGGGAGTTTCTTGAGCTAAAAATGCTAAGCATTTCCCATTTGTATAAGCAAACCCATGAAAAGAGGAAGTAGGATTTCTGTCAAAATTTTGTCATACTGTCTTTTTTACAAAGTCTTGGGATATTATATCAGCAGTTGTTTGTATTGGTATGTTAAATTATATACTGTTGACATCATTGTGTGTGTTATAAGATCCTATGCATTTTTATGTTTATGCTATAGAAGACTTCTTATACTTAACTACTCTTTGTGACAAATACAGAGCGATTACAACTGCTAAATACTTATTGTCATATGTATTCCAAGCTTATGAAAAGAGGATCAGTTGTTTGAATTGTTACATATTGATGACAGGAAATAAAAAATCTCTTGTTCGCCATGCCTATCAGTACAAACCAATCCTTTTTTTTAGTATCAGTCATTTTTGTCAGTCATCAGTGATCAAATTTACTCATTCATGTGATTGATAGGGTTATTAGGTCAAATTGTTGTGTTTTCAAAATAAAATTATCAAATAAAATTTGACATCTCTTGGTTGTAAAATGGTCAATGGTGTGTCTAGGTGTCATTACTACTCTCTCCACTCATCCAAGGTCATAAATGTTCATCATGGTCATATCATCATTCCTTGTCATAAATTTTCAAATAATTGTCTTGGTCAAAGTTCTACTTCAAAATTGGTTTTTGAATTAAGGAGGATGAATTTGACAAAAGTAAAAGATTTTTTTGTCAATCATATACCAATAAACAAAAACCTCCTTCATTTTATTCACATGTGTTATTTTTTGAGAGAAATTCCCCAAATACAATCGCTATAGGAGGATTTCTGCACATTTGGACAGCTTGATTTCAAGTCCGTTTTTAAAAGGTTTGGAGAAGGAATTTGCAGTGCTTCATGGTTCCATTGTGTAGCAGACATCATAAAATTTCCACCCATACCACTTGCATCCCAAAAATCCTCTGGGAAGGCCTCCAAAATCCCTATCAAAGACCACGTTGCACTTCTACTAAGAGCACGTTGTGCTTCTGCAAGTTTTGAGTAACCAACTTCAAGCTGAGATTATGAACAAATGGGAAAGTAATTTTGAAACTGGGAGGAGGTTTGTGTTCATAACATACCAAAACACAATAACCTCTCTCAGTTTTTGAATATACTTTATGGTTTGGGATATATTTTATCATCTTAGAGGCCTATGCTTTTAGAAAATAACGCTTTGTTTTTCCTGTTTTAGTCATATTTGGTTTCAGTGTTTTTCTAGCAACGGGAAATGAATTTTTGAAAAAAAAGAGAGGTTTTTATCAAGGACATATTAAAAAACAATAACCTCTCTCATTTTATAAATATAAGTTATGGTTTTGGATATATTCAATTCTCTTAGAAGCCTAGTTTTTCAGAAAATAAAACACTTTGTTTTTCCTGTTTTAGTCATGTTTTCCTAATAACTGAAAGTGAATTTTTGAAAACCAAGAGAGGTTTTTGTCAAGAACATATTCAAAAACAAAAACCTCTATTAGGTTTTACACAGGTTTTACTGTCTTGTAGTTACAGGTGTCACTTTGATACCTATTTTTCATAAGTTCGCCAGGCCAAAATTGTTGTGCTTATGAGAAGTCACTTTTGGAACTAATTTTGCAGAGGTAAAATTGTTGTTTTGAATGGTTTAAAGGATCAAGGGTATAATATACATCTCAAGGCTTCCTCACATGTCATCAACAGCCTCCAAAAACTCTAAACCCTCTAGTTCAAACTTAGAGAGCATGAAACACTGAGTTGTCATTTATGCCATGATAACGTTGTCCTACAAGCCAAGATGAATTCTCTACAACATTAGGTTGATGATATTACTGCCACCAATAATAATCTTTGGATGCAATTGAAACACCACAAAAATCCTAATACAAAATCCCTCGGGCAAGAGGGAGAAGCTTCTAAAGCTAATCCACCCCCTTCTTCTCAAGTTTCGTCATGAAGAGCAATTTCTTTTTGTTTGTAGTGGGACCTACAAAATCTTAGGTGTGGGGGTAATGTTGGGCCTGAGATATGATCAGTTTTATGACAGTAATTAGATAATTTTGTTGAATGTATATATGTGTTTTTCATGTTTTGGAGAAGCTTTTTGAAGAATTTTGTGCCAAAACTCTGTGATCTACACCAGGTATGCATAATTTGTGTTGTATGTCGATCTTGAGTATAATTCATTATGTTTTTATGTTTCCAAGAATCTAATTCGCATTTTTTGGTGTTACAGGGCAAAATCGCATCATGTTGCTGCTTCCAGTACTCCATTCGACACTATTACAGGAAGCTAACTTAAATCTTAATTTGTGGGAGAATGAAGTGGAATCTAAAAATTTCGACACATGGGTTTTGTGGGTAATATGGCCAATTAAGTCCCACATGGACTATTTCCTGAAATTTTGAAAGGATTGAGAGAAATTCATGGTTTTCAATTCTGCATCTGGTACTCGGTCTGACACTCCATCCAACAACTCTTCCTGCACAAAAACGGTGGATGATTTGGCGGTTATGGTATTGGCGGCCAATAGTGGGTGAATCAGAGACATGGGTTTTTCTCGTGCTTATCCTCTCTAGCTATTGAACCCTTGACAACTCGATTTTGGGTTGTTATGGTGGGAAATTATTGGCTTGCTCTGTTTCGGTAGTTAGGGGACCATTAATGTAATTTGTTGTTTTTAGAAGTGGTTTGACCCTCTAATGGTCGACCACTTGATCTGTAAAGCTTATAAATACCACCGTGGTGGTCATACAATGGATAAGAAGTTGTGTGTTAGAGACAAAAACGATTTTGGCTCTATTTTGCCATTTTTCATTTTGATAGACTGTGTAAACCTGCGTTTTTAGTTTTAATGGTGAATTTGTGTTGCTAAAGTTCGTGGTGTGCCTTTGAAGAGTAACCACGACTGTTGGGGGGGGGGGGCACTAGCAGTCTGTGTAACTATTCTATGGATTTTCTTGTAGATTGAGTAGCGTAGATGCATTTTTATTTTATTTCCTATACATGAAAATATATTTTACTTCTTTGTTACTTAATTTGTTGTTTGTGATTTAATTGTTTTAATTTAGCGTTTGCAGGTTGTTATGAAGAATCTTGTCAATATGTACTGACTTTGTAGTTAGTGGAAGCAAGCTTGCAGATTTAGACACTAACCACATGTGCAATTAAATGGTAGATTAGACTCTTTTTATGCCAAAACAGAATTTAAAACTAAGTTTAAAATAGAAGTTCAAACAGAGTTTTAGAAAAGAATTTTAATACATGCTTTCTTTAACGAGGATTATGTGGATGGATAGGGTTAGTTTTAGTTTTTAATTGTAGTTTTCTTATTCCATTTTTATGTAGATCTTGCTTAACTAGTTGTTGGTTAATATATTCATTAGTTTACTCTTTATATGTCATGTTTTAAATCCTGTTTTCAAGCACTTTCTTTCTTACATTTTGAATTGTTAAAGTAGATATAACATAGTTTCATTTTATGCACTTTCTTTCCTAGAATTAGATTGCAATTACAATTCTTAGTTAATGCTTGAATCTAATTATGAATTTTTCTTACATAGTATAAAAGTACAATTATGATCTCGTTATATTGTTGATGGTTAATAATTCATGAATAAGGAGGGTAATTAACATTGTTTCCGTAATGGCTAAATTCTCATTGGATTGTTTAATCCATACCTTTCACTTTGCTATTGAGATTAGTGTTGAGCTTATACTGCTTGAATTATCCTTTGTTGTCAAATGCCATTGAGATATTATAAGACATTGAAGACATTCACACAACCACCAACACTATATTTGAGTTTTCATAGGTTCAAAAGATAGTTTTCTTGCTTTCATAGGTTAAAAGATAGTTTCTTGCTTTCATAGATAAGAATATATAGTTTCTTGCTTTTGTAGATTAGAAGATATAGTTTCTTTCTTTCATAGATCAAAATATAGTTCTATTGTTGTTGTAGGATAGATAGTCTTTTTCTTTGATAGGTTAAAGAGCAGTTTGCTTATCATAGATTAAAGGTTAGTTGTTAGTCCTTCTTGCTTTCAATTAACTAGATTCCCTTTTATGAATTAGAAGTAGTTTTGAATTTTGAATTAAGAATATAGTACACTTGCCTCTTAGGCCAATGAGAAGTTTTGCAGTAGAAGTTGTCTTAGAGTAGCTAGTTGTTCATTTTCTTTAATAGGTTAGCTAGTTGTTTTGATTAGTTGTTTATTTGATTTAATAGGTTAGCTAGTTGTCTTGCTTACTTGTTTACTTGCTTTAATAGAATAGTTGCTTGCTTGTTTACTTGATTTCATAGGATAGTTGTTCATTGAATTTAGGTTGGCAAGTTAAAGTAGTTTTCTTTTGTTATTTGCTTATTGTTATGCTTAATAGTTGTTTTTTCTTATTGTTATGAACTAGTTTTCTTTACATAGGGTTTTTACTTGCTTTCTTAGAACTATCCATCGATCCTTGGCCCAAAAGTACTCAGGTTATATAGTTTCAAGTTGCTTAGTAGGGTTTGCTCATTAAATAGTTTTGCTTGAGTAGATTAGCCCTTAGATAGCTACTTCCTTAGTTAGACTATACTACTACCAGCCCTTCTACCTTTGGCATATATTTTTCTACAACTCTAAGTTTACTTATCCTGGGTTGACAGTTTAATTGAGGGTTTTTAGTGTGTTTTTAGTGCATATAGAACACCCATCAATACCATGTTGATTTTTCGATATGAGATGATATTGTATATGAATGGATATCTTATTACAATGACGAGTGTTCTATATATAAAGAACATATGGTGACCATGGTGATAATCCATGAAGAGATGTGTCCCTTGGGTAATAAATATATTTATACTTTATATTATATTATACATATAATATAAATATATTTTATATTTATACTTTATTATATATATTTATACTTTATATTATAAATATATTATTACATTAATAATATTTCTTAATAACTAATAATCATATTATTAATTATCAATCTAGTAGAATATATTTCCGATGTTGCCCAAACATCAACAATAATTCTCTAAAAAAAAATATAGTAGGTCCTATACGTGCATGCAAATATCATAGTCAAATTCTATCAACTACACAAAAATAATTATATATTTGATGATCATGAACGCTAAACCAAAATATCATTTACATGCATCTTAAACACAAGTTAATAATTCGATGTAACTTTTATCACAAGATAACTTGATCAATGAAATAGCTTACTAGACATCGATACACAACGATCCAAAGCATAAGAATCCACAATGCAACATATATCACCAATTGGTTTCAAAACTCACGTTAGGCTCCAACAAAGCTTCAATATTAATTGTCGAAAACAATTCAACCATAAAATAATAGTAAAGTAAATCAAATGCCAAAAGGTCCTTTCTATAAAGCGAACTCCTTTATTTATACAAAACCAAACTAAAGAAAAATGCCACATTTGTGGCTCAAAATAGATAATCATGAGATTGATTCATGATGACTCGGAAAATTTGGAGGTGTTTGGACTTTCATGATCCTCTACGTAGTCTAACCACCCTCTCAAGAGTCGAGCAAAACGTTTAGTGAACGAGAACTTATTTTGATCCATTGGCATAGCCAACTCATGATTTCTATCACAAAATTGAAGGGTGTGCTTCTTCATTCTATCGACTATCTTCTCCATTAGGTCCACGAACTTATCTTGGTGGATAACATGCTTTTTCACGTGTCCCTTCTCCATCATGGTGATCTATTAGACCTATTCCTTGTACCTGTTGGTTAACCGCCGCAAATTGGCTACCACCTCACCAATTGGCCAAAACTCCACGGGGAGTCCAAAAGTAGATAGTTGAAGGTCTTCCATTGATTGGTTTAGCTTACCCAGATCCGATTACAGTGCTCCCACTCTTCATCTACTTTGTCCACATGTTCATCAACAATTTTTTCCCAATGCTTGGATTTTGAGTGTATTTGAGCCATCCACTCATTCGATTTTTTTTTTATATGATGATCCTTTGAGCCTTTTTCCGATTATATCGCCCAAATAAATCGACTTTATCCAAAGTACCAACACCTTTCTCGCCCACCTATGTATATATTTATAAGTAATATTGAACAATAAAGATTCTTCCTGCAAAGCTACCGCCTTGTCTATCAAATCTTCTTGAACCTTCAGACGAATTTCATATAGATCCAATAGGTCTTCCTTAAATTTCACTGCTTCCCTAGATTCTTTGTGGTAATGTACTTGTTTCTTGAGAGAACCAATTTAAATTATGGTATGCTTTAACTCCTTCTCTTCTATCACCGCCTTATCATAGGAAGCATGAGATATGGCCAAACCTATTGAGTATAGTTGGCTTACTTTGGTATTCTTGGTATCTATGATAACTTATTCAGTGGTGCGTACTACACCACTGTCTAATGTGACCTTTCTTTTATCAAGATTTATCCTCACTATATATTTCTTCTTCTTAGCATAGGCAAAGAAATATAAATCGGCCACCTTGTCTATTGGTTGGGGAATAGGTTGATCACCCTAGGACAGTATGTTTCTCAAGCTCCCTTGAGTGTAGAAGTGCTTCGATATTAGGTCATGGATAAGTTTTTTTCCCAGTGACTCCTCCCCTATCTTCTTCTCCATATGGACAAACCTCTCCTCGGTAGTGGCACCGCCTTAGGATTTGTCCTGAGTCTCCTTCTCATCCTTTCCTCCCAAAATTGATGATTCATATCGAATACATTCCTTGGGATTATTGGTTTCCTCATCATGTCCAGGTGATCACTCAAGGATGATATTAGTGTCTGATTTAATATTTTTATCATACTCTATTTCCTTTTATTATGCATCATTGTCATCATCTGGATCACTATGCAGTTCCCCATTTGTCACTTCACCATTGTTTTTCTTATTCAAGGTATTTTCACCTTGATTGTCTTCAACATTTTTCCCATATACATTTCCATTTTTATCTCCAAGTGATTACACCTCTTTTTCTTTTCCACCAAGTGGGTCTTTATCTGATTCATCATTGCTCGATGAAATGTCAGTGTTTCCCTGATGAGAGGGGTCATAATTCCTTTCACTCTCTTTCTTCCCTACTTATGTCTCTTGCTCTTTTGGTGATTTTGCAAGGCTTTCTTCTGCGTCAGGATTTTTCGTTGATTATAGGGATAGCATAGTCTACCAATTTATATTCCTCCCATGTTAAGTAAATGATTTCATCTCGCTCCTTCATAGTGATGGGTGTCCCCTCTTCCTCACCATTCTTCTGTTATCCTTTTTCCATTTCTTTCTCCAACCAATTGAATTATTCCTTTTTATGTCATTTTTCTTCCTCATCTTTGACCTTTCACTATTCATCGACCCACCCTTGTTCCTTATTTTTCTTCTTCTCAACTTCTTTCTATCGAGCCTACTCCTCTCGAACCCTCTTTCTTTTCTTGATAAACTCATGTTCTATTTGATTTATTTCATCCTCTCTTGTTTGTTCATCTAGTACTTTCTGCTTTACTTCTTCTTCCTCTCTCTTTCTTTTTTCCTCTTGGATCCTTGTTTCTTTAGTTTGTTCTTTTTGAATCCTTTCTTTCTTTGCTAGTATGGATTTTCATTTGTTTTCTGTCATGGTATCTCCCTCTCCACCTAGTTGTACTAGGTCTGGTGCTAGAGGATGCCCCAAAATTCACTATTTTGATCTATTCTTCCATAGGAAAAGAGACAAATATAGTTATGTTTTTAGTTTCCCTTCTCTTTTGCACTTATTTCCAATCTCGAGAATCTTTAGTGAATAAATCCTCTTCCCATTTTTCATGGGCATATGGCCAAGTCAGAGTAAGCTTCCCTACATGTTTTGGTTTTTAAACAACTGAGAGGGGGGGGGGGTGAATCAGTTGTTATTGCGCTTAAAAAATTATGCTTATTTTAAACTCTTTACACAACATTTAATGACAATCACAATAATGAAGGGAAGTAAGCAATAGAACATTCAACATCAGTCACACATATGAGATACACAGAGACAAATATTTCCTGAGAAAACCCATACATGGTAAAAACCTCTTCTTCTTTATATGATAAGTAATCTTTACATTCTTTACATTATCATACATATGAGCACCAACTCATAATGAGGCTACAACCTCTATTTTGCAAGCTGCTACTTGATGAGAGCACCAACTCTCTGGATTGTCTAGCACCAACTAGAAGGAAGCACCAACTCCCTAGTTTCTCTAGCACCAACTAGAAGGAAGCACCAACTCCCCGGTTTCTCTAGCACCAACTCCCCAGTTTCTCTAGCACCAAATAGAAGGAAGCTACAAATCCTTGTGTTCAAGCACCCACTTGAACCTCTGAGGACAACAGTCCTCCCTAGCACCTCCCTACCACCATGAAATCTAAATCTTTGTTGTTAAGACTTATTACAGCGATATAAAGTTCTTCAATGGCTTACCGGTCTCATCATTGTTCTGCTACACTACACTACTCTATCTGCATCAGTGTCTTCTACACACTCCTTGTTCTTTCTGTTCTTTTGCCTTTTTATGCTCTCTGCGCCATGTCCCTTCAATGCACCATTCCCCTTCTGTACATTTCTTTTGTTTCACTCTGCCTCCTTCTTTACACATCAATCACACTCAACCACAACAACACCGATCTCTTCTTTGTTATGCATTCTTATAGTCTCTGTGCTCCTTGTGCATGCAATATGCACCAAGCTCCTGCATGCTCTCCCCCTCCCACTATTCTCCACAGTGGGGTGTTTACTCACACCTCCCTTTTCCACGGTCTCCCTGCCTCCATCCTCAACACCATATATGTTCTGCTTCTCCTCCTCATGTTGAGTACTCTACCTGATCATCATTGCAACTCTTCAGCTTCTCTAGCAGTTCCACCCACGCATCCAACATCACTAGGTGTTATACTGAAATTGCTTGGCCTCTCAAGTAGTTGAGACTCTTTGTATTCTTCATCATAGTCGAGCTCATCCTCTGGCAGAGACCATCAATCATTTCTAGCAGTTACACTGTGAAGTGCAACAGTAGCCCTCCGATCATATTCAAAATCACCTGCACCGTTGGCTGGATTTTGTAGGGTCTTGCGTTTAATTCAACGTTTTACATTTCAACATTTCGGGATTTCTGTGATTAAGGTTTCTTTATGCTTCACGTACTGATCCCCGAAACTCCAAAATTGAGCTTGGTTGCACTAGATCCTTCCTCCATCTTCTGTCGATGGGACCAATGGTTGTGACCACAGGCTGAGTGAAAATGTGTTTCGCATTTCGACATTTCAGCAATTCGGCAATCCTGTTGTGAGGCATCTCGACTCTCCAAGTCACGATCTCCGAAACTCCGAAATGGAGCTTGCTGCTTCAAGATTTTCTCTACATCTCTTCAACGATGTGACCACCATCGGTGACCGAGCGCTTATCCATAAAGCGCTTTCGCGATTTCATAATTCAACATTTCAACATCCTTGATGTGAAGATTTCTTTACGCTCCATGTCTCGATCCCCGAAACTCTAAAATGGAGCTTGCCGCTTCAATCTCTCTTCTATAGTTCTTCTACGATGTGACCAATGGAATATGACCACTCTCCAATCACACAATAACTTCGATCTCCAGATCAACGGTCCTCGATCCGTGGTGATTGGACATCTATCCTCTACCCCGGAACTTCAGCCTTTGGGACTTTGAGGGAGTGATGGAGTTAAAACTCCTAAAGAAAAAACTTCCAAAGTGAGGTCAGTATTGTGTCACTTGATGACATGTCGTGACTCGAGTGGTTATCACATGTCACTCAGAATTGTGATTTCCATTGGCCTGAAATGCCAAATCAACTTGACACTTGTCGTTGTCTGATCGTGCCACGTGTCATAGTCTTCCACCTGTCCTTTCTGATGTGGTCTGCCACATTCACCTCATTGATATGTCAGCCCAGATCACTTCACGATTTCTCATATCGCAATTTTGGCATTCTTGATGTGAATTTTCTTCACTTCCAAGTCTCGGTCTACGAAACTTCGAAATGGAGTCAGATCAGCTTTTCGGCTTTTCGCACTTCACAACTTCAGGACTCCTGTGATGAGGAGTCTCAAAACTTGACTCCTCCATCTCCCAATATCCAAAACTCCAAAATGGAGTCGGATCAACGGTCCAGATCAAACTTCGATCTGATGGCTAAGGTTATTTCTCGATTTCACGTATCGCGAGTTAGAGAGGTTAGGGAACCCCATTCCTTTGACTTTCAAGTCAGTGAAAGGATGATCTTTCACCACATATCCTTCTTGGATCAACGGTCCAGTTTTTTTCTCGATCCAATGGTTGAGATTATATCATGGTTTAGCATATTGCGATTTTGTATTTCGTGACTTCGAGACTCCTGTAGTAAGAGTTCTTGACATGCCCAAATCACGGTATCTGAAACTGTCTCCTGCTTTCGGGATTTCAGCATTTTGCATTTCACGATTTCAACATTCTTGTCGTGAGTTGCTTCCTTGACTCCTCCAATGCTTAGTTTGATCTTTCAATGCAATTATCCCTTCATTGTTGATCTTCCTTGCCTGCCTATTTTCCATCAAATAAACAAGCACACTCTTGCACTCTTCCTGCACCTCTGCACTATCTCTTCTAAGCTTATGTTGTCCCTGTTTTTCCATCGCTACATACTCTGATATTTTCGTCAATGACAAGCACACCTGCCTGTAAACATGCCAACAATATCCCTCTTTGGCATTGATGGCAATCCTGAATGACTGCGCTCATCTATTTAGACCTCCAACTATAGAATCCAGTCCATACCACTCCTTTTCTCCCCCTTTGACATCAATGTCAAAGAAAAAATGCCCCCCCTAAGCTGTTGCAGTATTTTTAGGAGGTATTAGATAGTCAATCAATACAAATCTCCCCCTAATAGGATGGACTCTCTTAGGTGTGAGGCGGGATGACACCCAACTTATGTCAGAGATATTCAAATGGTGTCTTGGCTAGGGGTTTAGTAAAGATGTCTGCAATTTGTTCTGTGGTTGGAATGTGATGGACCTGAACAACCTTATTGGTGACTTTCTCTCTCAGAAAATGGTATTTTATGGGAATATGCTTAGTCTTAGAGTGGAATACAGGATTCTTACACACACTGATGGCACTAGTGTTATCACAATGAATTGGGATCGGTGCAGCGTATTTTACCTCCAAGTCTACAAGTGTTTGAATCATCCATAATACCTTAGTGCAACAAGTAGTAACAGCAATGTACTCTTCCTCTGTAGTTGATAAAGAAATGGAACCTTGATTTTTACTAATCCATGCTACTAATGAGTCACCCAGGAAGAATGCTCCTCCAGTGGTGCTTTTTCTCTCATCAACACAGTTTTCCCAATCTGCATTTGAATAAGAAGTTAACTGAAAATTATGATTTCTAGGATACCACAAACCATAGGTCATTGTTTCTTTCAAATACCTGAATATCCTTTTGACAACTTGCAAATGACTCTGTTTAGGTGCAGACTAATATCTTCCTACCATTCCAATAGCATGCATTATGTCTGGGTGAGATGTTGTAATGTACAACAGGCTGCCTATCATTGACATATATGAACTTTGATCAACATCTGGTGAGTCATCATCCTTTCTTAATTTGCATCCAATAACCATAGGTGTACCCACAGGTTTAGAATCTTCCATTTGAAACCTTTTCAACATTTCTCTTATATATTTTTCTTGAGAAATGAACATCCCTTCAGACCTATGAGTAATTTGCAGACCAAGAAAAAATGGCAATTCACCTATCATAGACATTTCAAACTCAAACTCCATGGCATAAGCAAACCATTTTACCAATGAATCCTTATTACATCTGAAGATTATGTCATCTACATAGACCAACATGATGAGAAAATCATTATCCTCTATTTTTATATATAGATTGTTGTCAATTGTTCCTCTCTTGAACCCTTTGTCTTTGAGATACGTATCCAGACTATGATACTAGGCTCGAGGAGCTTGTTTTAACCCATATAAAGATTTCTTCAGCTTGCATACTAAGTCAGGGTTATCAGACAGTTCGAAACCCTCTGGTTGTTCCATATAGACTTCTTCATTTAAATCTCCATTTAGAAAAGATGACTTGACATCCATTTGATAGACTTTAAACCTTTTATGACAAGCATAGGCAAGAAATATTATGATAGATTCTAACCTTGCTACAGGTGCAAATGTTTCATCAAAATCTAGTCCTTCTATTTGAGCATAGCCTTTATAGACCAATCTTGCTTTATTCCTGACAACTTGTCCCTGCTCATTCAACTTATTCTTAAAGATCCATTTGGAACCAATGATATTTTTACCTTCCAGTCTATGAACCATCTCCCACATTTTTTGTTTATCAATCTAATCAAGTTCATCATTCATTTCTTTAACCCAATGGTCATCTTTGCTAGCTTCATTAAAGTTCTTGGGTTCCAGCATGCATATGAAAGCTATATGTGATTGCTCGATGTTTTTTATTATCTTTCTCCTAGTTTGTACACCTTTGTCTTTTTCACCAATTATCTGACTTGCAGGATGATTCTTTTGAGTGATTCTAGAGGAGGAATTTGAAGTTGTCTGCTGATTTGAATCTATCTGAGTATATGTGTCTTCATCTGATTCAGAGTCTTCATTTTCTGATTATTGGACATGTTCATCTTCATCTTTAGCTGTGTTCTCTGTAGACGACTCATTATTGTACACCTCTTTTGCTGGGATTCCTTCATCAACTTTTATGTCAATATTGTCAACCATTTTATCCAGCCTCTTATTATAGCATCTGTATCCTTTACTGTTTGTAACATACCCTAAGAAGATACCTTCATCAGCCCTGTCATCATATTTGCCAAGGTTCTCATCATTATTCTTTATGTAACATTTACTCCCAAAGACTTTGAAGTGTTTGATTGAAGCATGTCTCCCATACCACAGTTCATAAGGTGTCTTGTCACTTTGTGGTCTGAGGTGGGATTTGTTAAGAACATGGACTGCTATGTGTATTTCTTCTACCCAGTAGGTTTGACCAATGTTCTTCTCATTCATCATTGAACTGACCATTTGCTGCACTGTTCTGTTTTGCCTCTCAACTACTCCATTTTGTTGAGGATTTCTTGGGATTGTGTATTCTCTCTTGATCCCATGCTTATCACAGAATTCCTTGAAATCACTTGACATAAATTCTCCTCCTCTATTTGATCTTACTGCCTTTAACCTCTTGCATGTTTGATTCTCAGTCAAAGCCTTTAATATTTTAAACTTCTCAAATGCTTCAGTTTTTTCCTTGAGAAAGGCAACCCAAGTAAGTCTAGAGTAATCATCAATAATCAGCATGAAGTAATTTTCTTTCCCTGTGCCTTCTTGTCTTGATGGTCCACATAAATTCATATGAACTAGTTGGAGTGGTTTCTCTATTGAAGTAAATCTCTTGGACTTAAATTGTGTCCTGGTTAACTTTCCTACTTGGCAGGGTTTACACATCGAATCTTGGGGCTTTGTTATTCTCAAAAGATCTTTTACTGCCTCAAGTTTTTTGAGCTTGATTAAGTGTTCAAAGTTTAAATTTCCAAGTCTCCTATGCCATAACCAGCTTTCATAATGTTTGCTTAGATGACACTCTTCTCTATTTTCTTTCAACACATATACGGTATTTTCTGTCCTTATGCCTTTGGCCACCACTTGTTCTAAGTTTACAGACTTTATTTTGCAGTCCTTGGACGTGAACACCACTTCACATCCTCTGTCACACATTTGACTTACACTAAGCAGATTATGTTTCAGCCCATCTACAAGTAGAACATCTCAGGCTTTTCCTTTTCCATTACTTAAACTCACCATCCCTTTACCCTTTATTTTACCTGGAGCATCATTTCCAGAGGTTACGTTTCCTAATTTGCTTTCACTTAGAGATATAAACTTACCTTTGTCTCCCGTCATATGTTTGGAGCATCCACTGTCTATATACCAAGGGTTCATTTTTCTTTGAGCTGACAACACTAATCCACACTTGTCACTTTCTTTCTTCTTCCAAACCTTGACATTTTCAGCAGGGGAATGTTCATAGTTCCTTAATCGACAGTCAACAGATTTATGTCCATAGTTATGACAGATGTAGCATTCAATCTCATTGTTCAATAGGTCAAAATTATTGTTGCATCGTTGTCTACTCATTGATTGTTGATTATTTCTTGACCTCCTTAGTTGCATGTCTCTAGACTTAATTTGGCAATTTGCAATCTATGAAGGTTTGTTACTTGGTTGTATCATTCTTCATTGTGGCAAGTATTTATTCCTTTGAAATCTTAATTTCTCATGTCTAAGTCTTAAGGAACAATTTACAGCTTTGTGGCCAAAGTTAGAACAGTAGAAACAATAGCCATAAAAAAAATCTTTGTATCTGGAAAATGGTTGTCTTCTTTAAGAAAATCGATTTCTTCCATGCTGATGACGTCTTTCAGTAGGGAGCGCATTATTTCTTTGTTCTACAGATTTAGTCTTGGAACCTTTTTCTTTACTCGTCCTGGGCGGTTGATTGTCTTCCTTTATTTCTGCAGGTTTGTTGTTGTCATTGGTTGTAGATTTGACAAACTTGATGGGTTCTTCGTTTCTTGGCTTATCACTACTTGATCCCTCTTCATAACCCAAACCAGTTTTCAGCTTTGGATTCCTTTGCTGATTCAGAATGGTGGATAATCCTTCTGAGGCTTTGATACTTGAAAGATTCTGATTATACAAGGCTTGAAACTTCTCCATCTCTTTCCTAGTTTTCACTACTTCTTGTTCTAAGGCTTCACATCCTGCCTTCTTTTCTGATAATTGTCGTTTCATAATGTCTTCGATTTTCTTTTCCTCTTCTAATTCCACTTTTAGTAGGACAAGGTCTTCATCAGGTTCTTTACTGTCTTTCTCAAACTATATCAACAATTGTCTTTGCTTTCTACTCTTAATTCTTAGTCTGTCAATCTCTTCCAGTGCACTGATCAGTTCTCCTTCCATGTCAACCACAGCTTCTTCTTCATTAGCATCACTTCATGTGCTTATATTATCATAATCCTCTTTGGACATAAGTATGAAGTCATTTAGTTTATCTTCGATAGTGGATCCATTGTCTTCATCATCTGAAGTATCATCATCATTGTTTACGCAAAGAATTTTCTTCTTAAAGTTATTCTCTTTAAAGAAAGTTTTGTGTTTGTGCTTCTCCTCATCATCACATGTATGATCCTTTCTTTTGTGGGGACATTTATTTTCAAAATGACCTATCCTACCACAGTTGAAACATTTGAAAGGCAGTTTACCTTTGTATTTGCATGATCCCTTCTTCAGTATCTTCAAAAATTTTGCTTCAATTTCATCAGGCTCTGAATCCTCATTCTCATCTGCCTTAAATGATTCTTCTCTAGAGGTGGGTTTATCTTTAACTATTCTCATTTCATATGCAGTCAATGTTCCTAGAATTTGATCAAACTCCAAGGTTTTTAGATCATTAAGTTCTTCAATAGCAGAGACCTTCAGGTTGAACCTATCTGGTAGAGATCTCAAAATTTTTTGAACTAAAGAAGGTTCCTCAATTTTCTCACCAAGTGCTTTCATTGCATTTACCATTTCTTCTAGTCTCAGAAAGTATTTTCCAACAGTTTCATCTTCCTTCATCTTTAGCTGTTCAAATTGTATTCTATAGGTTTGAAGCTTGGCGTCATTTACCTTCTCATTACCTTCATAACTGCTAATGAGTTTGACCCACATTTACTTGGTAGTTCCTAGGTGCATAACTTTTACAAATTATGCTTCTGCAAGCCCACTCAAGATAGCATTCATAGCCTTAGCATTGAAGCTAAATTCTATCTTGTCATCCTTATTAGCTAGTACAACTAGTTTTACATAACCAATATCTACCACATCCCAGACATCTGCACCTAAAGCCATTATGTAGGTTCTCATTCTAACTTTCCAGAAGTCAAAGTTTGTTCCATTGAACATAGGGGCCTTATTGGTTGAATTTCCTTCATGGCTTGACATGTTTAAGCTCTAGGATCTACCCTTAGATAAAAGGGGCCGACTCTTATACCAATTGTTAGACAACTGAGAGGGGGGGGGGGCGTGAATCAGTTGTTACTAGGATTAAACAATTATGCTTATTTTAAACTCTTTACATAGCACTTAATGACAACTACAATAATGCAGGGAAGCAAGCAATAGAACATTCAGCATCAGTCACACATATGAGATACACAGAGACAGATATTTCTTGAGGAAACCCATACAGGGTAAAAACCTCTTCTTCTTTATATGATAAGTAATCTTTACATTTTTTACATTATCATACATATGAGCACCAACTCATAATGAGGCTACAACCTCTGTTTTGCAAGTTGCTACTTGCTGAGAGCACCACCTCATAATGAGGCTACAACCTCTGTTTTGCAAGCTGCTACTTGCTGAGAGCACCAACTCTCTGGATTCTCTAGCACCAACTAGAAGGAAGCACCAACTCCCTGGTTTCTCTAGCACCAACTAGAAGGAAGCACCAACTCCCTGGTTTCTCTAGCACCAACTAGAAGGAAGCACCAACTAGAAGGAAGCTACAACTCCTTGTGTTCAAGCACCCACTTGAACCTCTAAGGACAAAAGTCCTCCCTAGCACCTCCCTACCACCCTGAAATCTAAATCTTTGTTGTTAAGACTTATTACAACGATATAAAGTTCTTCAATGGCTTACCGGTCTCATCATTATTCTGCTACACTGCATTGTTCTATCTGTATCAGTGTCTTCCGCACACTCCTTGCGATTTTTAATCTTTTGCCTTTTTATGCTCTCTGTGCCATGTCCCTTCAATGCACCATTCCCCTTCTGTACATTTTTGTTGTTGTGCTCTACCTTCTTCTTCACACCTCAATCACACTCAACCACAACAACACCAATCTCTTATTTGTTCTGCATTCTTATAGTCTCTGTGCTCCTTGTGCATGCAATATGCATCAAGCTCTTGCATGCTCTCCCCCTCCCACTGTTCTCCACAATGGGGTGTTTACTCACACTTCACTTTTCCATGGTATCCCTACCTCCAACCTCGACACCGTATATGTTCTACTTCTCCTCCTCATGTTGAGTACTCTACCTAATCATCATTGTAACTCTTCAGCTTCTCTGGCGATTCCACCCACACGTCCAACATCATTGGGTGTTATACTAAAATTCCTTGGCCTCTCGAGCAGTTGAGACTCTTCATCTTCTTCATCATAGTCGATCTCATCCACTGGTAGAGACCATCAATCATTTCTAGCAGTTACACTGTGAAGTGCAACAGTAGCCCTCCGATCATATTCAAAATCACCTGCACCATTGGCTGGAGTTTGTAGGGTCTTGCATTTAATTCATTGTTTCACATTTCAGTAGTTCAGGATTCATGTGATTAAGGTTTATTTACGCTTCACGTACTGATCCCCGAAACTCTGAAATTGATCTTGGTTGCACTAGCTCCTTCCTCCATCTTTCACCAATGGGACCAATGGCTGTGACCACAGTCTCAGCCAAAACGTATTTCACATTTCGTCATTTCGGCAATTCGGTAATCCTGTTGTGAGGCATCTCAACTCTCCAAGTCGCAATCTACGAAACTCCAAAATGGAGCATGTTGCTTCAAGATTTTCTCTATAGCTCTTTGATGATGTGACCACCATCGGTGACCGAGCACTTATCCATAAAGAACTTTTGCGATTTCACAATTTGGCATTTCAACATCCTTGATGTGAAGATTTCTTTACGCTCCATGTCCCGATCCCCGAAACTCCCAAATGGAGCTTGCTACTTCGAGCTCTCTTCTACAGTTATTCGACGATGTGACCAACGAAATATGATCACTCTCCAATCACACAAGCGCTTCGATCTCCAGATCAATGGTCCTCGATCTGTGGTGATCAGACAACTATCCTCTACCCCAGGAATTCAGCCTTCGGGACTTTGGGGGAGTGATGGAGTTAAAAATCTCAAAGAAAAAAATCCCAGAGTGAGGTCAGTATTACGTCACTTGATGACGTGTCATGACCCGAGTGGTTTTCACGTGTCACTCAGAATTGTGATTTCCATTGGCCTGAAATGCCAAATCAACTTGACACTTGTCATTGTCTGATCGTGCCATGTGTCATAGTCTTCCACCTGTCCTTTCTGATGTGGTCTACCACATTCACCTCTTGGATCTGTCAGCCGAGATCACTTCATGATTTCGACATTCTTGATGTGAATGTTCTTCACTTCCAAGTCCCGATCTATGAAACTCTGAAATGGATTCAGATCAGATTTTCGGCTTTTCGCATTTCGCAACTTTGGGACTCTTGTGATGAGGAGTTTCGACACTTGACTCCTCCATCTCCCAGTATCTGAAACTTTGAAATGGAGTCGGATCAATGGTCCAGATCAAACTTCAATTTGACGGCTAATGTTATTTTTCGATTTTGCGTATCGCGAGTTCGAGAGGTTAGGGAACCCCGTTCCTTTGACTTTCCAGTCAGCGAAAGGATGATCTTTCACCACATATCCTTCTTGGATCGACGGTCTAGTTTTTTCCTCCATCCAACAGTTGAGATTATATCATGGTTTAGCATATCCCGATTTCGCATTTCACGACTTCGGGACTCCTGTAGTAAGAGTTCTTGACATCCCCAACTCCCGTTATCCGAAATTGTCTCCTGCTTTCGGGATTTCAGTGTTTCACATTTCATGATTTCAGAATTCTTGTCGTGATTTGCTTCCTTGACTCCTCCAATGCCCGGTATGATCTTTCCATGCAATTATCCCTGTGTTGTTGATCTTCCTTGCCTGCCTGTTTTCCATCAAATAAACAAGCACACTCTTTCACTCTCCGTGCACCTCTGCACTATATCTTATGAGCTTACATTGTCCCTATTTTTCCATCGCTGCATACTCTGATCTTGCCATCAATGACAAGCACACCTTCCTGTAAACATGCCAACATTGATACCAATCCTTTGGCTTCATGTTTCCTATACCTTCCTATCATGAATATATATTCCAAATGTACCTAACCTTCTTGCCTCACATGCTTAACATCCTTCACTACATAATTCCCTATCTGGAAGTTTTAGGGAATGAACAATCTCTTCTTTTCTTTTACAATAGTAGAATTGAAAACTTGCATGATTGTTTGATAACAAATTTCTCTGACCACCAACTTGTCATGCACATACACATGTAACAAATGTGGTGGTCTCATGGATCCATATATTCTTTAGTATGGATAGCGCTCCTCAAGGTACCAGTTTCCTATACAAGTTAGAATCTTCTTTGCTTTCTTTGATAACCTAGGGCACTCCTGCCCAAATACAAGGAATTATATCATGGGGATGAGAAAGTCATATATTTGGGAACAGAAAATTTTATACATGTTTTCCCACAACATAATAAAGTATACATGGACTGGTGGTTCAGAGGTTTGTCAATTTACTGAAAGTTCTAGGAACGTGTTATGTGCACAAAGTACATCCAAAAGAAAAGAAATCATATGAAACTTGAGAGGGATACTTGGTTTTGGAGATTGCACTTGAATGATCTTCAGAATGAGTTTCTTTGAGATGACCCCTCCCCAATTAAATTTCTTTCCCCACATTGCTACATGATATACCAAGGGTGTCTATGCTTTGGAGAATTAGGAGGAGTCATTTCTTCCATATAACCTGCATAATATTAACATAACATACATGTATGGCTCCCTCAAATTTGAGATGGCATACCTTCCACTATATATATTAGAAAATTTCATTTCCTCTTTCCACCAATTTTTCAATATCTTGATGCTATCATATTTCTCATAAAATTCAATTACAATGTCCTTGGTGAGGGACTCGTCTAGGTTTGGAATCTTGTAAAAATAACCCATGTCTTGGGGAAGGAATGACCCTATGTACTCCCCTTATTCATTGATGATCTTGCACTCCTTGGCCCTAGTGTGACTAATGACCCATTCCATCAACTCTATGTAGGGAAGGATAGGTGTTATGGTAGAAACTAAATGAAGAATAGATCTCTTAATTGAGGGAAAAATGCATCATCCACCTCCCAAAGTTGAAGGTCACTATGTGCAGTCGACTCCAGATAATCCCATTTATCTAATTTCCATAACATATCATTCCAAGAATGGATTTGTACCCGGGTTAAAGTCCCACTCATTGTGTAGGCCTCTGTTGTAGGGGTCTCTTAGGCCCTTGTCATCATACATTAGATATTAGCACATATTCATATGTAATAAAGAGGAAATAACCAAGTAAATGCATGTAACAAAGGGTAAATTCCTAAAATGAACTAAACTAATGATTATTTGGAGCGAGTACAACCACTCCAACCATTTCTCCTATGTACTTATAATCATGAATAAGGAATTAACAAGTAGAATGGAATTCATTCCCCACATTTATCTCCTTCTTCTTGGGATGTGTGTGTTCTTGATGTGCGTTTCAATGTATTCTATCTCTTGAATGCTTGCCTCAATTTCCTAGACTACAACATTTTGGTTCCATTACTATGTGACTTGAATCCAGAGAGAATTGATTGAAATTCTTGTGGAAATAAAGCAAGTTTGTGTTGACGATGATCTTAAGGTGGCCTTTTTCCTGGTGGGTGAGAACCGCATGGAAGAAGTCTACACAAGAAATGAAATGTTGGTTGATTGAGGATGCTCGTGAATGCTACGTGATATCGAAGATGCCTCAGAAAATATGTTGAGGAACATTGTTGTTCATGAATGATGATTTGTAGAAGTCTTATAAAGCCTGAAAAAACAAAGTGCAAGATCAAATACATCGAATAACACCATGTAGAATGGATATGTCCAAGAGTGAATAGTTGAGGGAGGTTTGAGCTCTAAAATTATTTTAATGGAAAATATACCCACCTTTGTCACCAGACATATATATATGATTTTCACTTTTAGAATCACTTGCACAATCATAGTTGGTAGGTTCTAAAAAACATAGACAACCAACTTATTTCACTAACACAAAAAGGAAGTTATGAAAATTATACCAAGAAAATCAATTACAGAAGATTGGATGGATAATGTAAAAGAGTGTTTCTATCGACTATGAAGTTAATGGATTTTGAATTGGCCAGCCACTAGTTGAACCCGGATACTGACTAAAGAGACAATTGACTCGACCAGTGCAGAAACAAAGTATGTGCACTCGTCGACTGGAGAAGATTGACCAGTAACAAATTGTGTACACTTGGAGTATGAGTGTAAATTCATAGAATTTGGCATGTCATGTTTATTTTTTACAATGTCATATGTTGAGGGTGAAAAATAAGATTATATCGAGTCTTTAGTCACTATGATTGTACATCAATGGAACCAATGTGAAACATGAAAATTCTCAAATATGTATTACATGAAGAAAATGGTATAAAGTCAGTCGAGTCGACCTATATTAGTCAATGTGTATTTTAGTTGAGTCATGTCCAATCGACCTAATAGTTGAGTCTAGTCAACTCAACAGTCAAGCATGTCGATTCGAAAAGGAAAAAAATTATGTTGTCCGTTGAAATTTCAATATGTATTGAAAATCTAAATCAAAGCAGAAAGGAGGGGGTTAAACGTGTGTCTTCTTTGAATGCAGGGAATCCCCTCCACCATTGTAATGTATGGTAGTCCTTATTCGATGAGTTTGGGTTCTCACCGACAATAGTTGATTACTATTTGAGAGCATACATAGTCTCTGCACTCATAATTGAGTTATAATCAATCATCCTTCATGTAATTGAAGACTCCATACATTTATAGACAACAACAAAATCATATTAAAGAGCAACATGAAGACAAGATCGACGAGTAGAAGAGAAGTGAGCACATAGAGAGAGCATCAACATATTGTTAGCGGTTAAAGGCATATAAGAGAGATATATTTTCATATACACACACACACACAAGCTTAAACGACGAAATGATAACACAAGAATAATTAAATTGATGGACCCCCTTGGTACAAAAGTTGCAAAATAGTTCATGAGTTGTGACCTTGAAAGCCATAAAGCATAGAAATGGTAGGTTGGTCGAAGTATGATATTCCACCATAGGGTGTGTGAAGGGGAAATATGATCCCAGAATGATCCACTCACCACTCCAAATTCACTAGATAGAAGTGCAACAATAGGATCAAGAGGACCATTGTTGGGTGGGAGAAAAGCATTGTGAGACTCACTGACTACACAAGCATCTACCAAACTAAAGACAAAGGCCAAAGAGTAATAATTCATTAGCTATATGCACACTTGCTCAGGACGAGAAAGGATTTGAGTGTGGGGGATATGTTGTAGGGGCCTCTTAGGCCCTTATCATCATACATTAGATATTAGTAAATATTCATATGTGATAAAGAGGAAATAACCAATTAAATGCATGTAACAAAGGGTAAATTCCTAAAATGAACTAAACTAATGATTAATTGGAGCAGGTACAACCACTCCAACCATTTCTCCTATGTACTTATACTCATGAATAAGGAATAAGCAAGCATAATGGAATTCCTTCCCCACATTTATCTCCTTCTTCTTGGGATGTGTGTTCCAATGTAGTCTCTCTATTGAATGCTTTGTGTTATTCCCTGAACTACAATAGTATCGTTGTCATGATACAGAGGAACTATGTTTAAAACCTTCTTCAAAGGAAGAACTGTAACACACCTGACCCCCTAATCCTTCTTAGGCTTGCGGGGTGTCACGATTTTTATCGTTAAGAAACTCAACCGAGTACTCGATAAATACTCACGTCTGAGTCAGAGTTTCTCTTATCAGTACATAAACTATTTTTCTTCTCACCAAATGGATAGCTACAGGTTTATTTGGAAATCAATTGAGTTGTCCAAGAATACTAACACTCAATTTGGAGTATCAACATTCCTCCTTGGCCTCATCTATTCGTCTTGTAACCAAGGTGGACTTACTCCTATGAGAGTACTCGCTCACCGGAGTCGTAAACCTCTCTGATCCAGAAAATTATGATAGATGAAATTGAGGATATAATGGTTCTTGGAGAACTAGGTTCAATGGATATGATTTCCCTCATAGCCTTCACCCAATCGAAGGTTAACCACCCATCAGTTTTGGGATTAGTATTTCCAGTGGGGTCCACTTAGATAAATGGTCGAGATTAAGTCTCTCGCATTCCAAATATATAGTTTACATTCACTCATGAAATCCTCCTATCAGAGTATTTATGTCACATCTCCATTGACTAGTACAAATCAATGAATCCAAACATTTGTACTATGAAAAATCAAACAATCCTCATTCACTTGATCCTTTGGATGTAGAGTGCCTCGGGGTTTCAACCAATCGTGAGATATGGTAAGTAATTTTCCTTCCTATGGGTGATTCTCATAGAATCAGATGGATGTGATTCCATGGAACTCATGGGGAGTTATACGGTCTTCGGACCTCCTTCCATTAGACTCCCTCTACTATCTTACTTATCAGAGCCCTGACCATTCCTACGTTGATGAACTATCGACTGGATACAACATTCTAAATCCCATTTTATCCATACTTTGACGGATCAATGATGCATGTCGACTCGAGATCTCCCTCGTTGGGGTCCTATTATGACCTATCCATTGATTACTCTAATGGGTACCCCATTTGATAAATTGTCTATATTTTTTACCTATGTTGATCTAATGGTTTTGATCTATCCCAATTGAACTCAAGTTTTCTTTAAAAAGAATAGTCTAAATCTGGACTTGAACATTCAATGGTTTCTTCAAGAAATTTTACCAAGTTTTTAAGGGTCATAAATCAACTCTAATACCATCTAAAGCCTCTAGATTGTACGAGGAAAGAAGATCTTTCACATCTTGCAAGATTTCAACATAGAGCTTTCAACTACCTTAGGACTCAGGGTCTTCCTTTTCTCATGAGGATCTCTCTGGTCAACATAACTTACACATCACTGGATAAATGATGGTGTGTCCATGTCTTGCAAGATTTCCTCTAAATCCATGAGGTCCATATGGATACAGACTGTCCATACTTACTCATTTTCACAATTTAACAGGTTGACAATGGAAACATTAGTCCACCCCAATTATTCAGAGATTCATTTATCAATCACAAGAATTTACATTTCCCATAAATCATATCATTACATACATCCATCATTCATGCACAAATTAAACAAGTCAAGTTCACTTATCTTATTAGGGAAAATTTCCAATACCAACTTACTGAGAGAGGATGTCATTCCTCCCAACCTTAGGCCACACTGTAGAATGAATTCCTATAGTATGCCACCCTCCTTCCAAGCCATGATACAACAAGGGTAATGATTTTAGCTAGACTCCAAACTTGAGATGATCCATGAAGGTTACTCTCCTCCCTCCTCTGACAATAGTAGAATTTTCCCCATTCCCACTGAGTTCAGGATTCTACAGGTTTATCAGGTGGTTTCTCAACTGTATTTCCTCTGCAAAAGGGATTCCCTTCTCTGTTATACAGTCCCTCAATGACCTCCCCTTACTAGTGTCACTTTATATCCAGTAAGTACCAAGTTGGGATCCTTCTTTCTCTAGTTTGGATTCAAGTCTTCTCTACTCAGGGTGATCACTCTCAAATTAGATGAGTTTCCTATTTTCTTCAAGGAAACCTTCTTGCATCCTTTTCCTCTTCAAGTTAAACTAGTGAATGTCTATATTCTTAGTGCATGTGCTCTATGAGTCTTCCCACTTACGAATTCTCCATAGATATTATTTTTCTCTACTCTTGTGTGTGCATTTCTTCCTTCTGTCTCTTATACCACCTTCTAATTGAAAATCATCTAGTTCTACTACATTGTGTGGTATCTGGTTGTTTTTTTCCACCTTTGGTCTCTTTTTCCATTTCTCTACTTGGGATTCTCATGACCTTCCTGAAAATGCAACCTGAAGCTCGTAGTTCCCATTCTGAAGGTGAAAATTTGTGGCATCAAGTTGTCAGTCATTTAATTGGTCCTTTGCTTCTCGAAAATACCAATCTGTCAACAACCATTAATTGCCTCAACCACTTTCTTAGCCCTTCATAACTAGTCATGTGGCTCATTCAGATAGGGCATGCTGGTGTTGGCATGTTCTCAGACAGAGGCAGAGTATGCATGTTTGTCATTGATGGAAAAGATCATCACGATCAACAGAGTGATGATAGTATAGCAATGGCAAGATCAACTATGAAGAGAAATAGTGGTCATTGGATCTCATTCAGAATCCCCGATGACCATTAGATCTGAATTCAGATAGGAGTAACACGCAGTATAAGAGAACATATCTCATGCATTAGATCTGAGCTTGAAAATCGATCGTCGTTGGATCCATAAAAAGGAGCACGATCTTTACATACAATATGAAGCGGGCCTACAAAATCTTGAAAGCAGGAGGACCATCCATCTTCAAGTAGGACACATGGTGAGCGAATGGCATTTATCTAACTGGAAAGTCAAAGAAAGGAGGTGCTCTATCCTTTGAAATCGCTAAATGTGAAACCATGATTTAATCTGAGTTGTTGATCAAAGGGAGATCATGGACCGTTGATCAGGCATGACGAAGGCCCATGAAGTTGCGAAATTGCGATATAATCTCAGTCGTTGGATCTGGAGACACGTGACGATAGATCATCTTTTCACTGACTAGAAAGTCAAAGGAAGGAGGTGCTCTTACACTTCAAACTCGTGATATGCGAAATCACGAAAAGATATGGACCATTGAATCATCAAAGTTTTGGACCATTGATCTGAAGAAAGAAGCGCTCAAAGGACTAGCCAATGGTCTTATCTCGTGATCACATCGTCGAGAGATGGAGAGCAGAGCTAGAGAATCCTAGCTCCATTTCAGAGTTTGCAACATGGAGTGTTGAGACCTTTCATCACAGGAATGTCGATATGCGAATTTGCAAAATGCCTTTTGGCATAGGCTGTGGTCACTGTCGATGGTCATATGAGAGGGAGGAGATAGCACGAAGATAAGCTCCATTTCGGGGATCATAACTTGGAGTGTCGAGACCCTTCGACACAGGATTGTCGAAATGTGAAATTTGAAACGCATTTTGATCAGGCCCATGGTCACATCCAGTGGGCATATGGGATAAATGCAAGAACTTGTGGATTTAATCCAACGGTGCTTGTTAATTCAAAATTTGATCGAAGGGATACTATTGATCTTTACGATTAACTGTTTAGTTATGATTCAGTTAGCAGAAAATCAAATCATGGTTCTCTATCGGTTGGCAATTCAGTTGCTGAGACGTTTTTGTCTTTGCCCAAGGAGATTTGAGGTGTAACTGATGAGGCTAGTGTGTATAAAAGGAGAGATGCAACAGCTGTGTAAGGTCAGTTGTTCTGACTAAAAAATGAGTTGAACTGTAGAAAGGTAAAATTACAGTATGTGCAATGTGAAGAAAGCTCAGAGATAAGGAACAGAAGCTGAACAAAACAGAAAAGGTGAAGAGAGCAGAATGTGCACATATCAAAGAAGCATGAGAAGGATAGAGAAAGAATATAAAGAAAGAGATAGCAAGTCAAGCCAAGTATGAATAGAGAAGAAGTAATTGTAGAACAGTGAAGAAGTGATAAGAATTGATATATCTATATTGTTGGTTATTCAGTCATTTATTTATAATCAGGGAGATAGGGTGGTGCTAGGGAGGACTGTGGTCCTCTGATATTCAAGTTGATGCTTGAATATTGGGAGTTGTAGCTTCCATCTATTTGTGGCTAGAAAATAGGGTGGCAAGGTGGTGCTTGGGAAAACACAGAGTTTTATGTATGCAAGTTGGTGCTTATATAAGTGGAAGTAGGTGCTTCCATCCAGTCGATGTTGGAACACTCAGGGAATTGGCGCTTCCTTCTAGTGGGTGCTAGAGAAACCAGAGAGTTGGTTCTCTCAAACAAGTTGGATATTGTAAAACAGAGGTAGTAGCCTCACATTGAGTTGGTGCTCAACTATAGATGATGTACAAAACTTAAAATACTACCTATCATTTCGAAGAAGAAGAGGTTTTCTCCCTTTATGGGTTTCCTCATGAAAATTTGTCTTTGTGTATATATTATGTGTGACTAATTCTCATTATTTATGTTGTTCATATGTTGTATAATATTGATGGTCACTTGGAGAAAGATTAAAAATGGTTTAATTGACTTAAAATTGTTTAAGCACAGTAACAACTGATTCATCCCCCCCCTCAGTTGTCTTAGTAATTTCAACAATTGGTATCAGAGCGGGTTCCTTTTATACAAAGGTAGATCTGTAAGCTTAAACATGAAAAGTCATGAAGGGACTTTAGCCACTAATCCTCCTCTAATTGATGGAACAAATTTTGTCTTCTAGAAGGTTAGAATGAGAACATACTTAATGGCCTTAGGTGTTGACATTTGGGAAGTAGTAGAGACTGGATATACAAATCCTGTTGCGATAGCCTCCAAGGATGATAAGTTAGAGTTTAGATTTAATGCTAAGGGAATGAATGCTATCTTGAATGGACTTGTTGAAGCTGATTTTGTAAAGGTGATGCATCTTGACACTGCTAAAGCTATGTGGGATAAACTTGTTAGCAACTATGAAGGAAATGAGAAAGTAAAAGATGCCAAACTTCAAACATATAGATTGAAGTTTGAACAACTAAAGATGAATGAAGATGAAACAGTTAGCAAGTATTTTTTAAGAGTTGAAGAACTTGTGAATGCCATGAAGGGTCTTGGTGAGAAGATTGAAGAATCATTTTTGGTTCAGAAGATTTTAAGATCTCTGCTTGATAAATTTAATCCAAAAGTCTCTGCAATAGAAGAACTAAATGATCTTAAGACCCTATCCATTGATCAACTCCTAGGAACACTAAATGATTATGAAATGAGAATCAGGAAAGATAAATACATTACTAGAGAAGCATCTTTTAAAGAAGACAAGAATATTGATTCAAACTTAGATGATATTGAGGCAAAATTTGTGAGACGGTTAAAGAAAGGATCAGGAAAATATCAAGGCAAGCTTCCCTTCAAATTCTTTAACTATGGTAAGATAGGTCACTTTGCATCTAAGTGTCCCCACTAGAAAAAGAAATAGAACTTTGATGATGAAAAGAAGTACAAATTCAAGAAATATAGTAAAAAGAAAAGTTTGTGTGCAAACAATGAAAACTCCTCAGAAGACATAGATAGTGATTCATCATGTGAAGACAAAGTGAATGATTTTATTCTTATGGATATGGGAGATCTTGATGATGAACACACAGGAGGTGAAATGGATAATGAAGAATTTGCGGCGGATACGGAAGGTGAATTAATCAGTGATTTGGAAGAGAATTACAGACTCGGATGTAAGAAGAGAAAACAAAAATAGTTGTCGATGCAGTTTAAAATGAATGCTGAAAAACCTGATGAAAAAATTGCTCTACTAAAAGTGGATTTAGAAGAGGCAAATAAAATAGAAGACATATTGAAACAACATTTGTCAGAGAAGAAAGCGAGGTGTGAAGCCTTAGAAGAAGAGATAGTAAAAACCAGAAAGGAAATGGAGAAGTTTAAGGTACTATATCACCAAAACTTGCCAAGTATTAAAGCCTCAGAAGAACTAACTTCCATTCTAAATCAGCAAAGGAATCCAAAGTTGATTGTCTTGGGGTATGAAGAAGGATCAAGTAGTGATCATCCAAGTAATATGGAACACATTAAGTCTATTAAATCTACAATCATTGACAACAACCATTCTGCAAAAACAAAGAAAGAAAATCAACCACCAAGAAGGAATGAAGGAAAAGGTACCAGAACTGATCAAAGAAACTATTAGCATGAAAGAAATAGATCCACTCAGAGAAGATAGTCTTTTCCCAAGTACAAAAGTATTTTCTATGGATATTATTTTTTTCTGTTCTAACTTTGGTCACAAAGCTATAACTTGTTCTTTAAGATGTAGAAATGAGCAAACAAGTTATTCAAGGAATAATTATCTACCACAACAAAGATTGAGATAGCTAAGCAACAAACATAGTAATAGTTATGAGCATAACAATCGTTACAGTCTGTTATTTAGTGCACCAGAATGTTATGTCTATCATAACTATGAACATAAATCCACAGATTGTCGCTTAAGAAATTATAAGCCAGATTTGAAGTCCACTGCTAAAAATTTCAAGGTTTGGAAGAAGAAAGAAGATGACAAGTGTGGACTAGTGTTATCAGCCCAAAAGAAAAATAATCCCTGGTATATTGATAGTGGATGTTCCAAACATATGACCAGAGACAAAAGTAAGTTTCTAACTCTAAGTGAAAACAAATCAGGAAATGTAATTTTTGGAAACGATGCACTAGGAAAAATAAAAGGTAAAGGAATGGTAAGTCTGAGTAATGGAAAAGGAAAAGCTCAAGATGTATTATTTGTAGATGGTCTGAGAAATAATCTTCTTAGTGTCAGTCAAGTCTGTGATCAAGGATGTGAAGTGGTTTTTACTTATAAAGATTGTAAAATAAAGGTTGTGAATTCAGGACAGTTGGTTGCAAAAGAAATAAGAACATAAAACAATGTCTATGTGTTAAAAGAAGAAAAAGAAGAATTCCACTTAAGCAAATATGATGAAAGTTGGCTATGGCATAGGAGACTTGGACACTTAAATTTTGATCATATAATCAATCTCAGAAACAGTGGGGCAATAAAGGATCTTCCAAATATATCAAAGCCATGTGATTTTGTTTGTAAACCATGCCAGATAGGAAATCTTACTCGGACACAGTTCAAATATAAAAACTTTCCTTCAACAAAAAAACCTCTCCAGTTAGTACATCTAGATTTATGTGGACCATCAAGAAAAGAAGTTACAGGAAAAGAAAACTATTTTATGTTGATTATTGATGATTATTCTAGACTAATATGGGTTGCCTTTTTGAAGGAAAAATCTGAAGCATTTGAAAAATTCAAAGTGTTTAAGGCTCTGACTGAGAATCAAACAGGAAGAAGATTAAAGGCAGTGAGGTCTAATAGAGGAGGAGAATTTAACTCATGGAAATTCAAAGAGTTATGTGATAAACATGGAATCAAAATAAAGTACACAATTCCAAGGACTCCACAACAAAATGGAGTTGTTGAGAGGTAGAATAGATCAGTACAACAAATGGCAAGATCAATGATGAATGAAAGGAATATACCTTAGAAATATTGGGTGGAAGCAATACATATAGTTTTTCATATCCTAAACAAATCTCATCTCAGGCCAGACAGTGACAAGACTCCTTATGAATTATGGTTTAGAAGACCTGCTTCAATCAAACATTTTAAAGTCTTTGGGATTAAATGTTATATCAAGAATAATGATGAAAATATTGCCAAATATGATGACAGGGATGATGAAGGTATATTCTTAGGGCATGCTATAAGAAGTAAAGGTTATAGATGCTACAATAAGAGGCTTCATAAATTGGTTGTTTGTATCGACATAAAAGTGGATGAAGAAATCCCAGTATGAAATGTAAGCAGTGTTGAACCAAGCACATAAGATATAATTGAAAACGAAGATGAACATGTCCAAGGATCAGAAAGAGAATAATCTGAATCAGATGAAGATACTAATACTCTGGTTGACACAAATCAACAAAAAGAAGCAAAATCACCTCTCAGAATTGTTAGAAAGAATCATCCTGAAAATCAGATAATTGGAGATATAAATAAAGGAGTTTAGACAAGAAGGAAATTGATTAAAGACTCAGAACAATCTCATGTTTCCTTTTTATCTATGACTGAACCAAATTTTTTTGATGAAGCCAGCCAGCATGATGATTGGATTAGAGCTATGAATGAAGATATTGATCAGATTGAGAAGAACAATACTTGGGAGCTTGTTCCTAGACCCGAAGACAAGAATGTAATAGGTTCCAAATGGGTGTTCAAAAATAAAATGAATGAAAAAGGACAAGTTGTTAGAAATAAAGCCAGATTGGTCTGTAAA
>ML777487.1:287193-319302 GCA_009831015.1 Picea engelmannii | reverse complement strand
TTTTACAGCATTTTCATCTTCAGATATTTACACAAACTTATCTGGACATTCCTGTAGCTTTGCTTCTCAATTTCTGATCCAGAAATTCGTACAACTGTACGACAATTTATGTTGGACGGACTGTCACGAAATTCGTGCCAAAAATCTGCTAAGATTCAACTTCTATGCCTCACAATGCTATTCGACAACCTTGGAGTGCATGCCAATGCTCCCAGAAATTTCTGTTGCTGTCTCTTTTCTCCAGCTCAACATCTCTCTCTTGCTCTCTCTTGTTCTCTCAACAAGAATGCTTCAGCTCCTCTCTTGTTCTCTCAACAAGACTGCTGCTGCTTCCTCTTTCTCTTGGCATCTCACCAAAAAGCCTCTTGGCCTCTCACCAAGATTTCTCCAACTCTTGAACCTCTAAGAATGGGTGCGCCCATTTGCCTTAATCAACTTCATGAGGGAAGGTGAGGAGTTTTCTAATCTAACGGCTGAGTTTAGATTAGATGGGTGGCTGAGATTTGGTGTCTCTTCACTCACCCTCACTTCAATCATAAAGTTATCTTTTAATTTGCATCTCACAAATTAATTTGACTAAGACCCAATTTCGGCAATTTCTCCCCTTAGGCGCCTAGGGAAGAGAAACACTTGCCTTGGTACATTATTTTAATTAAAAAAATTCAACATCATGTACATATTTTCTTAACAAAGATACATGAAACACATTATTATCTCTAACAAAAGGTGTTAATGCAAGTCTGTATGCTACTAGTCCTATTATTTCTATTACTTCAAATGGTCCACAATATCAGGGTGCTAAATTAGCATGCTCCCATTCTCAACGAACTTATTTTGGGTTTCACTTAGAGATACACATGGTCTCCTACTTTGAACTCTCTGTGAGTTCTCTTTCTATTGGGATATCTATTTGTTCTGTCTTGGAAAACCTTCAAGTTCTGCCTTATCTTAACCATTGATTGCTCCATCTCCTTGAGAAATTCTGGTCCAAGTGTGACTTTGTCCAGTGGATTGTCCCAGTTTATTGGAGCTCTACACTTTTTGCAATACAAAACCTCAAACAAGTGCATTTTCAATGATTTTTTATAACCATTGTTGTAAGTAAACTCTACTAAAGGTAGAACTCTTCCCACTACTTGGGTTGGTGCTTAACATGCATCCTCAACATGTCTTCTAACACTTTTTTTGCTCTTTTGGTTTGACCATATGTTTGAGGATGGTAGGCCATGCTAAATGCCACTGCATTTCCAAGCCTGCAAACAAGATTTTCCAAAAATTTGAGGTAAACTTAGCATCTCTTTCTGAAATTATGGTTTCAGGAAAAGGATGTAGTCTAAAAACTTATTTGAGAAAAACGTTAGAAACGTCTATGGTTTTAAAATTAGATTTGATAGGAATAAAATGAGTTTTCTTTCTCAGCTTGTCCACTACAACCATGATCAAATCTGTTGTTTGATTGTCTTAGGTAAACCTGTAATAAAATCCATAGAAATCACTTCCCATTTCCACTCTAGGATAGGCAAAGGATGAAATAACCCAACAAGATGTTGTTGGGCTAAAATATATGCACTAATTTACCAACATTAAATTATCAATCAGGGCTCGTAAGATTCAAGGTGCAAGCACATGAAATGCAGGATTGGAGCCTAGTCTAGCCTATTTTAAATTTGACAAACACACTTCAAAATGGAATGAATGAAAGAAAATATGGGATTAAAATCAAAGTGCAGAATCCAAAGTACAAGAAATGAGATCAAGTGTGGGAAATAAACAAGCAAGGAAATCTGAAAGTAAATGCGGAATTTACCCAAACTGTTATTCAAATCAGACAACTAGATGAGGTTACTCAAACCCTCATGTATGTGTGTTACTAACCTAAAGTGGAATTTACCATTTTTAAGATAAAATCCACCAAACACCTAATTAACCCTATCTAGAGAAAAGGATGTAATATAAAGACTTCAAAGAAACACGCTTCGTAGATTGGTCCTCAAGAAAAGATACACCTGGCAATGAAAGTGGAGGTACATAATTAGTTTTGTTTGCGTGAAAATGAATGTGCGAGTACACGATTAATTTTGTTTTATTTACAAGATTAATGAATGTATTGGTATGAAATAAGTTTGGTTCTTTATACAAGAATGAGATGTCTTATCATGGATAATCTAGTTAACATTGCATTCAAACTTATATAATAATAACACTTAACAAAATTTAACAAAACTTTGATGAATAAAACAACACATCATTACAACATAACAAATGAGATAACATAATAAAAAACAAACTAAACAATATTATAACAAACATGTAAACAATGTTAATCTAAACATTACAATAAATATATAACAAACAACATATAACAAATAAACTTTTAAACAAATGAGTAACAAAACAATATAAACATATAACAACACATTACATTATGGCTATTAACAAAATATAATAAATATACAAGGAATAAACAATTAAAAAAAAGGTATAACATAACAATGTATAATAAACCAACATTACACATATATTAACAATGAAATAGCAATGCATGTCATAAGAGTTTAAATAACAATTAAAAAATGACAAGAAAACTTATATAACAACAAACAAATGACAATTCATATAAGAAAAAAACTATTAAATAAACAATATAAAAAAAAACATATATCAACGACACAGTATATGAAATAAAACAAAACCTCAAAACCTACATACAGATATGAGACGAATAAATATTTACAAAGTTGTTTGCAACATTACAGGAATACCAATGGATGAAATGAAAGTGTTGGAGATTGGGGTGATATAAGATGAGGATAAATGTGTAGAATAGTGGATGTAATTAAATTTCTTGTAGAGACAGACATGAGAGAAACTGGAGTGTTGGATGCGTAGTAGTATACAATAAATGAGTTGAAAAATAGAGGGAAATTTGCAAGGCGAAGAAGAGGAAAAAATATGTGGGTGTTTTATCTTGAGGACTACTCTTCGGTATTCATAATGAAATTAGCAAACTGAAACTACACAAAACTAGAATCAATCAACAAGATTAAAACAAATAATAAAACATTGCACCCAGAATATAAATTAGATGGAAATTAATCACACTTGCAATCTAACTAACAAAGTAGAGAGGCAGAACGTTACCCAGGATTGAGGGTCCCTGACTAACGCTGCCAAAAATGATCAAAATAAGCTGAAGCGATGCACTAAATCAATGAACTTTCATTAATGGAAATCAACTTCGTTTACAAAAGAACAACTCATAGTTTTACTGCCTCAATAAGTCTCTTCATTCGCTACCATTTCCCACACATTACAAATGGAAGTCCCCCCCCGATTCACATCATTGGCATATTTATATGAAAAATCCTTGATCTAGAAGATGGAAATAACTCCTCCATTCTCGTGAAACAACAGTTACATAAATGAATATATCAAACCATCATACGGTTTTTAGAAAATATTAAAACCATAATACCATGAATCTTGGAGCCTCGATCATGTTGGAATACTTTGACTGCTTATTTAATTAGGGTTCCATTCTTATTAGAAATATCTAGACGTCATATTTCATTTCTTCCAAACCTGGGTGCATCCAAAAATTAGTGCAAATGTCAATCAAAGAACCAACAATAACTCCTTAACTTTTCATTTTTTTGGAAAACGGTTCACGAAAGACCCAACTTGCCATGCTAGAAACAAAACCCATGTTTTAGATTCTTCAAATATGTCTTCATGTGCACAAAAATGAAGGGCGAAGTTGAATGTATAGAATTTATATTGATTTGGCTGAATTATTCCCCTGAGCTGGAGGTCCACACGTGTGACCTAGTTGGATTTTGAGACATGTGTCTACATTCTGAGGTCACCATGGAGAAAACCCACATTTCCAATTTTTCTTAGAAATAAGTGAATATTCCAAATAATTACAGGTACCTGAATGGGAGTGTTGAGCGGGAACATTGAACTACAGTAATGGTATAATAATGTTGATCGTTCTAGTACAAGAATCACACTTCGTGAACCATCATTAGTAAACCATGATATAATCATCTTTTAATAACTAAAAACATAGAAAAGACGATGTATTAACCACACTAGATATATTGACGAACGATGGCATTTAATTAGGGTTTATGGTGTGTATTAACAACAAAATGCAGGAAAATGTGTAATAATGAATGTTTTTGTATAGTGGAAAGCATGACAAAAGTGGATCTCAATACACCCCTAGACCCAAGAATTTGCATGTCCTCATGCAAACAAGGTGAACTCATGATAATTTGCTTATGAATTTATGTGACGTTGTTTCTTTGTGCATGTGTTTGTTCTTGTGGAGCGACACTCTAGACACTGATTATAGTGTCACAGATTGAGTTAAAATAGAGAAACAAAATTATCATGAAAATGGAGGACAAGGAAGGGATGGGTTATCATAGGGTTGTATGAGTGTGGAGAATTTGAAATGATGGGGATGGTGGTCATATGAACTTGGACACCTTTATACTCTGTATCTTATATTCATTCTAAGACCAAGATCTACATGTGGTTCTTTGATTAAATAGGAAACCATGACTTCATCCTCTTATTCAGAACATTTAGATGAACTAGGAATGCTTAATGATGTACAAGGAGAAGACACTAAAGATGTTTCTTTATGTTTGTATTTGTACACCACATATTTCCTTTTCATTGCTCTGTCTTATGATCAGAGTATAATTTTCATTATAATTGGTGGAGTGAAAATGGAAGGTTTGGTGAGTAGTTGTGATGGTACTTTCTAATTAGTAGTGGAGTGTGGAGTAGGTGATAGTGGTTATGCGTCAAGTTTTCCAAATTCTTATTAAATTAAAGAGATTTATACATGTTTTACCTCAAGATACCCATTCTTTGAATTCTAATGCATGCTGAAGTGGAAACTATGTAGAACCAGATGAAATGTCTATGGAAACATTATGTGGACAACTAAAAGCTGAAGATGAGGTAGAGAAAGGTTGAGAATTGCGAAAGAGAACGAAATTTGATCTGCTAGATCCAGAAAAAAACTGGCTGAGATGAACTAAAGATGTTGGATATGTTGGAGATGCTGAAGAGAGGCTCTGAAGATATAAAATGGATCTAGATATCTCCCCCAAACCCAAGAGTTTGCATATCCTCATGCAAACTTCTTAAGACTGAGTGGCATGTAGGTATAAGAAAACAATTGCTGCCAACTTTTGTTGATACAAATCCGAGAGTTGCTAAGAACAAAAGTCTCAAAGTTGCTAATGAATTGTGGGAAAAAATTCCATGATTGCTAAGCCTGGCCACACATAGTGAAAACCATAAGATCGTATAATAAACTGATCATAACATGAAGTATATCCATTATCACATTTTGACAGTTTATATTTTAACAATTTTCGAAGATCTCTTATGAATATTCCCCCTATATGACTGACTAATATAATTCAATCTTAACCCACAAAAATGTATAATAATATTTTTCGTTCTATAGATAATATTTCTATTTCCTTGATTAAACAAAATTCATCAAAAGATTAGCAACACTTATGTTCAGAGAGCCCTGTATAAATTAGAGTAGGGATTTTGTTCTTTTCCTTTAGGAGGGAAAATAAAAGAGTATTAGCAGTCTCAACAAATGAAAATCCCATATTAAACTAGTCAACCTTTTTCACTCTGAAAATATTTACAGTAATTCAAGTAATAAAGATTAATTTCACAGTTCAGTATATTAAGCTTCTAAGATCATGGTCCCACTCTTAAGATAGTACATATTAGATATAGTATGAATTGGATGATAGGGTCTTAAGGTCAACTTAGGGTTATTCTCAAATGGTGAATAAATGGATTTTATTTAACCTTTAGTTCAACCCTGCATGCTTCTTCTTAATGATTTACACAAGTATATCATTCATACGAACAAAAATAGATTAGGCATATCAAAATTAGAACCCATTGCCAGCAGGCCTGTTTAGTACTTCAATGGGGTATTTTTGACATCTAATAAATATCCTCCCTAGAAAGAATGCCCCATTGCCCATGAGCCTATTCAGTACCCTGATGGGTTTGCCTAGTCATACCACAGGCCAATACCCGCTGCCAGTAGACCTGTTCAGTATCCCAGTGGGTTAGCCTCTTACACCCATTTTCCATCAAAGGATATTGTCCCAAACTTTACCCTTAAGATAAAATTTATATATTTCATTTGCATGGGTGAATGGGGGAGCATATTTGAAAACCATTTTTACGGGATGGAATTGGGTTGGAAGATATTTTATAGATTTCCTATAAAAGATTGTTCGTATGAAAAATAGACTTATGCATTGAGATTAGTCCAAAGACATATCATGGTCAAAATCACTTAATGTGTGGTGGATGAGGCCATGGGATAATTACCTAAAGGTGCCTCTAGTCCCCAAGTTCATCTTCTCTATATAATTATGGTAGTGTTCCCATGGATACAAACATCATGCACTCTCCTATTACTCTTTAATAAGGATGCTCTACTGACTAACTTTGATATTATATGAGGTTGTACTAGCTACCTATGGCCTCATAATACGGACTTTTAACTTTATGTAATCCCATAGTATAATCAAAGACAAGGTTGTGAGTTATTGCTATAATAAATGATCTAAAATTTTGTATAAAGAATGGAAATGAAATCTCTTGAAAATGATTGGTTGTGACAAAACGTCTTGGGTTTGATTGAAATTTTTTCTCCTTTAGTTTTGCATTTTTAATGATTACCTAAACTATAAAATTCTTCAAGGAAAATAGTTCAGAAAAATAGTAGAGCAAAACTAATAAAGGTCAGAGTGTAGTCTTTAGATAAACAAATTTTAGGAGTGTAATAGAAAAATGGGTTTAGTTGTTCCAAAACATTCTTAGGTAACAAAAGATTAGAATAAAAGACAGTTTTGACGAAACAACAGAACCAAAAGAAATGAAATTACTTCCCTGAATAATTCATGAAGATGTTCTCCCAATCCAACTGAAAAGAGGATACCTACAAAACTCCAACAAATCATCATAGCCTAATTTATTTAGAAAAGTTGGAAAAAAAATTTGACTATCAACTGAAAAACATATTAAAAATTTTGGGGCAACAAACTCCTTTAATATTAGTTTCTCACCCTGATAGCTACAATTATTGAAAAAGACAAAAAAATGATGTTGCAACAAACTAACAACTGTATGCAACTTGTATTCATTTATTTATTATCCTACCTTACCTAAGAAAAGACCCATTTTAAAGTATATGAATATTTCCAATGAAGCCACGTGCATAACATGATTATGAATATACTCACATCAGGTTTGAATAATGTACTTTAATAAGTACCCGAACATGAGGAACCAACTGATTCGAATGATAGGATGTGAAGAGTAGTCGAAGAAGAGAGTGGTGGTTCAATTTGGTTGTCGTACGGAACCAATGCTCGATAAAGTCATTATGTTCTTGGTTCACCTCCTCATTTAGAAAAATATGCATGTCTCCTTTTATCATGCCATGTAGATCATATTTTTTCGAATGATTGGTCTTGTTAGTGCATAGAGGATCTTCAGAAAGGCATAACAGAAACTCTTCAATCTCAGGTTCTAATGATGTCTCTCCATCAGATGTGGTCGATGATTCTTTAGTCTCCTCTATAAGTTGGAAAGGGTGATTACAGAAGCATTTTGGATCTTCTTGTGGATGTGTCTCATGGAACTTTGGTTTTTCTATGTATTTTGGAGAAGTAGATAGGTTCTTGACTACGTTCAATATGTGTTCTTCCTGAGAAGAAGAAATCCCAGCTACTGCTAGGATTTGAGAGAGTTCTTCGAAACTCATTATCATCTTTGAATCCATCTTGTTGGTTGATGGGTCCTATATCACACACGGATTAGCGCATAGGGTTCTTGCAGCACCCAAAATATTTTTTATTTTTTAATATTTTTTATGAAAATGAAATGAAAACTAACTAACACTCAAAACAATTTTTAAGCAAACCATAAAAAAGAATAGAAACTAAATGTAGAATTTGAAAAGCATAACACACTTTCATGAAAATAAAGACACTTGCAGGAAAGTAAACACATTTTGCAAGAAAGTAAGCACACTTTGTGAAAGAGAAAACACTTTCAATAAAGTAATAGTCAAGGTTTTGGGGAAACTCACAATAGTGGTCGCACAGGTTCTTACCTCTTGTCTTACTATTTCTCCTCCCCCAAGTTGTGTAATTTAAAAACAACCTACCTACCTAGACTTCAATCCCTTTAGCACCTCCCCGACAACAAGGCCAAAAATGTTGGGCTAAAATATATGCACTAATTTACCAACATTAAATTATCAACCGGGGCTCGTAATCTTTGAGGTGCAAGCACAGGAAATGCAAGATTGGAGCCTAGTCTAGCCTATTCTAAAGCTAGCAAACACACTTCAAAATGGAATGAATGAAAGCAAAGCTAGGATTAAAATTAAAGTGCAGGAATCCAAAGTACAATAAATGAGATCAAGTGCGGGAAATAAACAAGCAAGGCAATCAAGGAAATCTGAAAGTAAATGTGGAATTTACCCAAACTAGAATTCAAATCGGTCAGTTGGATGAGGTTACTCAAACCCTCATGTATGTGTGCCATTGACCTAAAGTGGAATTTACCAGTTTTAAGAGAAAATCCACCAAACTCCTAATTAACCCTATCTAGAGAAAAGTATGTAACATAAATAATTCAAAAAAACACGCTTCAGAGATTGGTCCTCAAGAAAAGATACGCCTGGAAATGAAAGTGGAGGTAAATAATTAGTTTTGTTTGTGTGAAAATGAATGTGCGGGTACATGATTAATTTTGTTTTATTTACAAGATTAATGAATATATTGGTATGAAACAAGTTTGGTTCTTTATACAAGAATTGGATAGATTCTCATGGATAATCCAATTAACACTGCATTCACACTTATATAATAATAACACTTAACAAAATTTTGATGAATAAAACAACACATCCTTATAACATAACAAATGAAATAACATAATATAAAACAAACTAAACAATATTATAACAAACATGTAAACAATGTTAATCTAAACATTACAATAAATATATAACAAATAAACTTTTAAACAAATGATTAAAAAAACAATATAAACATATAACAACACATTACATTATGCCTATTAACAAAATATAATAAATATACAAGGAATAAACAATTGAAAAAAAGTTATAACATAACAATGTATAATAAACCAACATTACACATATATTAACAATGAAATAACAATGCACGTCATAAGAGTTTAAATAACAATTAACAAATGACAAGAAAACTTATATAACAACAAACAAATGACAATGCATATAAGAATACAATTATTAAATAAACAATATAAAAAACAACATATATAAATGACACAATATATGAAATAAAACAAAACCTCAAAACCTATGTATGGATATGACGCGAATAAATATTTACAAAGTTGTTTGCAGCATTACAGGAATACCAATGGATGAAATGAAAGCGTTGGAGATTGGGGTGAGATAAGATGAGGATAAATGTGTAGAATAGTGGATGTAATTAGATGTCTTGTAGAGACAGACATGAGAGAGACTGGAGTGTTGGATGTGTAGCAATATACAACAAATGAGTTGAAAGATAGAGGGAAATATGCAAGGTGAAGAAGAGGAAAAAATATGTGGGTGTTTTATCTTGAGGACTAGTCTTTGGTATTCATAATGGAATTAGAAAACTGAAACTACACAAAACTATAGTCAATCAACAAGCTTAAAACAAATAATAAAACATTGCACCTAGAATATAAATTGGATGGAAATTAATCACACTTGCAATCTAACTAACAAAGTAGAGAGGCAGAATGTTACCCAAGATTAAGGGGCCCTGACTAACGCTGCCAAAAATTATCAGAATAAGCTGAAGCGATGCACTGAATCAATGAACTTTCATTAATGGAAATCAACTTCATTTACAAAAGAACAACTCACAGTTTTACTTTCTAAATAAGTCTCTTCATTCGCTACCATTTCCCACACATTACAAATGGAAGTCACCCCCCCCCCCCCCCCCCCCCCTCCCAATTCACATAATTGGCATATTTATATGCAAAATCCTTGATCTAGAAGATGGAAATAACTCATCCATTCTCGTGAAACAACAGTTACATAAATGAATATATCAAACCATCATAATATTTTTAGAAGATATTAAAACCATAATACCATGAATCTTGGACCCTTAATCATGCTAGAATACTTTGACTGGTTATTTAATTAGGGTTCCATGCTTATTCGAAAGATCTAGACGCCATATTTTGTTTCTTCCAAACCCAAGCGCATCCTGAAATTAGTGCATATGTCAATCGAAGAACCAGAAATAGCTCCTTAACCATTGAAATTTTTTTAAAACGGTTCGCGTGAGACCCAATTTTCCATGCTAGAAATAAAACCCATGTTCCAAATTCTTCAAATATGTCTTCATGTGCACGAAAATGGAGGGCAGATTTGACTGTCTAGAACTTTTATTCATTTGGCTGAATTATTCCCCTTGAGCTAGAGGTCCACACGTATGATCTAGGTGGATTTTGAGACACGTGTCTACATGCTGACGTCGCCATGGAGAAAATCAACATTCCCAATTTTTCATAGAAATGAGTGAATATTCCAAATAATTACAGGTACGGGAATGGGAGTGTTGAGTGGGAACGTTGAATTGCAATAATGGTATAAGAATGTTGATCATGCTAGTACAAGAATCACACTTTGTGAACCATCATCAGTAAACCATGATATAATCATCTTTTAATAACTAAAAACATATAAAAGACGATGTATTAACCAAATTGGATATATTGACGAATGATGGCGTTTAATTAGGGTTTATGGTGTGTATTAACAACGAAATGCGAGAAAATGTGTAATAATGAATGTTTTTGTATAGTGGAAGGCATGAAAAAAGTGGAGCTCAAAAGATGTATATGCTCAACTTTCATCTTTTGGCACTCTAAACATTTTGTAATATATCGATCTATGTCATGCTTCATCCTGAGCCAATAATACAACTGTCTTATCACTGTCACTATTTTATGGTAACCAGGGTGACTCACATATGGTATTCTATGGAACAAGTCAATAATTAAATGCCTCAAATCCATTGAATTAGGAACATACAGTCTATTATTGTATAGCAATGAACCATCAACTCCCAACTGATATTCTTCATACTTAATTTACATGGGTTCTTGTTGCAACCCTTCCTTCACTTGATTGAAGAACTCATCTTCCTGCAAGAGGGTGTTAATCCTTTGTTGAATGTTAGACTCTCCTACACTTGTTGTTGTTAAGTGTATAGCCTGCACACTTCGTTCGAGTGCATTTTCCACTCTATTTTCCATCCCTTTAATGTGTTTGATTTAAAAATCAAACTCGTTGATCAGGGACATCCACATGGACTGTATAGCATTCAACCTCGGTTGGTTGAATTGGTACTTCATACCATAATGGTTTTTCATTAGAATAAATCTTTTCCCAAGCAAGTAGTACCTCTGCATCCTCAATACATGCATGATTGTTTCCAACTAAAAATCGTGGGTAACATACTTCTTCTCATGCACATTCAATTTTCATTATTCATAGAAAATCACTTTCCCTTCCTACATGAGAACTCCACCGAGTCCTTCCTTGCAAGCATCTATTCAAACCAAGAAATCATTTTCCCGGTCCACAATATCTAGAACAGGGGCATTAGTTAATAGATGCTTCAACTACTGGAAGCTATCTTCACACTCTAGAAACCATACAAACTTATTCCCCTTCCTTTGCAATGAAGTAATAGGATTACCAATCTTTGAAAATCCCTTTCTCAATATCCTATAATACCCATACAATCCCATAAATGATCTTACTTTTGTCACAATTCTAGGGGTAGGTCAATCCACCATTTCCTTGATCTTTTCGAGATCCACTGCCACTCCTTTAGCTGAGATTATGTGGCCTAAATATTATATTTATCCTTGGAATAAATCACACTTAGTGAACTTAGCATACAACTGGTTTTATCTTAATACCTGTAGCACCATTTTGAGATTTTCTTCATGCTCCTCTCAGTTCTTGGAATACACCAAAATGTCATCCACAAATACTAGGAAAAACTTGTATAAATACTTGTTGAGCACATTATTCATCAAACACATGAATGCATATGGTGCATTTGTAAGCCCAAATGGCACCACAACAAACTCATAGTTCCCATACCTTTTCCTGAAGGGTTTCTTATGGATGTCCTCATCCTTGATTATGACTTGGTGATATCCTAACCTTAGATCAATATTTGAGAAAATGGCAACTACCATGAGATGATAAAAAATATCATCTATCCTAGGAAAAGGGTACTTGTTCTTAATGGTCATCTTTTTCAACTTCCTATAATCGATGCATAGTCTCAAGGTACCGTCTTTCATCTTTACAAACAAGGTTGGTGCTCTCCATGGAGACACACTCATCTTGATGTAACCATTATCCAACAATTACTTTAATTGCACTTTCATCTCCACCAACCCTGGTGTGCTCATTCTATAAGGCACTTTCAATGTCGGCACTACTCCAGGCACAAGATCTATTGAAAATTAAATCTCTCTTTTAGAGGAAATCCAGGCACCTCCTCTAAAAACACGTCTATGAACTCTCATAGTAATGGGTGATATTCATATTTCAACTCCTTTATTTATACTAAGTTTAATACGTGTATAGCATACAAGGGACACCCTTTTCTACCAAACTTATTGAGCTGTAATGTTGATATTTTCCTTATTGAAACCAAATTCCTAATACCTCGCGAAATCCTTGTGTTTCATTCCTCATCTTTGAATTCCAAAACCTTCTCATAGAAATTTAGCCTTGCCTTGTGGGAAGTTATCCAATCTGTTCCCAACAGTACATCATAGGAACCTAGGGGTATTACATTCAAGGTTGTCTGACTCTATAGTCCATTCACTTCAATCAGACATACCTCAACCAACTCAAACACTTTTCTCTTTGCTCCAGTGGCTAACTGGACTAACCATGCTCTCTCATGTTTCTTTCTCTGCAATGAACATGTGTCAATAACTAGAGGTGAAATATAATTAAGGTTGGAACTTGGGTCAATTAAAATAGAGACAATTTGGTTGGAAATAATACTTTCCAAATCCACCATAGAGACTTGGTGGTCTACTTGTCGATTCTCTATAGTTGCATAAATTCTTGGCATGCTTCAAGCTACATCATTGAATGTAGTTTCCTCCTGCACATTATAAAACCTTATATTATCATGTTGTCTATGGGGAAAATCCCTCAACAGATGTGTCTCTCCACATCCCCAACATTATAAAGGTCCTTTCTTAGGCTCCTCTACTCTTTCTCTTTCTTTCTCTACTAGATTATTTCCACTATGAGATGGAAATTTATGTTGATGCACACTCCTGCTTGGTTGACCCAACTGTGCCCCTTTCCTGGAATTATTATATGGAAAGGGTTTGAATCCCTTCGTATGGAATCCACTCTTATCCTTCTATTTCCATTCCTTTGAAGGATCTTTCATATGCTTCAACTATTTATAACAACCCTTAGCCTTATGAATGGTGTCCTCTAATGTCTTTGGTTTGTCAAATTCAATTCGATCCTGGTAGAACTATGGAAATCCACTAAGAAAAGGTTGGATTCTCTCCTTATCATCCTTGAGGTAGGGAACATACCTCAAAAAATACATGAATCTTTTGGCATATTCATCCATAGTAAGTTGTCCCAACTTAAGCTCATGGAATTCCTTGATTTTATCGTCGTAATACTTTTTTGAGAGGTAATCCTTACAAAATTATTTCTAAAAATGTTTCCATGTAAATTTTCTTTCCTTTAGCCCTTTAATTTCCTTGAGGTATTCCCACCAAATGTAAGCTCCCCCATTCAAGTTAAATACAAAAATCCTTTCCTTGGTATTATCAAAGTAATTATGTACCCGAAAGCACTTCTTCAACCCAAAAAACCATGCTTTTGTCTCTTCTCTTTTCTTTATCTCTCCATCGAAGGTAGGCGGCTTAGCCTTCTTGAATTCCTAATCCAAAGAAATATGATAAGTATTCCTCTTCTTCTTATTTGGGACACTTGACTCTGTTCCATTACTGGACAAATCTATCGAAGTATTCTTCCTATTAGGCGACTCCATCGAAACATTTCCACCTAATCCTCCTTTCTTGGCATCCTAGTGCCTCTTTCTGGAAGAACTCTTTCCCACATCGATGTGAGATAACCCATGCTTTTAGGAATTCAAAGGGATTTTCAACCTCTCCAGCTACTACAACTCTACATTGATAGGGCCTTGCTATAGATGTTTCTAGATTTTAGACATGCTCTTTAGTAGAATTTCATTCAAATATTCTTTTTCGTTATGGGCTCTCATAAGCCTCTCACTGTCTACCTTCATACTTATAACAATGGATATAAAATAAGGAGGGGTTTCCCTATCCCTTAGAACATCATATTCTTCGTCTATAAGATGTTAGGTGTCATCCATACTACACTGCACCATTCAATGTTGTGTTTTTTTAATACGTCCTACGTCTTGAAACAAAAACTATCATTATCATTTTATGTCAACATTTGAAACATGAATTCTAGGTAACAAAGAAAATATCTCTTAAAATTTTTTAAGTAGTGTTGGTGACCTATTCAAGCATAGAGTTTGAAATTTTCGCTGATACCACTCTATAACACACCCGACCTCCTAATCCTTCTTAGTCTGGTGGGGTGTCACAATTTTTATCATTAAGAAACTCGATTGAGTACTCAGGAAATACTTGCATCTGAGTAAGATATTCTCTTATCAGTACATAAACTATGTTGATTCTCACCAAATGAATGGATACAAGTTTATTTAGAAATCAGTTGAGGTGTCCAAGAATCCTAATGCTCAATTTGGAGTATCAATGTTCCTCCTCGGCCTCATCTATTCATATTGTAACCAATTCATACTTACTCCTATTGGAGTAATCTCTCACCAGAGTCATCAAACTCTCTGCTAGTGACAATTCTGATAGATTTCCTTGAGGATCTAACAATTATCGGAGAACTAGTTTCCACAGCTATGATCTCCCTCAGAGCCTTCAAAAAATCGAAGTTTAACGACCCATTAGGTTCTGAGCTTAGTCTTTCTAGAGGGGTCCACTTAGATAAATGGTTGAAATAAAGTCTCTCCCATTCCAAATCTGTGGTTTACATTCACTCTTGGACTCCTCCTATTGGAGTATTTATGTCACAGCTCCACTCACTACTCCGAATCGGACACTCTGAACACATGTATTTTGAAAAATCAGATGATCCTTCTTAACTTGATCCTGTGGATGTAGAGTGCCTCAGGGTTTCAACCAGTTGCGAGATATGGTGGGTAAGTTTCCTTCCCAGGGGCGATTCTCATAGAATCAGAAGGTTGTGATTCCATGGCACTCACGGGGAGATATACGATCTTTGGACCTCCTATCATCGGGCCCCCTCTACTATCTTACTTCTCATAGCCCCGACCATTCCTACACTGATGAACTATCGACTGGATCCAATGGTATAAATCCCATATTATCCATACTCTGACATATCAATGGTTCACGTTGAATCAGGATCTCCATCATTGAGGTCTTGTTGTGACCTATCCATTGATTACTTCGATGGGTACCCCATTCGATCAATGGTCTATATTTTCTCCCTACGTCGATCTAATGACTATGAGCCATCCTGATTGAACTCAAGTTTTCTTCAAGAAGAACAACCTGAACCTAGACTTGAACATTCAAGGATTTCTTCAGGAAATTTTACCAAGTTTCTAAGCATTAGGAATCAAATATAAGACCGTCGAAGGCCTCTATATTGTACAAGGAAATAAGATCTTTCATATCTTGCAAGATTTCCACATAGAGATAGAAACTACCTCAAGACTCAGGGTGCTCCTTTTCTCATGGGGATCTCTCTGGTCAACCGAAATTCCAAATCACTAGTTAAATGATGTTTTTTCCATGTCTTTCAAGCTTTCCTCTAAATCCATGAGGTCCATAGGGATGAAAATTGTCCATACTTACTCATTTTCACAATTTAATAGGTTGAAATTGGAAACATCAGTGCACCCAAATTATTCAGAGATTCATTTATCAATCACAAGCATTTACATTTCCCATAAATCATGTAATTACATACATCCATCATTCATGCACAAATTAAACAAGTCAAGTTATACATTTATCTGATTAGGGAAAATTTCCAATACCAATTGACTAAGAGAGGACGCCTCTCCTCCCAACCTTAGGCCACACTGTAGAAATCCTTTCTACAGTATGCCACCCCCATGCCAAGCCATGATACCACAAGGATAATGATTTCAGATGGACTCCAAACTTGAGATGATCCATGAAGGTTACTCTCCTTCCTCCTCTGACAATAGCAGAAGTTTTCCCCTTCCCACTGAGTTTAGGATTCTACAGGTTTATTAGGTGGTTTCTCAATTGGATTTCCTTTAAACAAGGGAATCCCTTCTCTGATATATAGTCCCTTAGAGACCTCCCCTTAACAATGTAGATTTATATCCAATAATCACCAATCTATGATCCTTCTTGCTCTAGTTTGGATTCAGGTCTTCTCTATTCAGGGTGATCACTCTCGAATTGGATGAGTTTCCTATTTTCTTCAAGGAAATCTTCTTGCTTCCTTTTCCTCTTCGATTTAAACTCATGAACTTCTCTATTATCGGTGATTCTGGTCTGTGAGTCTTCCCACTCATGAATTCACCACAAATATTTTTTTTCTCTACTCTCATGTGCGCATTTCTTCCTTCAATTAGATACCTAAACCCCTAACTTCTCATATAAGTAGAATAATATATTTCCATGTAATAAAGGTTGATACTATTTAATAAGGCCTATTTAATAAATATGAACAAGTCAATTTAAGAAGGCCTAATAGAAGCTTCCACTTCTAGAAATATCTTCCTCTAGAATGTTCTTTAGAAGATAGAATTAGTATAAATAAGAGTAGAAGGTAGGAGAGGTATTTGTATTGAGAATTATTGTAATAGAGTTTTGCTCTGTTGGAGGTTACCCCCTCGAACAGGTAAGTGAACATTTTTCCTATCAATAAAGGTATTATTTTGGTGTCATGGTTCCATATATTTTGTTGTTCTGTTGCTATATTATTGTTCTTCGTTGTTATTCCACTAGTATTCACTGCAATATTTCTATTTTCTATTATTATAATAGATCTAGCGCCTAACAAGTGGTATTAGAGCACTTTCCTTGGCAGGATTTGTAGGTTAATTTTTTTTTCCAAGGTAGAGATGTGTTTCAGTGTCTTTAAGCTACAAAGATATGTCATTCATCACATAAATCCATGGTCGGGGAAGCATACACATAGGAAATACAAGAGGTACTTAATATCACATTGTTGGATACCCTTGTAACCCCTATTGGTGCCCCTTAGAGTGGTAGTGCATCAAACAACACATGTATATGGACTTGAACTTCCATGTACCTCTGGTATATCGGGAGACTCCTTAGATATCATGAAACTATCCATAGAACAACACTCAGGAAGATACTCTCTAGTGCCTAGGTATTCAGGTAGTACAACTAAGGGCATGGTCTAATCTCCTTAGTTAGTTCCCTGAGATATTGGGTCAAATACTATTGTTGGATCCCACACGTATATCAGAGATCTATAGCATAGGGAAACCCCTTGTATGTAGGCATCCTAAAAACCCTAACTCTTTGGAAAGAAACCAAATAGAAAAGGAATAGAGAAGATATATTTCCATGCAACCTTTCCTCCGACATTCGGGTTGCAAAAATTACAAACAGAAAAGGAAAAGAGAATATTTATTGCCCTGCAACCTTTCCTCCTACATTCGGGTTGCGAAAAATACTATACATTTATTTTCATTTTTTCTATTAATAATTTGGGAATTTCGATACTACGTTATTATTCAAATCTGCATAAAACCCTAGCAAAGTAAAAAAAAAGGGGAAAAAAAAGCAGCAAAAAAACATAAAAATGGGACCTGTCAATACCCTTATTTGAGACATATCTCATTGGATTCCCCTTTTCTCCTAGATCGTTGCGACACCTATCATTTTTAACCTTTTTTTTACCTCCCGGACCCTTATTTTAGACCTATCTCGTTGGATTTCTATTTTCTCCCTGATCATTGTGATACCTATCATTTTTAACCTTTTATTTTAACTTCCTGCACCCTTATTTGACACCTATATCATTACATTCCTATTTTCACATTGAACACACTCATATACATCATTTTTTACTCTTTTTTATGTGGTCCCACTTCCCCTCTTTTGTTCCCCTCCACCCATGACCAACACTTGCAACCAATAATTCTTTCACCTACAAGATGAATCCAAACAACACAAGGTAGACATCCAAAGAATGACCTCTAAAATTGCTTCCAATAATTTCTACTTGGGAACCTTCGAGGCCAAAGTTACAGGGGAATTGGCAGAAGTTAAGGGTGAATTGTCCTCCCTCACCTAGTGGTTGAAACAGTCCCTTGGTTCTCCCTCCCTTTAATAACCTTCCCACTCTGAAGGTGAGAACTCTTCCCCTAATATGGCCCTTCATTCCAATTCCCTTCCTCGTGACCCCCTCCTTCCCTGAGTTGAAGTGAACAAATTTGACGGATCTGATCATACTGGTTGGGTCACTCAAATGGAACATTATTTCTCCTTGCATGGAATTACTGGTGATCTAGACAAACTTTGTTATGGTCTCCTCTATTTGTATCTAGAATGTTGGAAATGGAGGCAATGGCATAGAAAGACTCGCCGGGGGTATGTTGCTTGGACTCATGTTTTGGTAGAGCTATATGACCGCTTTGAAACTGAAACCTACTATCTTGGTTGTTTGACCAAGTTGAAGCAATTTGGCACAGTGGAATACTTTATATATTCCTTTGAACGCTTGGCTTTTAGAACAGAGGGCATTTCTATGCCTTCTTCTAAGAATGTTTTATCAGTGGCCTCAAAGAGGAAATTTGATCCCAGGTCCTCAATGGGATGATATTAGGGGATAAATTTCGCTCATGGGCTAATTTTCCATGGTTTTCCCAAAAAAAGATTCACCATTCTAAAAATGATTCGCCCAAATTCTATAGGATAAAATTATTTTACCTTAAAAATTGCCAAAATTTTATACAAACTATATAAAATCATTAAAATTTTGAATATTTTTATAAAAATATCGCCAAACATCTAATAGTTAGCATATGAAGGATTAGTAATATTCGCCAAAGTTTCTACATTTTAAAATAAATTTCCATCCTTAAAATCATCATTGGTCCTCATGGGTCGCCCTCACACTTGGTTGGAAGCTACTCAACATGCTAACTAAGCCCAACAAATTGTCTCTGCTCAGACCCACAAACCTTCCTTTGTTCCTTACACTCGACCTACTAAGCCTTCCCCTCCTGCCACTCCCCTCAAGATACAAAAATTAACTCAGAATGAAATGGTGGAATGCCAACTCAAGGGCCTTTGTTATAATTGTGATGACAAATATTCTCCGGGGCACAACTGTAAGGAACAAAAGTTGTTTATGGCCATCTTTGAGGACATTTCTCAAGAAGATCTTGAGACCCCCCTTATGGAAAAGTTACCCGAGCCAACTAATATTAAGCCACCCTCTGACCAACTAGAAGTAGAACCGATCATTTCATTGAATGCTCTCACTGGATTCTCCACTCCCCAAACCCTCAAGCTGATTTTCTACATTAAGAATTGAAAGGTCATCATCTTAATTGACAGTGGAAGAAATCATAATTTTATTCACTGTCATATTTCCAAAGAAACCCATTGCTATATACATGCAGCCGCCAAATTTCAAATCATGATTGTCAATGGTGGTTCCATGAAAGTTGGGGGGCGTTGTGAAAACGTGCGTCTCCAAATTGGGTAGTACCACTTGAAATCTCATATTCTTGCTATTTGCATGGGTGGTTGTGATATTGTGCTTGGTGCGGAATGGTTACACACTCTTGGTCCCATACTCATAGATTTTAAGGAATTAACCATGCAATTCCAATAGGTGGGACAACAATATAAATTCCAAAGAATAACACTAGGATCCCCTGATATCATCAGTTCCCATTGAATGGAAAAGCTCCTCCAAAAAGGTCATTCAGGCATTATTTCCCAACTCCATTATATTCAAGCAATTGAGACACCTCTGGTGCATCCTGACCTCCAATGTATCATCTCCAAACGCCAAGCTATTTTTTCCACTCCCCAAGGACTTCCTCCTTCTCATGGTGTTCATGATCATTCCATTTCTCTCACCCTTGACAGTCTTCCTCCCAATGTTCGCCCTTATCATCATCCCTTTTCCCAAAAGAATGAAATTGAGAAAATTGTTCAAGAATTGGTAGCCGCAGGTGTTATCCTCCCTAGTACCAGCCCCTATTTTTCCCCTGTGGTCATGGTACTCAAAAAATAAGGTACTTGGTGTATGTGTCCTGACTTGCATGCCCTCAATAAACTCACCATCAAAGACAAATTTCCCATTCCTGTCAATGATGATCTCTTGGATGAATTAAGTGGTACTCAATATTTTACTAAACTTGATCTATGTTATGGATACAACCATATACATATGCAAGAGGAAGGCATTCCTAAGACTACTTTTCTCACTCATGAGGGTCACTATGAATTCTTGGTCATTCCCTTTGTCCTGTGTAATGATCCCTCCACTTTCCAAAGTCTCATGAACTATGTTTTTCATTCTTTTCTCCGTCGTTTTGTCCTAGTTTTCTTTGATGATATTCTCATCTATAGTAAAACCTGAGAATACCATTTTACCCATGTGGATCAAGTTCTCAATCTACTCTCCCAGCACCAAATTTTTCTCAAGAAATCTAAATGTGCCTTTGGAGCTCTGGAAGTGGAGTAATTAGGTCATATTGTTGGCAAGGATGGTGTAAGGGTGGATACTAAAACAATTGAAGCTATGCAGGATTGGCCATGCCCAAAAACTCTCAAGAGATTTCATGGTTTTCTGGGTTTGATAGGATATTATCGCAAGTTTGTTAAGAATTATGGAAAAATTGCAGTGCCTCTTACTACTCTCCTAAAAAATAATGCTTTCACTTGGACTCTACAGCTAATCAATAATTTCAAGAATTGAAATAAGCCATGTGCACAACTCCTATCTTGGCCCTTCCTGACTTCACAAAGAATTTTTTCCTCGAATGTGATGCCTCCAGGAAAGGCATTGGCACAATACTCATGCAAGAGGGTAGACCCTTGGCCTTCACTAGCAAACAAATCTCAAAGCGACATATTTTCCAATCAATCTATGGAATTGAAATGTTGGCTATTCTGCATGTTGTGGATATTTAGCGTCCTTATCTCTTGGGGCAAATCTTCCAAATTAAAACCGACCATCAGAGCCTCAAGTATTTCCTAGAACAGAGGATTTCATCCCAGGAGCAACAAAAATGGGTGACCAAGATATTTGGCTATGATTATGAGATCATTTATAAGAATGGAAAATAAAATGTAGTGGAAAATGCTCTGTCCAGAAATTATGAATAAAAAGGATCCCTTTTTCCCCTCTCCTTCATTGTACCATATTGGCTCCAATTTGTTTACCAGGAATGCCTGGAAGACCCAAAAACTTCTCGATTGATCCAACAATTGCAAGACAAATCTCTAGTTTCTCCAACATACTCTTGGCACAATGAAGAGATTCACTACAAAGGTCATCTATATTTAAGACACCAGTCGCAAATTAAATCCATGGTTCTTTCTAAGCTTCATGCTTCAGCCACAGCAGGGCATTCCAAGTTTACCAAAACCTATGAATGAGTTAAACATTATTTTTTATGGGATGGTATTAAACAAGACTTATGCACCTTTGTGGTTGAATGGGATTTCTTTCAATGCAACAAGGGGGAAATTGTCAAAGCTCTGGGCACACTACAACCACTTCCGATCCCACCAGCTATTTGGAGGGACATTTCTATGGATTTCATTGTGGGCTTACCTAAATATGGCAACAAGTCAGTCATCATGGTGGTTGTTGATAACCTTTCCAAATATGCTCATTTTTGTTCTCTTCAACACCCATTCACAACATCCATAGTGGCTCATATTTTCATGGATCATATTTTGAAGCTTCATGGCATGCCTCATTCTATTGTATTTGATGGAGATCCAACTTTCACCAGCAATTTTTAGCAAGAACTATTCAGGCTCCAGGGAACACAATTACATCTCAGTACTTCCTATCACCCACAGACTGATGGCCAAAATGAAGATGTCAACAAGTGTTTGGAAACATATTTGAGGTATTTTTCATATGACTGGAAACATCAATGGTATTAGTGGTTACCCCTAGTTGAATGGTGTTATATCACATCTTACCATACTTCTACCCGCATGACTCCTTTTGAAGAAGTATATGGAAAAAATACCCTTGTCAGTTCTTTCCTACATATTAGGGGTCTCAAAGGTTCATGAGGTTGACAAAACTCTTACAGTCCATGTCGCCATTCTCAGTTCTCTCAAAGACAATTTGGTCATGGATCAGAATCATATGAAACAACAAGCAGATCAAGGATGTTCAGGATGCCAATTTTCTACAGGAGACTAGGTGTTTCTTCATCTACAACCTTACAAGCACACTTCACTCAAAGATGAACACTATCAGAATCTTGATCCAAAATTTTATGGTCCTTATACCATTCTCAAGCGCATGGGACCAATGGCCTATCAGTTAGCTCTGCCCAGTCATTCTAAGATCCATCATGTTTTTCATGTCTCATGCTTAAAGAAGGTGATTGGAATTAAGTGCCAAACTCAAACCAATCTTCCACAGTTGGATGTTGAAGGTTCCATATGGTTGTAGTCAAAGGAAGTATTGGACCATCGTGAACATCGTCTCCATAAATGCACCATCAAGGAGGTGTTAGTACAGTGGAAATATATAACTCCAGAAGATGCCACCTGGGAGATGGAAACTATTCTCCAGGAATTTCCTCATCTCAATCCTTGAGGACAAGGTTATTTTTCAAGGGGAAGGGCATGTTAGGGATATAAACCCCTAACTTCTCATATAGGTATAATAATATATATTTCCATGTAATAAAGTTTGATACTAGTTAATAAGGCCTATTAAATAAATATGAACAAGTCAATGTAAGAAGACCTAGTAGAAGCTTCCGCTTCTAGAAAGATCTTCCTCTAGAATGTTCTTTACAAGATAGAATTAGTACAAATAAGAATAGAAGGTATGATAGGGATTTGTCTTGATAATTATTGCAATAGAGCTCTACTTTGTTGGAGGTTTCCCCCTCGAAGAGGCAAGTGAAAATTGTTTCCTATCAATAAAGGTATTATTTTGGTGTTGTGGTTCCATATATTTTGTTGTTTCACTGCTATATTATTGCTCTGTGTTGTTATTTTGTTGGTATTCACTGCAATATTTCCATTTTATGCTATTATAATAGATCTAGTTCCTAACACCTTCTGTCTCTGATACCTCCCCCTACTTGTAGAGTGTCTAGTTCTACTACCTTGTGTGGTCTCTGGTGGTATTTTTCCACCTTTGGTCTCTTCTTCCACTTCTCTCCTTGGGATTCACATGGCCTTCTTGCAAACATAACCTGAAGCCTGAAGTTCCCATTCTAAATGGACAAATCCATGGCATCCTAATGTTTTTCATTTAACTAGCCCTTTTCTTATCCAAAATACCAATATGTCAAGAACCATTAACTGCCTCAACCAATTTCCTAGCCCTTCATAACTAGTCATGTGGCTCATTCATATAGGGTACCTTGGGGTATGAATTTAGGCTTAGCAATCATATATTATCTTATTGAACAAGATTCCTTTCTTCTTCACTAAAGGAACTCATCTCCCTACTCCATTCCACTTCATGAATCCCTGCTTCATCAATTTCACTCTTGTGTATCATGGTCAATAATTGCAAGGTTGTTCCCTCTCAATCAATGGTTTGGTGTTTTCATTAAATTAAAACACAATTACATGCTTCAAAACATACTTGCGTGAAGTCTTAGCATAATTACAATCTTGGGGGAAAACAAGGTGTTACAAGAACGATCATAGGTTCAATATTTTTGGGGTTTCAAGCTCCTTCTACCTATTCAGGTACAACACCCAAAACTTCTCTAGCACCCCTGTATTGAGTTCTAGGATTCTTCAGCATCCTATGCATGGGAAATTTCCTTGGAGGCATGGCATCTACATTTAAACAATGATAATAAACAATCAAGCATCAATGAAATCTAAAAAACCATATTACATGACACATTATACCTTGTTCCAAGCAATATCATCACTTGAGATAATGGTGCTTACCTGACTAAGTTCTTCGAAGAGCGATTACTATCCACTCAAATTCCTTATACCATAATAGATAGATACTATCCTTAATTCATTAGCAGGAGACATTCATAAACATATACTTAGCCAGGAACATAATTAACAAATGCAAATAATTGGATAAGCTTGGGAACAAATGTGAGTTTATAACCCCAAATTTTGAAATAATAGGGCGATCTATGGGAATTAATGGCGTTAAATGTGATGGAAGTGCCTTCAATGGTCTTCAATGGTTGATTTAATGTGCATAAGTTACTATCGGCGATTGTGTGAAGTTTTTCAGCTTGGCGCACAATGGTTCGATCAGGATTGGGTGATACAAAGTTTAAATGCAACGCCAATTTCGACACTAATCCAACAATAGGTGATGTCATATGTGTACTTTGAAGGTGATGTGGCATGCCAATGTGGCGCTAAGCGAAACGTGCCAATCACTAGTTTGGGGAATCATTTCGTTAATGCGTTGGGGGGCCCATATCGGCTACCGGGAGTCCAAAGTACAAAATTTAAAATTGATAGCTAAGACTAGCACAGTAGCTAAATAGCTGCTGGTGAATGTCGAAAGGCTGTTAAGATGAAACGAATCCTTAAAAGAATATATTAAATTTTATTATTGATTAAAAAATAAACGGTTGCGCTTCATTTATTTGGTGTTAATATTTTAATTTTTGTTAATCACTTACGTGGCAATCAGTTAGCTATCAAAGTAATTTTTAAATATGATTAGGTAAATGTAAAAAAGTAAACACATAAATGGATGTCTTTATAATAGATAGAAAGTTAATGATTGAAATCGCAGCCATTTATTTTGTGTGACTACTAAGAATATTCCAGCCATATTTAATCATTTCCATAGAAAACTTATTAAACACTAAACCCCTATTAAATCTGCCCATTTTCAATAGGTGTACGCCTTTCGGCGTAATTAAATGATTCTTGTTGATCGAATAGTTGAGATCATGTGCGTAGGAACTTTGTCAAGCATTGGGTGACAACAATAGTGATGTGGCATTCCAACATGGCAGGAGTTACCCCTTGGCTCTATCTCATTTTCCTAGTGGATGGTCTAACATGTTAATGGCCACATTCTTGTATGGATTAAAATAACACATCCAATTATGAAATCGATTGATACAAGTTATTGGTTCCTACGATCAGACAGTTCGTAATGATTGTGATATGTCGTTCATAAGTCATCAGGTGAAAATGGTGTGTTATACTAGTCGACTAATGTTTCCAATCAGTCAATGGCCAACGAGCTTGTCAACGTCAGGTGAATTCTGGCATTTTCCAACGAGACACAATAAAATAGCGAGAACCCCCCGATGACCAATGGCGTTGTAATTGAGGTGTGATGTGGCAAACCAGATTTATGGTACGGAATATGACGTGGTGGTGCCAACAATTTGATGATGTGGAAAGAGTGGATTCCTTTGTTCTAACATGGGGTGTATGACTGATGACGTGGAAACCATATGTGTTGGCTGCTCAAAAAATGGTGAATCACTAGAAGAACTAAGAATCTCTTCTCCTAAAATTAGCTATAATAATACACAATTTCAAGATTTGGTGTTCAATTTAAGATGGTAAATAAAAAATTATTTACAATTCTGTATACATATGATTCAGGAAATGGCCATGCTTGTCTGGCTGTGGGGAAATTTCTGGTTTCATGCCTCTTTTCCATTAAACCAATATTCTATGTTCTATTAGGTGAGAGATAGGTTGGGAAGAATGACTAATAGGAGGAAATTATATTTCCAATTTATTGGCATTCAAGACCTTCTCACGGTGTCCCTATGCTTCCAGTGAATGTCCAAAGCCTCGACAAAGTCACTCCGATATCACAAACCTTGCTCTGTTGCTAGCGAGAATCCATAGCCCCAACTGAGGTATCTGCATGCCCTCCCTTGTTCTAAACATTATGGCTTGTTACATAATTTTCTTTTATTCTTCTTTTTTGTGCATATTATTTAGTTCACATGTACCAAGAATGGGCCATGGAGGAGGATATCTATTTCTTTAGATGGAATGCATCAAGTTCAAGTTTTATTTCATTATTCTCACCAAAAGAAGTGGGATCCTTCCTATCTATGTCAATAGGCATAGTCTATACTCTCCTTCTGTCCATTATTCTCCTTAGTTATTTCCAACCACAAGATAGAAAACTTGTTCATTTCTCAGTTGATATGTATATAGAAATGTTAATAATGCCTTGATTGGAATATTTCGTCAAGTGCGAGCCCCTTACTTTTGTTTTGAATAATGAAAGATTAGGATGAGAGAAATTGTTTTGTCGGGTTTCACCATGAGATAAGGCATCAATATCCTTCCAACGCTATTCATAACAAAACAAAAACAAAACCCAAGTCAAATTCATAAGATAAAATAAAATAAATTAAGAAGAAAGACGAAACCAAGCAAGCTTAAAGATTCACTCTAACTAAAGAAAAAGAAAGAAAAGAAAACCAAAATGTGAAAACTATGATACAAAAACCTCTTTTCCTAGGTAGCTAAGAAAATAATATTTTTAGGGCCTAGCCATTGACATGGAGAGCACCAATCTCACCCCTAATATTTTGCAATCGGTACGTGCCTACCCCAATTTTATTAGCAATATGATAGGGACCCCGCCAAAGATTTTGAAATTTAGAATGTTTCCCTTTAGGCTCGTTCATTTTATCCCATTTAAAAACTATGTCTCCTACCTCAAATTTTCTATCCCCGACCTTATGCTTATCAAACCACCTCTTTATCAGCTTTTAGTGGGCTGCAAACTTCTTTCTATCCCTCCCCCTTTCTTCATCAACCATCAAGAGTGTGTTTATTCGTGGGCTCCTCTCGAACCCTCTTTATTTTCTCAATAAACTCATGTTCTCTTTTCTTTATTTCAGCCTCTATTATTTGTTTATATAGTGCTTTCTACTTTGCTTATTCTTCCTCTCTCTTCATCTATTCCTCTTGGATCCTTCTTTCTTCATCTTGTTATTTTTGAATCCTTTCTTGCTCTACTAATATGGCTCGTTGTTCATTTTTTGTTGTGGGATATCCCTCTCCACCTAGTTGTTTTGTACTAGGTCCACTGCTAGAGGATGCCTCCACCTTCACTATTTTGATATTTTCTTCCAAAGGAAAAGAGGAAAATATAGTTATGTTTGAATTCCCCCTTATCTTTCGCACTTCTTGTCAATCCTGAGCATCTTCAGTGAATAATTCCTCTTCCCAATTTTCATGGGAATACAGGCAATTTAGAGTCACCTCCCCTACATGTTTTGGTACCAATCCTTTGGGGTCATGTTTCTTGTACCTTCATGTCATGAATCTGTATTCCAAGTATACCTGACCTTCCTGCTTCTCATGCTTAGAATCGTTCACTACATAATTCTCTATCTGGAAATTGTAGGGAATGAACAATCTCTTATTCTCTTTTACAAGAGTAGCATTGAAACCATGCACGAATGTCTAATAATCGATTTCTACGACCACCAACTTGTCAAGCACATACATAGGTAGAAAATGCGGTGGGGTCATGGCTCCATAGATTCTTAAGTATGTATACCTCTCCTCAAGGTATCAGTTTCTTATACAAGTTAGAATCTTATTTTCTTGCTTTGATAACCTAGGGCACTCCTGCCCAAATAGAAGGAAGTATATCCTAGGGATGATAAATTCACAGATTTGGGAATACAACTTTTTATATCTATTTTCCCACAACATAATTAAGTATACATGGATTCATGGTTAAGAGGTTTTCCAGTTTAATGGTAATATAGAGAACGTGTTTTGTGCATACAGTACATCTAAAAGATAAGAAACCATATGAAAAGGAATTACTGGTTTTGGATATTGCACTTGAATGATATTTAGACTGAGTTGCTTAGAGATGACCCCTCCCCAATTAAATTTATTTCCCCACATCACTACATGATATGCCAAGGGTAGCCATGCTTCATAGAATTGGGAGAAGTCTTTTTCTCCATATAACATGCATAACATGATCATCACATACATGTATGCCTCCCTCAAATTTGAGATGGCGTAGAGTCTAGTAGATACCTTAGCAAATTTCATGTCCTCCTTCCACCAGTTGTTTCGTATCTTGTTGGTATCGTATTGCTCATAAAATGAAATTACAAATTTCTTGGTGAGGGACTTTTCCGGGTTTGGAAGCTTGTAACAACAATCCATGTATTGGGGAAGGAATGACCCTATGCAATCCCCTTTCTCATTGAAGATCTTGCACTTATGGGCATGGTGTGATTAATGAACCATTCTATCAACTCTGCACAGGGCAGGACATGCATTCTGGAAACAACTAAATGAAGCATAGATCTCTTAATTGATGGAAGAAATGCATCATCCACTTCTTGAAGTTGAATATCTCTATGTGGAGTGGATTCTAGATAATCCCCTTTGTCTAATTTCTAGAAAATATCATTCCAAGAAGGGATTTGTACCTGGGTGTAAGTCCTGCTTATTGCGCAAGTCTCACTGTCATGATACAGAGGCACTATGTTCAAAACCTTCTTAAGAGGTAGAACGATCAAAGGTTCGGTATTTTTCAGGGTTTGAGCTCCTTCTACTTGTTCGGGTATAGAAGGGATTTGTACAGATTGGTTTCATTCATTCTAACATGGGGTTCATGACTGATGACATGGAAACCATACAGTTGCTACTTGGCGTCTAATGAGATATCGTGAGACCCCATGGATGATTTCTTGTTTTGTGCTGATGAGAAACCAAGATTTAAAGTTGGTTTGAATCGGACGGTGGATGTTAAGAGATCTCAAATTGTTTTCCTCACGTTTGATTAGCGATATTTTCAAAGGCTTCAAACTTTGTCGACAATCGCATCGGGCGACATGGGGAGGGGCTTGTTGATGTGTTGATTGTTATGAGAAAGGCTCGATGCCCGATGGACTTGTCGATCCTCAAGCGAAAACTCCCCCCCCCCTCCTCCTTTTGTTTGAGCTCTTTTTTAACTTTTTGTTTGAATGTCTCCCTTCGTTTCAAACTTTTTATTTTCTTTTTTGGAATTCAATCAAGGCATGTCTTTTTATTTTCACTTTTCACTTGTGTGTTGTTTCCTTGGTCTAATTCAAAGATTGATCCTAATTTCTCAATCGGGCCTTCTCATCACCGTTTTATTGGGTATGCAGAATGAATAAAACCATCAAAGGTGGAGCCTATCAACACCCTATTTACCAAGAAATTTGTCAAGAAAGACAAGAAGATCAATATCATCATTAGTAATGAAGAATATGGAAAAACTAGCAATATCCATAGAACAGGGCATCACCAAAAACCAATATGTGATAAGATATTATCAGAGACTAACAACTACAAAAAATTAGAAGTCACAATAAAAACACATGAAATCAAAGGAAATAAAATTATGTGACGGTTAACTATCAAGGATTAAAGACGAAAAAGAATTGAAAATGGATGGATGGATCATCATAAGTCGTAGCAAGAGAGCATGAATATAAGAAAATATTATTACTTGGTTTCATCACATGTAAAACCTTTAACTATAAATATTTGAAGACAAAGATTTTCTAAGGACGATACTATGATATGATCCCAAGGGAAACATATATGGGGTTGAATGCATATATAATGGAGTAAATCCATATGTAATAGGGGTCATCCTAATAAAGGGCCTATATGTACAATGAGTGAGAATAAATATATATAGAGGTCAATATAGTCATTATTGAGATAGAAACATATGATTTGGTTCTATGAATGTATTTAAGTTATTTTGAGTAGGTTCTCATATTTTATAAGGAGTTATTGTATAACTCATCTCTATTATATTTTTGGGAGTTGTGTTCCACATTCACATCTTGAGTACAATGTGTGTGCAATGGTTTTTTATGCTATTGCTAGTATTTGGTCCATAACAAATGCTTTGGCTTCCTGGAGCATATTATTTATTCACCTCCATAAGATTAACATTAGGTTGTGTGTCGATAGTAGATATATATTTAGTAGATAACAATAGTTGTGTGATAAAACTTCATACTATGTATATCATGTTGTAGAGAGACGTTCCTTTAAGGAAATCATGGACTTGATATTCTACCAAAAATAATTGCGCCAATTGTGTATGTTGTTTTAATAATTTATTTATGAGTTTGATTCATTGCACAAATATTTGTTGTGCCATATTCTAGTGATTGTGTACACATGTTGAATTCAACGCAGTTGTTTTGATTGTGCTAACTCTCCTCGGTGCACATTTGATTAAAAATGTAATATTATATACATGATTATATTTAATTATTATTGTCAAACACCATCTAGACCAACTCTTTGTTGAAATAATGTAGCTACAAAGAGTATTCTTATTATTATTTGATATATTATTCATTAGATCAATCCCCATTGTGGATTGATCTTGTCGGCTATTGTAATAGGACCAAATCCCCTTTTGCGGATTGGTCAAATGTTAATTATAATAGGCAGAATAAGAAGTCGGCCCCAACAGATATTAAAGAGGCCCCATAATGTAATTATTGTGGTTATAACCACCCAGTGGGAGAATTCGGCCCTGCCAGTGAAGAGACACTTCACATGTGCCAGTCTAATATAAATAAGGAGGCTAGCGCCTCACTTAGACACACAACTCACTTGCTCATTGAGAGACAAGTTTTGGATCTGTTGTTGGAGAATAAGGAGAGAGAGAGTGGCGCATATCTGGGAGAGGACTTTTTGTATTAGTTTAAGAGATCTCTTGGCATTGTATTGGCTATCTATATTAAGGAAGTTTTGCTGGGTTTTCTTCCCCTAGAGGGTTTCCCANGATAAATGATGTGTCTCTTGTGATTGTGTATTTCTCAGTGATCTTGGATTATGCTATTGTTATCTAATGAAATGCAAACAACTATAATAATGGCTTAAACATTAACATGGTATCAGAACCAAGCCGAAGGAAACATCTTTCACAAGTGAAAAACGTCACTATTGTCATACATGAAAATTAGGGTTTTTTGATGGTGAAGTTTTTCATCCCCAAAACCATCTAGCAAAGTGCACCCTCCTCTAAGGATCACTTTGGCACTCTCAACGCACATTTTCAGTGGATGGATCTGCTGGAAAGTGAAACCCTAGTTTCATAAAGTACCAGAAGTACCAGAAAACCAGTGTACCAGAAGTACTAGAAGTACCAAAGGTACCAGAAGCACCAGTCCATAAATCCGCAGATCAAATTTGGAGGAGAAAAAGTTGGATTTTCTCAGACCCAAACACACCAGGCTACTCGCCTCAGCCAAGCGCACCTCCTGGTAAGTTCATATTTTGATTTTGAGCACTTTCATTTTTTGGTCATTTTCCTAGCTCTAGGTAAAGATGTCTGCAAGTGTTAAGCTTGTTGGCAAGCTAGAAGGAGTGGAAAAATTTTGTGCCTGGAAGTATAAGATTGGCCTCATTCTTGAAGAGAATGACCTAGCAAGATTCATCAAAGAAGAAGTACCGGAACCCACCAATGCTGTAGAAAAGGAAAAGCATCAAAAGGACACAATAAGGGCCAAAAGAATCATTACAGATTCAATCAAAGACCACCTGATTCCTTATGTGTCATCTAAGAAGACTCTGAAAGAAATGTTTGATGCCTTGACCAGACTATATGAAGGAAAGAACATAAACCGGAAGATGAATCTAAGAACTCAACTAAAGAATACAAGG
>ML777487.1:229326-268867 GCA_009831015.1 Picea engelmannii | reverse complement strand
GGTGTATACTCAGAATACTCCCAGATCTGAAAGTGTTTTTGAGGGTTTTGAAACTGTGGTGTCTATCCCTATAACTTTTGATTTGGTGGCATGAAATTTTCTTTCAAACCTTTGGCATAAAGATCTTTGATAGATCATGAACTGAACCTTTGTCTGAGCATAACATTCAGACTTATCTCTACTGTGGCTGTGTATCATCTTCAGAGGTAAGGCAAGTGCCAGGTATGCTTTGTATTTGTTGTCTCTAGTTTTCAGATCTGAGTTTACTATTAGATTGTTCTATTGATTAAGCAGTGTTTAGATCTATCTTTTGTGCTTCTTGTTTACTGTTTGATCATAGTACCAGGACTGTTATAAATCTACAGTTATAGATCTGCTGTTTCACTTGGAAGGGACTTTGCATTACTGTTTGTTTCAGAATCAAAATAGAGATCTGCTGTAGATATACTGTTATAGATCTGTTAGGTTATAGATCTCTGCTGTTATATTTAGAGGGTTTTTATATCACTGTTATGATCTGAGTTTTATTGCATATGAATTGAGTTTCCTTCTTCTTCTGTTATAGTTTGTCATAGATCTATATTTCCTTATGCTGTTATAACTGTTTGTGATTAAGATCTAAGGTGTTTTAGCTTTGAAATTAAAAGAGACTGCTGAAATTTAAAATAACCCTAAAATTCTAACACTCTTCTATCACCGTCCCCAAACTCTACTCAAAAGATTCCAAATAAAACAATAAGTACCATATACAAGAGACAATATGAATGTACCGTTATAAACATAATTATGGTTAAATATTTTTGTCACCATCATTTGAATCTGCTCTTACTGCAATTGTCTCTTCTATCTTTACATGGCCATGTATGCCCATTTCCATTTCGTATGATGACCCTTTGAAGTCATTACAATTAAAGGAATTGTAACAGGTGCCACAAGAGGACTATGTTGCAAAACAATCATTTCAGGGTAGTAATCCTGACATATAAATTGCTTATATATCCCTCCTTGTTGTACCTATCCCATAGGTTCATGAGAGTGTCGAATGCACAAAAATCTATTATCATATTCCGGAGGGTGCAAACATTAACTATTACAAAAATTCACCTGTGAAATACTATATTGTGTGTATATTATGTGATGGAAGTCTGTATTAGTGTTTCTTTTTATAGAGATCTTCTTTATGGCTTCAGCTTATTATCATATCCAAAGATTCACCCAATATAGGCCAACACATGCTTCTAACTGTACAGAGATATTATACTCTGGTAATAGAGAAATAGTGTCCATGTTAGTTTTAAAGCGTAGATATATTTGTTATTCAGTTCAATTAGCATCACCAGTAATCTCCACATGAACACATTCCATCATTAAAGTGGTGGAAACGGTTTGCATCTCTCACAATAATTTCTCGTCCAACAATCTTGGAGATGAACTTAGTGGCATTGTGACAGTCAGTACATACTCGAAGGTTCTTCATGATCCGGATGGGGATGCCTGGGCTTGTATTGATGATCCCAAATGCAATAGCCAGCTTCTCACTATGACTGCATAGCATGCTTTTCTTCACTTCCTCCTCCATATTTTGCAGCACAAGATTTGTGTTAGGCACATATCCTGCATCCTTCATTTGTCCATACAAGGTTCCCAACATTGCATATATTTGTTCAGAGCGAGGATGGGTTCTGTCTCCCATGAGGAATGTATGAACCTCTCTATTTACCTCGATAAAACTACATCCTGGTTGCTTCTTCACTTCTCTCTGTTTGAGAATTGTCCTCAACTTTGCTACATCCTCCCACCTGCCTGCTTCAGCGTAGATGTTTGACAACAGTACATAATATCCGGCATTGTTTGGTTCTAATTCAAAAAGTTGTTTTGCTGCTTCTTCTCCAAGCTCAATATTGCAGTGAATTCTGCAGCCCCCTAGCAAGGTCCCCCACAAGACAGCATCAGACTCGAATGGCATATTTTTGATAATGTTGTGTGCTTCATCTAGATGCCCGGAACGCCCTAGAAGGTCAACCAAGCACGCATAGTGCTTCAGCTCTGGTGCAAGTCCATAATCCGACTTCATGGACTCAAAGTATTGCCGGCCCTTATCTACTAGCCCTGCATGGGTGCAGGCAGTCAAAACACCGATGAAGGTGATATGATTTGGTTTTGTGCCTGTCCGCTGCATTTGGGAAAAAAGAGCAAGAGCATCCTCACCATGTCCATGAATTCCATATCCCAAAATCATTGCAGTCCATGAGACCACATTCCAATTAGACATCTTGTCAAACACTTGTCGAGCAATGGCTATATACCCACATTTGGCATACATGTATACAAGCCCATTGCAGACATCAACATCAGAATCAAATCCACTTCTTATTACATAACTGTGCATCTGCTTACCTTGTTCCAGAGCAAATAAATCAGCACACACAGGAAGAATACTAATCATGGTGATTGAGTTGGGTTTTATACCCTGTACTAACATTTTGTTGAAGAATGTCATGGCTTCATGGGGGTGACCATTTTGAGAATAACCAGCAATGACTGCAGTCCATGTCACAACATTTTGTTGAGGCATTCTTTGAAACAATTTATGAGCAATGTTAAAATTCCCACATTTGGCATACAAGTCTATAAGGCCAGTACCCACAACAACATGAGATTCAAATCCACTTCTTATTACATAACAGTGGATCTGTTTACCTTGTTCCAGAGCCAATAAATCAGCACATGCAGGCAGAACACTAACCATGGTGATTAAGTTGGGTTTTATGCCTTGGATCTGCATTTCAATGAAGAATGCCAAGGCTTCATTGAGGTAACCATTCTTGGAATAACCAGCAATGATTGTATTCCATGAGACAACATCTCGACGAGGCATTCTTTCAAACAATTTGCCAGCAATGTTAACATTCCCACATTTAGCATAACCAGCAATTATTGCATTCCATGACACAACATCTCGTTTAAGCATTCTTTGAAACAATTTGTGGGCAATGTCAACATTCCCACATTTACAATACACGTCTACAAGAGCATTGCCCACAACAACATGAGATTCAAGTTCAGTTCTTATTACATAACCATGGATCTGCTTAACTGATTCTAGAGCCCAATTATCCGCACAAGTAGGCAGAACACTAGCAATGGTGATTGCATTGGGTTTTATGCCATTGACTTGCATTTCTTTAAAAAATGCGAAGGATTCGTAGGGGTGGCCATTTTGAGAATAAGCAGCAATCATTGCATTCCATGACACAACATCTCGCTCATGCATTTTGTCAAACACTTGGCGTGCTTCCTCTAAACTCCCGCACTTGACATACATGGACGCAAGCGCAGTATCCACACAAACATCCGAATCAAACCCCCTTGCAATGGTATCGTCATGAATCTCCCTGCCCGCTTGCAGATCTGATAGGCTGCCGCATGCATTGATTAAAGAAATAAATACCAACCTGTTCGGCTCTATGCCTGCGTGGATCATTTGATAATACAGCCTCAGCGCTTTGCGGTGGAAGCCATTATTTACATAATCTCTGATCATATCGTTCCATAAGAAAACATTGAATCGTTTGTGTGTATTGGTTTGTGTGAATTGGTTTTTGTTGTCATATGCGGCGGCACCTGCTGACACTACTTCTCTCTTCTTCTTCACTTTATTCCTTCGCCGATGTTTCATTGTTGCTGCAACAACAGTGGAAGTGGGAGTGCTTCGACGGTCACAAAAATAAAAATGATAAGAATTGGAAGTGGGAGTGCTTCGACGGCCATAGAAATAAAAATGATAAGAATTAGCGTGTAAAAGTGAACGCAGATGAGGATGATTGTTGTATATATAGAGGGAAGTTCCACTCTGAGATGGGGATGGAGATCGGGATAAATAATGAAAAAATGGCGGTCGATCCATCTTACACAAGGCAAGGCAACATCAACAGAAGGAGGCTGCGTCCCATTTGTGGATGGATGAAAATATAGTTTTAAGTGTAAAAATAAATTTAATATTTTTAATATAATAAATAAAAAAATAATGTAAAATTTTTTTACGTTGGTTTCTCTAGATTTGCAACTTCTAGGGATTTGATCTCTCTTGGTGCATGATTTGCAACTTCTAGGGATTTGATCTCTCTTGGTGCATGAAAGACATGGAGTTAAGATGAATCTAAATCATAGTCCAATAGATAAGCAACATTGTTTATTTCTCCATTTTCATAGTTTTGACTAGGGTTGTTTTTTTATGTTTTTTTAAACCACAATTTTCTTCGTTGTTATTGGCCCGTTAGGGTTGACATTAGTGATTTGGAAAGGAGCCATAAGGGGTAGCGACACACTAATGTCTTAAGTCATTGATTATCAATGCTCTTTCTTAGTTCATTGTACTTCCCCTTGCATAACTCTATGTGTACCATAACTCTTTGCTTCTACATTTGATTTGGCAACATTGCGTTGTTTAGACCTCTCCTCTCCTCTTTTTGTTGGAATCAACTCCTCCTCATTCTTTGTAAATCATTGGAGCTTGGCCCTCTTTTTACCCATTACCTTGTTGCATGCACACATATGGTTGAAAGTTGAAGCTCTCCTCTCTTTTTCATGTTTGAATCAACTTTGTGTCTAAGTTTTTTACTTTGTGTTAAGTGTTGGCACTTAAACTTGACCTCTCCTCTCCCCTTTTCACTTTAATTGGCACCTCTCGACACTCTATGGCTATTTGAGGAGGTTTGTCCCTCTTCTCCCCTGTGGCTCTATTGCATGCATGTGATTGATTGGAAATTGGAACTCTTCTTTGTTGTCCTCTTTCAAATAGTTGTATCTCTAACCAATTAGTTTGCAAAAAAGAAGGTGTCGAGGCTTCCTTTGTTGAGATATAGATGTTGGTTTTGGTCTTTAGTAGGGTCACTATATTTCATCTTTAGTGGGGGTCTGAACCCAAGAAAACCTCTACAAATGCTACTTGGTAGTGTTGTAGGGATTCATGGTGCCATATTTTACCTAAGTAGTAGCATTGTTTTTGGTTCATGGGTAATTGCAGAATGACCCCTTTAGTCCAAGGAAAAAGGGTAATGGCAGGGTTGTTCTCAATATTTTGGTTTGTTTCTTGCCAATGTTTCTACTATAATAATTCTTTGTGATAATAAGACCCGATATGAAGTTTAGAGATTGGTATGGCTTAGGGAAATTATTCCCAAGATATCTTATGAAGACTTTTGAGGAGGTGCACTATGAAGGAAACCATGAGTCTATGGCCTTGTGTACTTAAGTATTGTTTTTTTACGCACTTATTGAATCATGTATGTTTCATATTTTCTCTAAGTGTGTGTACTGTAATGAGAACACCTTCTTGTGGATGTTTTTACGGAATCTCCCCCAAAAATCTATACATTCTTTGTTTATAGCGGAGGTTGTTGGTAGAGACGAATGGCTAAAGGTTTTTGTTGATATTTTTTTATCAGTGTATCTTTAAGGTCAATATGCACCAGTGTGTGCATGAACAATAAAGCACTGATGCGTCAATTTTCAAAAGCACCTCCATACTTTATTATAAAAATTACACGCACTGAATAAAGCGCATTGGTGTCATTGAACATAACACACCAATGCACCTCACTGTCACTGGGCGCACTGCAGTAGGGTAAATTAAAAAAAAAACACGAAACCAATTTTTATTGTTATAGTGATTCTTTTGTTTCCAAACTCTCAAGAAAGCACCAATGCTCACCATTCTTCCAAAGACGACATATTTTCGGTGCTTTACATCAACTTGGATAACTCCATTGGTAGATTCCATACATTTCCAAATTTTGGAAATTACCACAAATTTTCATTTCCTCTCAACAATGAAACCATGCCTCCTTAGACATAAGAGGCCAGGTAAATTGTTTACTACCTTCCTACTTACATTTTCATCCAATCAAAATTTGAATTTATCTTGAAATTTAACATTTTTTTCAATTTTTTCCCAATTCCGTATGGTGCACCTGAACACTTCGGCTTGCTTCAAAGCAATGCATACAATGTTAAATTCACAATCAGAATTTACATCAGTGTGTCTCATATACATGTATGCATCGGTGCCTTTCAAGAAAGAAAATGCGATAAATTATAAAAAAACAAAGCGGTCTGTCCTTCTGAATGCCCCACAACTGATGCATAATTGACTTCGATCTGCACCGATACATTTCACTTAATTAACCGCACTGCTAACTTAATGATTTACAAAATTTAACGTAGCAGTGAAACCATTTTAACCAACCACATAGGTGTGTACATGAATAATAAAGCATTAGTGCATCAATGTTCAAAAGCACCGCCATACTTTATAATTAAAATTACACGCACTGAATAAAGTGCACTAGTGAGGTTCAACATTATGCATCAGTGCGCCTCACTTTCATTAGACACATCGCGGTAGGGTAAATAAAAAAAAATACCAAACCAATTTTCATTGTTATAGTGCATGCCGTGCTTCCAAACTCTCAAGCAAGCACCGGTGTGCACCGTCCTTTCAAAGATGGCATGTTTCTAGTGCTTTACACTAACTTGGATAGTTCCATTGGTAGATTCCACACATTTCCAAATTTTGGAAATTACCACGAATTTTAATTTCCTCTCAATGGTGAAACCATGCCTCCTCGGGACATAAGAGGTCAGGTAAATTGTTTATTACCTTCCTATTTGCATTTTCATCCAATCAAAATTTGATTTTAGCTTAAAATTTCACATTTTTTCAATTATTTTTCCAATTTTACACGGTGCGCCTGAATGCTTCAGCTTGCCACAAAGCAGTGTGTATTTTGTTAAATTCATGGTGAGCACCACCATCGGTGTGTCTCATATATATGTATGCACCAATGTCCTTCAAGCAAGATCACCTTGATAAATTATAAGTGGTGCGTCCTTCGGAATGCCCCACAACTAATGCACAATTGGATTTGACCCGCACCAGTACATTTCACTTAATTAACAACACTGCTAACTTAACGATTTATAAAAATTAATGTAGCAATGCAACCATTTTAACAAAACACATTGGTATTGTTTACAGAACTGCACAGAGACATATATTTCCTGACTTGGCATAGCAGGACATCTCATTGGATGCCTTGTTCCTAGTGCTCTATCCTTTATGATGCACCGTGGAAGAAAATGTCGGCTCTCCACTATTATAGTGGCATCAATGCGTTAATAGTAACACATCGCACACTTCATCTACGATAATGCAAGTTCACCTAGCAGTGCCCATTAGTCCAACAAGTGCATCGGTGTGTAAAGATAATGACACATGGGGGAATTTTTAATAATTAATTAGAGTGGAGTGACTTATTAGACACACTGCTGCAATGCATGGCAGTGTGATACTAATCATGGCACAATGGTGTGTAAACTTTAAACGTATACACCACAACATGTTTTGAAAAATAAACATCGTAGTTAATCTTCTGTAAGGCCTCGTTCACGACGTGTTAGTAATACAATGCACCGCTAGACATCATGTCGGTGCTTTGGTAAAAATTACAAACCAGTGCTTTCGGTTTAACAAAGGGCGTCGTGGATTTTGCGCGCCATAAATTTTAGCATTGCAGTGTGTCTTTGTTAACAAAATGAATCGATGTAGTTAAAAACAGTGAATCGATGAAGTTAAAATCACTGAGTCGGTGCAAAGCGTCCTATGGGACACACCGCACAACTACTTAGTAGTGCGACAATAAATGTGGCACTGATGCATATTAGTGGTGTGACAAGAAACATGGCACTGTCATCAGGGCATATGTTCTATTTTCGGTGCACCAATTGATTTTTTAAGATTTTTTTGCAAAAAACAAATAATTTTAATTTTTTTTAAATACATACCATTTATATATGTATTTGTGTTATAATTTCAATTTATTTTATATGTGTGTGTGTTCCTAACAATATTTGTATGTGAATAAGATATGATGACGACGAGAGGAAGAGGAAGAGGACCAACAACAACAACAGTTCGAGACACACACATTTGTGTGAGTGAGAGGCCAGGGAGAGGGAGAGGGAGTTATTCCCTCGCCCTATTTCATAGCTGACACATAACCTTTTGATGGATGTTGACCTCCTAAAGTTTTATCAGGAGGGTACATCCCTTAGGGGGGGGCTCTTTGTTGTTACAAAAGTTGATCTATCATTGGGATCATGGGAGAAAAGGGTTCATGATCGGTCTCGATCTATGGTATCATCCCATGGAGGAGGATGCTTATTTCATCACTGGGTTGTCTAGGAGGGAGGATTATTTTCCCCATTTCCATGCGCTACCATATGGTGTTGTAGGAGATACCTAATTGGCCTAAGTGCAGAGATATGGTGGTCCATATGGTCATTCCTCTTTGAAGTTTCAGTTTCATGGTGGTTAGTTGTGATTAGGTAGTGAAGACAATCCTTGATCCAGGTGGATATTGGTGGCCACCCACCTATTCCAACTGGCTCGTCATGTCCATTTTTGTTTAGCACGTTCTTTTGTAATGCTTTGTAATTATGGGTTATACACTTTTGGGGTTGTAAGAAGCCCCACACATCCTCCAGGTGGATACGGGTGGCCTCTTGCCTAATCCAACTAGCTTATTTTGGGGTTGTTTTGGGGCCCTAAACGTTGTTTTTTTGGGCTTTCCATAGTTAAATTGTAGATGGATTCAGATTTTGACGACATAATTTGTATCTCTCTTAAATACCTTTCCAATGGGCTATTACGCACCCAAAATGGAGGTCATATGCAAAAGTTATGGCCCTAGGAAGTTGAGGTACCAAATTACACCAACTTACCTATAGGGCCCACATGACTTTTGGCGTTGTTGGCCCTTGACCAAGTTTTGAGGAACACTTGGTCATAATTGACCATTTTTGGGACTTCGATAGCCTATCGAAGACAAAGCACAAAGCGAAGCAGAAATTGCGAAAGCTAGGCCCCCTTTTGGGTCCTTTTTGGGTTTTTGGGAATATGTAATGGGAAAGGGATGTCGGCCCGTGGGTTTACCCACACTTAGGCCCACTTTTGTAATGTATAAATAGAAGGATAGGAAATAGTAGATGTGATTTCTTAGTGCAATTGGTAGTGCATCTATGTGATGTTGAATAAGTGCTCTGTGTGAACTGTGTAAGGCTTGCAAGGCTAAGTGCAAGTTATTGTGTGGTTGCTATAGAAAGCTAAGTGTTGTAATGCAAGGAAGAAGGATCTAGCGAGCTGCGTAGATCTTTTGTCCTAAGCAAAGAAGGGTTTTGGAGGATTTGTGCTTGTAACAGATTGAAGACGATAATAAAGAAGAATATCTTGTGGACGTAGCCCCAAGGTGGGGGTGAACCACGTAAATCTGTGTGTTATGCTCTGTGTTTTGATTCAATGTGTTTATCTTTTCTTAGGCTATGTGCTTTGATATATCCACTTATGCTCTATGCTTATTAGATATATATGATTGTTAGATCTGATGTGTATGAGGATGCTTAGTGTTGATCTACTGGATTTGATTTGGGTTACTATGGTTAAGTGTTGAAATACTGTAGATCTGAGTATCCACCATGAAGCTCTGTGTTGTCTACGATGTATAATAAGGGTTGAATGTTGATGAATGGCCGATGCTAAGTGCTCTGTAAATGATATAATCACAGATCCGTGTCCTAACTAAGGTTGCAGACACCTGAGTCTTGCAACCACCACTGCCTCTACCTCGGGTGAGACTTCATCTGCTTCTCACATGTTGCCAAAAGGGCCGGTAGTTAGGGCTTTGTTGGTGCACTCTTGAGCGTTGAACCCTGGGTCTGCCCCTACGCCAACAAATGGTTCCATTGCCAGGACCCAAAATTGTGATTGCTGGGAACTGAGGAAGAATAAACTTTGTGCAAAAGAAATCTCTGTGCGTAGATTTGTTTCCCTAGTGCACAACTTTTTACTCGACTTGTGAAGCTTTGTGCCAGGAATAAGGTCAAATCTGAAGAGAGAAAGATCAGATATGAAGAAAAGAAGTGAGATCTGAACACCCCGTTCTCTAAGAAAAGTAAATGTGGAATTTTCTGAAAGAAAGAGGTCAGATATGCAGAAAAGAGGTAAGATATGTAAGCTCTGTGTTCTAATAAAGGTAAGAATAGTTAAAAGTTCTTAGATCTGGAAGCTTTGTGCTTTGTAGAAGCAAGATAAGTGAAATTTTTGTTTCTAGAGCATGGATCTAAGTATGTTTGATAGATTCTCTGCTAGCTTAAAACCTAGGGCATTAATAGATGAAAGAAAGTTTGATATGAATAGACCTGATAAGTATAATGATAGATATGTTATACCTATGCGTAGAAAGAATGTTTGGACTAACAAATGGATGCATAATCCTAGAAAGAATTTTTTGCAGGTTAGCTATCACGATTCTAGTGTGCAGTATAGAAGAGGTTGGGGATCATTTAAAAGAAAGAGAGGATTAATCCTATGTTACAGTTGCAGAAAACCAGGCCATCTAGCTAAGGAATGCCCTGGTAGATGACCTAGTTGTCTCTGTTGCAAAGTTATGGACCATGAGGTATTGGATTTCCCTAGAATGATCGCTAAGCTTGAATGGATAAATCTGAATCAAGAAGACCATAAGACAGATCCAGAAAAGGCAGAAACCCGACAAGAATCAGAGAAAATATTAATACAGATGAAAGAAACCCTGAAGGAACATAAAGATGTCTGATTACCAGAGATCTTCAAAGAAAAGGAGAAAGTTGAAGCAAGAATAGGGGACTTCGACATTGACTGTATTCTTGATGAAGAAACACAAGTGAACATTATGCCAGAAAGAACTTGGGAAGCTATAGGGAATCCTGCCATGATTCCTTCACTGGGAGGAATAGGAATTTTCAGAGGAAAACTAATGATGTTATGTGGAAAAATCGCTCAGATACCTATGATAGTCAATGGAACTTCGACAAAAGAAGATTATGAGATTATCAAATTCATTGAGGACAACACCCTGTTTACTATGCTACTCGGAAAACCTTGGATTGAAAGAGATCAAGCCAGAAAAAGGAAGAAGAAGAGGTTTTAGAACAACAGAGACAAGAGTTGAAATATTTGATGACTAAAAGGATCACACAGTTGATAGAAGAATAGGAGAACCGCTCGAAGCCATCTGACACTAGAAGCCAAGATGTCGAGGCCAAAAGCTACACAAAAGGCTGAAATTTCTACCCCAGTCAAAGAAGAAGTGATATACTTAAACCCTAGGAGAGAATCTCACCAACACGAAATGACTATGTCCAAGGAAAATAAGAATCAAAATGAGAAGAGAATCATCGAGACAAAGCTCACTGCAAATAAGGCTAGAAATCAAAGTAAGAAGAAGGCTAAGATTGAAAAATTACAAAAGATCCCAGAGGTTACCTCGCAGCAACAAACTTTGCAGAATTGGAGCTTTGTCGGGATATTAGAACAAATACATATGCCACTTCATTGCGGAAAAGTAATATAGCCGTTGGAAGCCAATATATTCATTTGACTGCTGCTTCGAATGGGTCGGAAAGAATTTATGGCTCGCCACTAGACCGTTAGACCGTGCCATCACGTACATAACATAAGTTAATGCAACCTCATACTCATCGCAAGTAGACCATTGCTAAGTTTCCCTACTTAGTCTGTCACGCCACGCACCGAGAATACTTTTTGCTAAATGAGAATTTGAGCCCGAAACCTGGGATTACTTCACCCTGTGATCATTGCCTTGTTCCCATACCATTCACTGTAGTCTCTAAATTCACTTCACACCCGAGCTAGTTGACCTGAGCTTGTAAGTTAGACGAGCTCAACATTGTTGAGAAAGTAGTTGAAGAAGTTTTTATTGACTTAATGACTAAGAAAGTCATGTCAGAGTGAGGATTATCTACCAGAGTCCAAGCATCATTAACAAGAGGACTCTAGGCCTCCCCTTCCACTGCTCACGCCAGTCCATCCCGACCGACCGATGAGAAACAAACCAAGCACAGGGATACAATCACAAATGCCAAGATTATCCCACGCATTATACTTACTTACTTACCACCTCTAAGCGGTTCCATCAACTGTGACAGTGTACCTTGCGACTTTGAGTACACTTTGATCACCACGTACCTTCTGAAAGGGGTGCGCATAGTTTTTGCTGACCAGGATCAGCTCGCAACACTGAAATTTAGTGATTTTAACCTTGGATATCACAAAGTTTACAACATGTTATCCCCACATAAGTACTTAACTAGGAACAAAGGTAAGAATTCTAAGATTGTCCCGCAATCATGGACCTAGAACGTCACACAGTCCACACTTCTTAATGTAATGAACATTCTGCACTTCGACAGACACTAGGAAGTCAACGCATGCGTCAAGTTGTTGTTGTCCTGCTACCATGGAGGATACTTATGGTTGGACCGCCGCATCATTGTGGATCTGACCTTGATCAATCGGATCACATGACTTAGTATGGAAATCCCTGACCCACAGGAGTTTTACCCTAGAAAGACCTCAGACCAAGCACTAGCGCAGAAGATAAAAGAAACTTATGGTGATGTCTAGAAAGGCACGCGAGGCTACAAGGTAGCCTCTATCCAGAGTGGCGCAGTGCACCTTGCCTATCAACTGATCATGGGCAAGCTAGTTCACAAGAGTAGACCAACACAAGTGACTGGATTCGTAGTTGACCTCGTAGGGGAGTACGCCGAGGGACTACAGATGAACTGGGCGTAGTACCTTGTAAACCAACTAGAGCTTGATTGCAGAGAAGCATAAGACCAAGGGTATGAGTTCCACTTTAGTTGGTTTCTCATACTAATCACTTTCATCGCCTAGGAGCTATGAGAAGGTGCCACTTTTCCGGAGATCGAACCCTTTGAACCACTGGCCGTGAAGTTCTGTATGCTATGGTACTCCAGTGACATGAACAAGCAGTGGCAGTCCAATGTCGTCTTCCACGCCTATTACAACCAATTGAAGAATGAAATCTAGTCTACACCGCGCCTCACCCCAAACACACTTCACAGGTTTAGACCTATGATAAAATTCAGCATGGACCACCACTTCACCTATATCACAGCATGGGCTGATGAGCACAAACGATAGCTCTAGTCATACTAAAAGTTGACAGAAGAGGACTTGGAGTAGATTACCAAGGAATGGTTGATAGACCTCCTTGTTGCAGTGGACCTCACAGAAATGTCTGACATGGATAGCCCTAAAGCTATGTCGGATACACCTGGACCAAGAAAGACTAAGAAGGATGATGAAGTTCAAGATGTCCACAACACATCCACGAAGACTACTTTGATCTCACCTGTGCAGGGAGGTGATGGTGAAGAACTAGGTGGCGCAGAAGTTGAGAAAAACAAAGGCGAGGTTACTCCACCTAGAGAGGAGGAGGATCCCTCTAAGAAAAGGAAGATTACCCCACCAAAGCCCTCATCTTGAAAGAAAACTAAGGCCACCCGGACTACATTTAAGACTACCCCCACATTGAATGACTTCGACTTCTTAATCGTTGTGCTGAATGATGCTTCACTAGAGATCGCAGAAAAGAAAGAAGCTAAGCAGGAGGAGGTATTCAGTCGAATCAAGGGTGAACTTCAAGAAGTGCAGCAGGCACTCCAGTCTAGCTGAGCAATTTCTACTACGCCCTTGACAATTGGAACAATAGGAACAGGTGATGAGCCCATCCAATTACACCAAATCACCAATAAAGTTGAAGCTCGCCTTCGACGAGCTCAAGCAGACACAACGCAATCCACCCAAGCTTTAACACAAGTACAGAGCGCACTTGTAGAACAACAGAGTAAGGCAGAATAGGAAAATATTTCCCTACAAGCGAAGTGGGATGAGGAAAAAGAACAGTTACAATAGAGCAAGGACCAGTTGCTAGCAGAGCAACTTGAAGTACAGGAAAGGGTTCACAAAGACTTCGCTCTGTGATGGTCATAGAAATGAAGATTGAAGAACGTGTCCTATAGCAGGTGGCACAACTTGAATAAGTAATCCAAGAACTTCAACAGTGCATCACAGATCTGGAACTTCGTACCATTCCCGAGACTCTGCAAGAAATAAGAGATCTCAGGGAGGCAACTGCCTGCAATGCAGTTGGACGATTAAAAATCCTTGCCTTGGAATGTAAGCAGCTGAGTGCTAGAAGTGCTGAGACTTATGAGAATCTCGCAGAGAATCTAGAGTTGCAGGCATTGGAGGCACAACTCCAAGAAGAAAATAAGCATGCAAATATGCTACAACGTAGCTGAAGGCATTGACCCCAACCGAAAGAATGAAGATATTTCTAGAACAATGCACCGCCCAACAACAGGTACACACACTGCAAAGTAAAGTGATGGAAGTCTCCCAACGACTTGAACCAATCCAATAAAAGGAATGCCAACTGTTCACTGAAGTTGAAAGCCAGGAAGTCGAGCTTGAATAGGTTGTCATCACCATGGAACAACGTCTGGAAGGGCCAATAAATGATGTAGTGATCTAGGAGTTCAATGAGAAAGAGGTTGTTGCACTGCAGCAGGTCAAAGTAGCTTGAGCCAATCTCGAGGCATTCGAGGCAGAATTGATCAGACCAAAGTGACTCGGGACGAGTCACGGGTGAGTGTTGGGGGCCTGTTGGCCCTTGAACAAGTTTTGAGGAAAACTTGGTCATAATTGACCATTTTTTGGACTTTGACAGCTTGTCGAAGACAAAGTGCAAAGCGAAGCAGAAATTGCGGAAGCTAGTCTCCCTTTTAGGTCCCTTTTGGGTTTTTGGGAATATGTAATGGGAAAGGGATGTTGGCCCGTGGGTTTACCCACACTTAGGCCCACTTTTTTAATGTATAAATAGAAGGATAGGCAATAGTAAATGTGATTTCTTAGTGAAACTGGTAGTGCATCTATGTGATGTTGAATAAGTTCTATGTGCGAACTGTGTAAAGCTTGCAAGGCTAAGTGCAAGTTACTGTGTGGTTGCTATAGAAATCTAAGTGTTGTAACACAAGGAAGAATGATCTAGTGAGATGCACAGATCTTCTGTCCTATGTGAAGAAGGGTTTTGGAGGCATTGTTCTTGTAACAGATTGAAGATGATAATAAAGAAGAAGATCTTGTGGACGTAGCCCCAGGGTGGGGGTGAACCACGTAAATCTGTGTGTTATGCTTTGTGCTTTGATTCAATGTGTTTGTCTTTGCTTAGGCTATGTTCTTTGATATATCCACTTATGCTATTTGCTTCTTAGATATATATGATTGTTAGATCTGATGTGTATGAGGATGCTTAGTGATGATTTACTAGATCTGATCTGGGTTACTATGGTTAAGTGCTGAAATACTGTAGATCTGAGAATCCACCGTGAAGCTCTGTGTTGTCTGTGAAGTATAATAAGGGTTGAATGTTGATGAATGGTCGATGCTAAGTGCTCTATAAATGATATAATCACAGATCTGTGTCCCATCTAAGGTTGTAGACACCCGAGTCTTGCAACCACCCTTGCCTCTACCTCAGGTGAGACTTCATATGCTTTGCAGGTGTTACTAAAAGGGCCGATAGTTAGGGCTTTGTTGGTGCGCTCTTAAGTGTTGAACCCTGGGTATGCACCTATGCCAATAGGTGTTTCACCTTCTAGGGTTAGGTTTTTGGATGTCTAGGGTTTTGGAATTCATGAGTAATATCAAAAGGGCCTATGAAGCATCATTGTAATCCATTATGGTCAGACAGATGCACGTAGTAGCCACATCTCTTCTTAGAGATAACTACCACCATTCGAGCAAGTTTTGGTTCTGCAGTTTTACAGTTCCAGCCTATTCATTATTTAATAGAAGATATTGTTCACTAGATATTTGTGTTATTCTCCGTATCTTTGTGTTTATTGTATTCATTATGTTAATTAGTTCATTCCACTCCTAAATCCAGATCAGTGGTATCATCATGGTCTGCTCTTCATTTATTTTTCTTCGTGCATGTCCCCGACAAGATATGGGTACAAGAAGTTGGGACTCGAACCAATATATCCATTACCAGATCGGTCACGCCGAGCCCGACAACAACACATGGGAGATGAAAATAAAGATGATGGACCAGGGGATCCTATTAAAATGTTGCTTGAGGAATTCCTCACGCGACAAAGGAACTAAATGATGGACAACTTCGCGTAGATCCTTTAACGACTGCCCATAGGAGAAGCATCTTCATCAAGCGACCATGAAACCCCCTTCAAGGTATATGTAAGCTCTGATATTCCATTATTTGAAGGACTGATAGATGCGGATGTTGTATATAAATGGTTGAATCTACTCGAAGGATATTTTTCAGTCCACAATTTTTCCGATAGGGAAAAGATCAGTTTTTCACTCCTCAAGGTCGTTCCCCATGTTAAAGACTGGTGGGATACTTACTCTGAGAAAAGGGTTGTGGAGGAATATACAATATTTGTGGTGACCCCTACATGGGATTCCTTTCGGGACGCCATTAAATAATAGTACTACCATATTGGAAGCTATGATGACTAGTACACCAGATGAACCACCCTACGCCAAGAAAGGGACCAGACAGTACCAGGTTTCACCAATATTTTCCATACCCTACACACCAAATTGGGTATGAAATACTCTGCACATCATTTGGTGCTCAAATAATGCGACTGTTTTCATAGATACATTTAGAAAAAAATCGAGTTCCTAGGCATCGCCTCTTTGGGCACGGATTATAGATACATTGTCAAGATCAAGCAAAAATTTAAGCAGAAATGATGAGAGTTTGGATCTGCAAACCCCTCATAGCCGGAGCAGAGAAAAGGCATCCCCAAACCACACAACAAGGGACCAAGTCGAGATGGTCGTCCTCAGGACAACTAGTCCAAGTTGCAACACAGGAAGGGAAATGAGAAGATGAAGAAGGACACAGGAAAATGGTGTGAGTACCATAAAAAATTTTGGCACAACACCCAAGAATGTCTCTACAAGAAGTCCCTCATGGCCGAGATGAAGGCTTCCGAGTCAAATCCTGAAGGAGGGAAGCAGATTATCGATGTTGAACCCAGTGCCACTGTCACTACCATCAAAGTTTGGCTGAGCGAACCAAAAGAACCAAAGGAAGGGGAATGCCTCTTTCACTCATAGATGTGGGTCAAGTGGGCTCCGATTCATTTCATTGTCGACAACGGTAGTCATAAGAACCTAATTTCAACATAGGTTGTCAAGCAACTGGACCTACCAACGACACCGCACCTGTAGCCCTACACCATTGGCTGGCTTCACCAAGGAAGAGGTATATGTGTCAGCCAATAGTGTTGTCTGCCCTACGACATCAAGCCTTTCAAAAATGAGGTACTGTGTGATATTTCTCCCCTTGAATTTTGTGATGTTATTTTAGGAAAACCATATTTGTGGAAGCGTCATGTTGTGTATGAGTCTAGACCGTGTAGTGTTATTATTACTTTGGGTAGACAATTGTATAGGATCCCATAGGTAGCGTCACCTACTGTTATTTCTTTAATCTCTACTAAGCAATGAAGTAAGGTCATTTCACAAACCGGGAAGTTCATCTTCTTTGTGATCCTTTCTCATAGTAAGACGGAGGTTATCGCCACATCTGTGGCCTCTACACAGTGCCTCTCTTCACAACAGAAGCAAGTGGACAAGATCATGGAAGAATACAAAGACATCTTCTACTCACCTACAGGGGTACCAACACATTTCCAAGTCAAGCATCCAATTGATATGACCCCCGGTGCACCTCCACCTAATGGCTCAGTCTATCAACTCTTGCTGATGGAGAATAACAAAATTAGGTGTCAGATCTGAGAGATTATTCAAAAGGGGCACATTAGACCCAAATCCTCCCCTTGCATAGGCCCGATTGTATTGGTGTAGAATAAGGATGGAACTTGGTGACTCTGCATTGATTACAAAGCCTTAAAAAAAATCACAGTTAGGAACTGCTACCCCATTCCTAGGATTGATGACCTTCTTGACCAACTCAAGGGGGAAAATTTCTTCAGCAATATTGACCTAAAGTCTGGCTCCACCAGGTTCCCATCGAACCAATTGATGTATGGAAGACAACCTTCAAGTCTAAGGAAGGTCTCTAGGAATGGATGGTCATGCTCTTTGGATTAACAAATTCACCAACCACTTTAATGAGGTTGATGGATGATGTATTGAGACCCTTCACCAACTCCTTTGTGGTGGTATATTTGGATGACGTCCTCATCTTCAGCAGAAGGTGGGAAGAGCACACGTGACATATTCAATAGGTTTTGAGCACTCTATGGTAGCACAAGTTGTATGCCAACTTTGAAAAATGCTCTTTTGGCATGAACAGGGTCCAATACTTGGGCTACATTGTTGATGAGCATGGGGTACATGTTGATATAGCTAAGATCCAAGTCATCAGTGACTGGCAAGCCCTGATCACACTGACCGAGCTTCAAAGCATTCTGGGGCTAGCCAACTTCTATGGATGGTTCATGTTGGGATTCTCCCATATTGCATGGGCCCTCATCTAGGTGACCAAGGGTGGTGGTAGGGCCAAGTTCGTGTGGGGGAAGGAGAAACAAAGAGAATTCGATGATCTGAAGAATCCCTTGTGCTCATCTCTGGTAATCTCCTTGCTCGATCTGCAACAACCATTTGAGATTGAGATTGATGCATCTGACTATGTTGAGGGAACAATTATCACTCAACACGAGCATCTGGTGGCATACCATAGTGAGACACTCTCCGATACTGTCTAGAAATACCTCGCCTATGACAAGGAAATGTATTCCATTGTACAAGCATGATGTCAATGGAAACATTACATTATGGGGCAAGAGAAGATCATACAAATTGATCACAAGCCTCTACAGTTCATACAAACAGAGGGAAAATTGCAGAACGATCACCATCAGAAGTGGTCCACCTACCCGCAACAATTTCATATCAACATCAAGTATAAGAAAAGTATCTCCAATTGTGTTGTTGACTACCTTAGTCAGGCCCTTGTGGCTGCACTCACCACTCTGCTCCATTCCTATGGACATGAAGCCTCTGAGTGGCCCCAACTTTATCAGCAAGATCCAGACTTTTCCACCACATATCATCTGTTGGGTATAGGCACAATTGTCACTGATTTTCACATTCAAGACAGAATCTTATGCCATCTGTGTAACATCCCTAGCCACCAACAATGTCAGACAATTCCACTACTTAGACTCTCTACTTAGCTATGATACCAAAATCTAGCATCCCCGTCCAACACAGAGACTGGTTAACACTACCATGCAGAACATTCACACACATATATATAACATGCATTTTAATTGAAATAAAACACATAACACAGAGTTATTGTTACCATTCAGATTCAAACAAGATTAATAGTAAGTCCACATGTAAAGAAACACATAATACATTTACTAGTAGCACAAACATGCATAACATACATAATTAGGCACAGACAATACTCATCAATTACAACATATGTACCATTACACAACATGTAAATGAACATAAAGTGGTACTTATCTTTTATTGGAATACCACCAACTGTGTGCAGACCTTCTATGAACCTCCCATCCATAGACCACGCTACTCATCATGCTCAGCAGTAGGTCACCCACGAGCTGGGACTAAGCTCCACCCAGGGAAAGGGAATCTTATACTAGGCTAAGGTCACAGAAAAACACACAATACAATTGTAAGGATTCTCTCCAGGAGCCTTCTTACACCCACTACTCACGGACTCTCATTCCCCACATGCCTGTCCCACCCCAGGTGTATACACCTTCACTATCATGTAGTCCATCGTATGCTTCACCTCCCTTGCCTTGGGCTTCAGAAACAAGCCGAACCAAAATTCTCAGAGCTCCGTAGCTGGTGATGGAATCTCTCTAGGAGAAAACCACTTCCCAACAAACTCTCTCACCTGGAGAGAGCTTCTCACAGGCCTGACAACCTGCCTCTTCAACCATGGGCTTGACAACCTGCTTCTTCAACCAGTTTCAACTCAATTCCCACAAGGCGAGGACAATAGCCATTGGTTAATACAACTCAAGAAAACATAAGGCAACAAGCTACACTCATTCTAGGAACTGCGTGGCCATAACAACCAACAATTATGACACAACATGACACAGATGATTACAGGGTGCTCGAACTTCACAGGATACACACGGGATAAATCAAACTTCTCTCAGAGACACGGATCAGTCTATCGGCTTTCCCCACAGGGTTCAGGGTGCGTGACCAGGAAACAATGCAAAGGTTGATCATGGAGGTTTCAGGTTCAAACTCTGGATGGAAGAATGGATAACCCCCAACATGATTTGACTCACGGGTTACTGGTTCCAAACATTCATTATGGATGCCCCCGGTTCACGGTTATACAGTGGATGGAGAATTGCTAGAGAACCCCCTAATAGTGTTGGCTTTCCTAGCTATAACTACATGTGCCCAGGTCGACACTTGTCTTTCTGCAACCTCATGCACTCCACTTAGCATATGTTCCTTTTCTAGGAGCTTAGGACAACACTTGGTCAATTCACCACCTTAGCCTTTTAGGAAATAATAATAAATTATTATCCCCTTTAGAGGTAGGCCCCCTAGCTTAGCTTGTAAGCCCAAACACTTAGCCTCCTCCCTTACCCAAACTTGTGGAAGCTTAGTCCCCCATCACTCTTTCTTCGTTGTTGGTCTACACGCAATGATGTTTATGTTTTATTAATGATTTTGCATAATTACATATACAAAACAAGCTCCTAGCCTTAGCATCCTAGGCTCTCTGCCCTAATCATCACATAAGCCTCCTAGCTTATTATAACACTTGGCTCACCAGCCTACAAAACATGTTTACAATTCATAAATACAACTAGGGAATGTCCTTGGGTTATTACAATCCCCTCCCCTTATTTTTGCATTGTCTTCAGTGCAACTCTTTACACAACATCAGCAAGATTTCCAAACTATTCAAAAAGATGTGGGTATTCTACCTGCATAGCATCCTCATGCTCCCATGTCACATCCTTAGGACTGTACCAGGCCCATTAGACCTTTACAAGCCCTATGGCTCAATTCCATATATGTTTTCTCTTCCGGTCCAATATGTGCACCAGATGCACTTGCAAGAGGACTTCTTGCTCTACCTTTTGATTGAAAAGACCTTCCACGTCAACATGGTCTAGACCCAGGTACCAAACCTTAGCAACACTCCAACCAAAAGTATCTTCTTCCCCACATGCATGTCCCACCCTAGGAGTGTACACCTTCACTGTCAGACAATCCATCGGCTGCTACACCTCCCTTTCCTTGGGCTTCAGCAACAGGTCGACTCAGGAAGTCTCAGAGCACCATGGCTCGAGGAGTTCCAACTACCCTCAGAGGTCTCCAATCAACATATTATTGAGCTACTCTTTGTAGTCAACATTATAACTTTAATCAACATCATCTCATCTGCATCACCCACATGTAGTTATCATGAGAAAACATAAAAGAATTCATTTAGGAACTCCAAATTAGTTCAAAAGGGAATTCAATCTTTTCCCCAAAACATGAAATTCCATTCCATAATTCTTCTTGGTTGTTTCCATTTATGAATGAAACCTTCCTTGTGGTTTTCCACAAGCACCAACTGCATACCATTTTTCCTACAATCCTTCATCTTGCATACAACCAACAATTGTTAGTATTTCCTGTACATCATATTCAATTGCAATATGTACAAAATATTATGCAGTGATCTTAGAATTTACCACACCTAGTAATTCAGTCACAATTACTCAATAATTTAATAAACTAGAACGACTCATCATTCTATGCATATGCATGTTCACAGTAATATCTGTAAGTTCATTACTTCTTTTTCTGAACAAGAAAATTTCCTGTAGTCAATGCTCATGTGACTACTTGACTTACAACTTTCCTGTTGCAATGTCTAGCAACTCCTTAAATGTCCTCATCTTCATGAGTTCAGAACATTTAAGTTTTTAGTAACAATTATTTCCAGGCAATAATATATATATGCATGTATTTACAAAACTCATTCAACTATTTCTTTTAATATACAATTATATCACTTACTATGCATGAGTGCAGTTCTCAATGCATACTTATCCAGTGCACCTTGCATTGAATTACATAATGCTCTTCATCTCAGTCATGTATATCACCATCTATAAGTTGGAATTTTGGCCAATGTGTTGACACATTCTCCACACACTTCCTATTGTCTTGCCAATTAATTGGATGCCTTCCTTTTCGACCCGAACACTACACCAAGAATATAATTTTGTCGTGTTCATTAGTGTTAGCAAAAAGGTTGCAGTCCAAGTTTTATTTAAAGGTAGGAAGCTTTTAGTACCTGTGTGGCTCATAACCTTTCCATATCCATACCTTGACATATACAACCATAGAGGGGCTTCCGCAGTGCAACATATTAGATATTATTTTCGGGATTAACTGCGTAGTGTAAGTCATTGATCTATGACCCATATCCATGAGTATTAGTCACAACTGACCAATAATTCTCATGATTTGATATGGGTCATAGATTAATGACTTACACTACGCAGTTAATCCCAAAAATAATATCTAATATCCAACCATGTCCTAGTATCATACATGACTAGCTTATTGGCATTTATTCCTATAACAAGTTCTTATTTTTAGTTCTTTGGTTATTATCCCATAACCAAATTAACATGACATTCTACTATGTTAGTGTGAGCATTCAGAAGTTAAAAAGATTTGAATTAATACATGCCTCTAGTCTTTACCACATCCAGTGGTATGCATTCAATAATATAATCACGTGATTTTATAAAATAAGTTTGGTTGAGGAAATTCTTACTTAATTTTCCTTTCAACAATTATGCACAAAGAGTAATAAAAACTCATACCTGCATGACTTCCATTAATAAATTTTATACTACCTGAATGTCTGATGGAAATAGAAGCTTTCATGCTTCTTTTATCAAACTTATAACCAACACTTTAGCTCTCTGTTGCTTCCCTCCTTATGCAACAACATCACCACCAACACTTGCAAACATGCAAGCATTCTTTCCTTCGGCTGACCCAACAAGCCGTAACATACTTGCTGCCACAAAAATTGCAACAACTTCTTTCTCCCTATAAAAATTTTCCTTGTTGATCCCAAAAGTCTACAAGTATTCTCAGATTCCTGGATCTTCTTGTGCTCTTGATGCAACCCCCCCTTTCCTCTTGGGGTTCTGTGATCTCCCAGTCTAGGATATTTCCAAATGATGATTCATATTGACTCTTCGGCCTTTGCTAGACCCTTATTAATCTTACACAGGTCCCCTTTCCTTCTGTATGCAGGTCCTGACAGACCCGCAGGCTATTCCTGTGTGCTTCAAAATATCCAAGTTTCAGGCACTAGCCCCTTTTCACTATCACTTTCCTTCATAAGACCCTAGGATATGACCTCATGGAAAACTGTGATTGCGGGCATGGGAAAGAGTGGTTTTAGGCTAATCTGCTTTTCTCCTCGCAATTCACCTCCAGCTGCCATGCATCACTTTGTTAAAACCGTGGTGTAAATTAAGGCTCGATCTTAGATTTTTAACATCCGAGCAAGTTATGGCCCCACAATCTAGCTCATCCGTCGATTTCCAATCCCTTGGAGATGATCCGCGATCAACAACTTCTATCTATCTTCCCTTTTCTACCTTCTTTCCTCCTTCCACACGCGATCCCATATCTACACGATCTTTCGACATGTAGCTCCCTTCCAAATCAACAACTACAGTTGATTCCATCTCTTCGACCCTCAGGAGTTTCAACTCTCAACTATCTGCTTTTCCCTGTATGACAATCTTCCAGAGTGGAAGATATATTGACACATGTCCTCAACAATCGGATGGTTCTGATGAACTTCGGCTCTCTGACCTTCGAGAGTTCTCACGTCTCCACACACACAAATATCTGAAGTGAATTTCCTCGAAGTGAGAGATCTTCTGCCACATGTCCTCTCCAAATAAATGACCCTGATTCTCTTCGGGACTTCCGCTCTTTTCGACCAAGACCAGATCAATGGTCCTTCAACCTCCTCCTCAATCAACAATTGAGATCTCCTTTGGGACTTTGATGCTTTCAAATCTCAAACTAAACTCTCGAAGCGATTCCATTGTTTTGTTGGATGCTGATGTAATGCTCTAGGATCCTCCCCACAACTGATATGATGGTTGTTGTTGCTCCTCCTCTTGAGCTTTTGACTTATTCAACCTTGGAATCTTTTGTCAGTGTTCAAAGGCTTCATCCTTTGACCTTTCTCCTGTGAGTCTGCCTCTTGGATCTCATCTTCGCTCTCATAAGCGTTATCTCTTATGAGCTTTAAGACTTAGAATGAGTCTGTCTCCCATGCACTCCTTGAGTTATCTCTTCTGATATTTTTGAATTACTCAATATCCTAAGGGCCTTGCCCCTTTTGTTCCTTTTAAAAGAAACTTCATGCCCTCCTAGCAATCTTCTGCTCAAAGCACACCTTTCTGAGTGTTTTCTATAGAGTGTTCAACAACTCAGTGTGTATCTTCCTCTGATACTCTTCTCCCTGATCTCGAAAAAGATTTCTCTCCATGCACACTTGCACTTGCTCGATGCCCGCTTGGAAGAACCCTACAGAGTTCTTAGTGACTCTATCTCTCTCTGAACTCAACACATAGTTCTTCCTGTGCACTCCTTTCACTTCTGCTAATGAAGGTTCAACGGTATCTCTGTTGAGCTTCTCTGAGGTTAACTTACCTCTATCAATGCACTCTTTGCATACAATGTGCACTCCTTGCACTCGAAAACTCAAAGAAGAGAAACAATTGAAACTTATTCAATACTTCACTAGTTTATGTATTCAAACCATGAACAACATATAAAAACATAATAATGTACACAAATACATAAACACACTATGTGCAGGAAATAATTATTTTCTATTATCTTTGTGAGTGTCTCCTAAATGCTTTGTGAAAATTCAATTCTTTTTCTGACACTTGTTGAACTCTACAAACACAACGTGTAGTCAACCACAATTTGTCATGCCATCATTCCTTAACAAATCCCACAACATTCATAAACCAATATGATTTAAGAAAATGTTCATATTTCATTTTCTTTTCGAGCTCTTCTCTGCTCTATAATAATTTTTGCGCACTTGCCCCTTTCTCTCAGTACCCAATCCATGTGATCATGGGCCATGACCAAGCATTAGATCATTAGGTGCTTACTCAGGCCTTCAGCTTCGAAATTTTTCAAAGCACCACACAACAATCTCTTGGAGTTCCATATTACCGAACTCACGAAGTAGGGAAGATCATTAGTCCAGGTCTACCTAACATCCAACGGTTGACACTCACTATGGAATCTCAGGCGTATGAGTTCCGAAATTTTGAAGCTTCGGGACTTTGGAGGATTTCACATCCATGCATCCTAAACTGTTAATCTCCGAACATTCCCAATCACCTTTGTTGACATCATTATGTCACATGACTTACGTTTTCCAATTGCGGTAGCGGTTTGGAGTAACGCACCTTTTGTCCCGCAATTCTTCTGGCGTTGACATGTAACCCCTTGGTGAAACTATGGTTTGGATTGTAGGATCACCTTGAATAATTAACTTCTGTACAACTTGGGTCCCTGCAATTCCTTCTAGCCATTGATCTTGATGTATCATGATCAACGCCACTGTGGGTCCTCGGACCTTTAACTACGTTACGTAACCTCGGGCCTTACTAACCCTGCTCATAAAGGATGCCACATGGCAGAATACTAGCGACTGATATGTGGCCCATTCAGATGGGTGACATGCATCACGTTCCAATAGAATTTCAATCTTCCACGGGTTCGGAACCCACTTATACGTGGCACACAATCCATGTGTCCATGTCAATCCAAGTGATGTCATCATGAATCACTATTTCGTCTCTTCGGGAGATTTCTCCCTTCACTATTGTGTTTGAAATTTTAACATTGGCTTGATCCAATGGTCGATCTCTCCTCCCAGATCTACGGTGTAGATCCACTTCGGGGTTTCGAAAGTTTGTGCATCAAACTCTGAAATTATGATCTGTCGTGAGATCTAACAACTCACAATCACTTGTACATAGATCCGGTGACCCCAACACCACAAGTGTTGTGATTTCTTTCTCTCTAGTCAAATACCACGCTTGTCGTAGTTTTATAATGCCGCTACACCTCCTAAGCTTCGTAACATGGCCAAAGTAACCTGTTGGCACTCAGGGACATTTTGAGGTTCGAAATTGGTTCCTCTTAACACAATTTCCACTTGAAACTTCGCGTCCAATGACCACTTATCCAACCCATCCAGGTTTGGCGTTAAAACCTTGGCTCTGAACTTGAATTTTGTCTACTTCGACAACAATTCTTTCGAAAGTTTTGCTTCAATTTCCACCAACATGGCCCATCCAGGCTTAGTGTTGAAAACCTTGGCTCTGATACCAAAATCTAGCGTCCCCGACCAACATAGAGACCAGTTAACACTACTATGCAGAACATTCACACACACACACACACACACACACACATAACATGCATTTTAATCGAAATAAAACACATAAAGTAGAGTTACTATTACCATTTATTTTCAAACAAGATTAACAGTAAGTCCACATGAAATGGAACACATGATACGTATACTAGTAGCAAAAACATGCATAATATACAGAATGAGGCACAGGCAATACTCATCAATTATAACATAGGTAACATTACACAACATGTAAATGAACATAAAGCGATACTTATATTTTATTATAATACCACCATTTGCGTGCAGACCTTCCACAAACCTCCCATCCATATACCACACTGCTCATCATGCTCAGTAGTAGGTCACCCCCGAGCTAGGACTAAGCTCCACCCAGGGCAAGGGAATCCTAGACTAGGCTGAGGTCATAGGAAACTGCACAATGCAACTAGAAGGATTCTCTCCAAGAGCCTTCTTATGCCCACTACTCATAGACTCTCATTCCCCACATGCTTGTCCCACCCTAAGAGAATACACCTTCACTGTCATGCAATCCATCAAATGCTTCACTCCATGGGCCTGACAACCCGCTTCTTCAACCAGTTTCAACTCAATTCCTGCAAGGTGAGGACAACAACCACTGGTTAATACAACTTAGGAAAATAGAAGGAAACAAGACACACAGCATGGCACAAATGATTACGGGGTGCTCTAACTTCACAAGATACACACAGGATAACTCAGACTTCTCCCAGAGACACATATCAGTCTGTCGATTTTCCCCATGGGTTTTACGGTGCATGACCAGGAAACAATGCAGAGGTCGATCATGGAGGTTTCGTGTTTAGACTCTAGATGGAAGAATGGACAGACCCCCAACACGATGTGAATCACATACTGGTTCTGGAGATCCATGATGGATGCCTTCGGTTCACAATTAGACAGTGGATGGAGAATCGCAAGAGAACCCCCTAAAAGTGTTGGCTTTCCCAACTATATTTGCATGTTCCTAGGTTGACACCTGTCTTCCTGCAGCTGCATTCACTCTACTTAGCATATGTTTCTTTTCCAGGAACTTAGGACAACACTTGGTCAATTGAACACCTTATCCTTTTAGGAAATAATAATAAATTATTATCCCCTTTAGAGGTAATCCCCCTAGCTTAGCCTCTAGGCCCAAAAAATTAGCCTCCTCCCTTACCCAACCTTATGGAAGCTTAGTCCCCCATCACTCTTTCTTCATGGTCGGTCTACACGTAGTGATGTTTATATTTTATTAATGATTTTTCATAATTACATAGACAAAACAGGCTCTTGGCCTTAGCATCCTAAGCTCTCTGGCCTAATCATCACATAATCCTCCTATCTTATTATAACACTCGGCTCACTAGCCTACAAAAAATGTTTATAATTCATAAATACAACTAGGGAATGTCCTTGGGGTATTTCAACCTGGGCCATCTATGTGTTCCTACAAGCGAGCGTGCAAAGATGATTTGGGAATCCCACTACAGTCGGGTGGCAGGACATTTTGGCATAGATAAAACTGTGGTCATTCTTCAGAAACATTTTATTGGCTAGAAATTCGACAAGACGTCAGTAAGTATATCAGATCTTGCATTGTCTGTTCCATTTCCAAGTCAGCCATCAAGAAACAAGGCTTATATACCCCTCTTTCGATTCCCGATAAGCCTTGGGAATCCATCTCAATGGATTACATGTATGGCTTGTTGTCCACCAAGAAAGGAAATGACTATGTGTTTGTGGTCATTGATTAGTTTTTGAAGATGACCATCCTCATAGCCTATAAGAAGAATGTCACAACAATAGATACTTCCAAGCTCTTCTTTGAATGAGTGTGAGTCCTCTTTTGGATACCATAGACCATCATCTTCGATCGAGACAACAGGTTCCTCAACACCTTTTGGTCGATTCTCTGGTCTCTGTTGGACACTAAGATCAAAAAATCCTTTTCTTTCCACCGCCAAACTGATGGCCAAACATAGGTCGTCAATCAGATGATTGTGCACATCCTGCACATGTACAATTCTAAGCATCCATGTACTTGGGACGAGAGTCTCCCCTATGTCCAACACAATTACAATAGGGATCTTCATAGTTCCACCAACCATATCCCATTTCAGGTGGGTCTGGGATTCCAACAGTTGGGACCCATTGATGTTTCACTCTCTCTTGCCACCACATAGACAGACTCTTCCCATGATCAGTCTACAATCGACAAATCCACCAGATTCATTGAGCAAATTCAAAACATCTGCCAACAAGTCCAAGAGATTTTGCAGAAATCCAATGCTAAGTACAAGCATTTCCATGATCAACACATGGTACCACACCAGTTTCAAGTTGGTGACAAAGTTTGGTTACATCTGCAGAAGGAGTGTTTCATCGGGCCCCATCAGAAGCTTCACCCACTTTGTTATGGGCCTTACACTATCACGAAGGTTGATGGTAGCAATGCTTTTGAGCTTAAAACTCCACCCTTCCTTGGTTTTCATCCAGTGTTCAATGTGGACCTCCTTCAGCCATATTTTCCACCATTATTGGACACTTCTGAGATCGAATATCAGCTGACACCAACATATCTCAAACCCAACTGCATGGAACAAGCATCCACTGATCATATCGTGGACACACAGGTCAAGGGAACTCACTAGCAATGGATCCATTTTTATCGAGTTGTCAAGCCAGGGAAACTCCTACACCAATGCAAGTGGGTCACCCAAGGCCAAATCCAACAAAATTTTCCTCACCTGATGTGGAAACTCAATGCAATGGAGACCATTGCTTCCTAAGGGGGGAGGATTGATCCAGGTGGATATTGGTGGCCACCCATCTATTCCAACTAGCTCCTCGTGTCTGTTTTTTTTCAGCACGCTCTTCTGTACAGCTTTGTAATTGTGGGTTCTACACTTTTGGGGTTGTCAGAAGCCCCACACATCCTCTAGGTACACATTTTAATACAATACAACATCAATTTGCTTAGTAATTCAAAGGTTCACATAAACATATTTTAATACGATACAACATAAGGTTAACATACAACATCAATACAATACAACATCAATTTGCTTAGTAATTCAAAGTTTCACATAAACATATTTTAATACGATACAACATAAGGTTAACATAAACATAATTATAAAATGAAGAAAAAAAAACACAATTATTCATTATATATACCCATAATAAAATGACACATCCACAATATAAATTTCCAAACAAATCATTCTTCATTTCCATCACCCTGATTATCTTCCTTGCTTGGCATTGTAACATTGTTGTTCTAAAAAATATGTTTAGATGTTGGATCATGTCTCAATACAAACCACCAATCCTCATCCAACACATCTGGGTAAAAAAACAATTGCTTGCAATGTTTTGGGAAAACAGAAGGCTCCTTAATTTCGACCCACATTTTTTAGAGTTAATACATACTATTCCACTATCACGATCTTCCTTTACATTTCTCCATTCAAAGGCATCCCACCACTTACAACAAATAATAACAGATTGAAACGATGATAATTCCACTTGTATGATCTGTTGTATCTTTCTAATGTAACCTAACTTCCCTTCTAATAGGTTTTGATCACGGTGGCTAGCATGAATAGATTGGTCGAACTCGATCTCCACTCCATAATATTGTGTCATGTGTCCATCATCAACATAATCAGTGCAAAAATGATGTCCATATGCCCACATAGATGGAAACAAATGCACTTGTGAAAATGTGAACAAAGGACGATGTCATATGTCTAATAACCGAAGAATTAATAATAAAAAAAATAAGTGTTACAATTGAAATGTGCAATATTATAAATAGAACATGGTACTTAGATAGGTTATTACAGAGTCATTGCACTCAATTCCTATGTTTAGTGCATCCAGATCTTCTCCATGTGTTACACATGAAATTTTCACGCCTAGGTACCTTTCCCTAAGTGTCGTAAAGTGTCGTATAAGTGTCGCATACACCTTGACACCATGGAATAACCTGTGTCACAATCCCTAGTCAATGTGGAGGAGGGATATATTACATGAAGGCAAAGAAATACTAAGTACACATGAATTATTATTAATATTCATGGAAAAGAAATTGATTAAGTGAGAGAATCAAGTGCACATGGATTATTATTAATATTCATGAAAAAGAAAGTAATTAAGTGTGAGGATCCACCTCACATTTGGTTTCCTATTTTTTAGGGAAGGTGGAGGATCTCATGGATGGTTGAAATATTTCCTCCCCAAAATCCTTAAGAGATATTTTCTCCCCAAATATATTAGAGATCCCTTTCTTAGTGGATCTGATGAGAGATCTTCTCCATGGTGGTTAAACCTCCAAATCCTATATAATGAGGGGTTTCCATGGAGGAGGGGGAATGGACATTGATAATTATACCAAAATTATGATCTCATGAGTGGTATATCATTTGGAGCATCAACATTCTGCATATGGACTGTTTAAGCAAGGGTTTGGACAATGGGAACTTGATGAAGTTGTTTCACTCACATTTATGACTGTAAGTTTTCTTCATTGTTGTTCTCATTAGTGTAATATGATTGGCCTGTTTCTTTCAATTCTATGTTTGATCTCACATGAATTTGTCTCTAATAGATAGATTTATTTCAAGCTAATCTCAGTAGAGTAGGAATTGGTTGTACTTTTGTTTGTCTACAGGGCTTAATGAGGAGTTAAAGATTGGAGTTCAACTCGGATCGTGCAGGGACAAACACTGGTAAAAGGTACTTCTTTTCTCCTTACTCCTCACACATTAGTGTATATAGATCTAAAAGGAAGTCAATGTCCATGATAAGCGTCTTCTGTCTTAAGAGTTAAGAGTCTATCTCTCAAGAGGAGATCTACCTATCCACAGGGAGATTTTCCTTCAACGCCATGTGGGTTAGACGTAACACATAACCCCTCAATGCATAACCCCATGCAAAAATACATAAACAAATTTACATCACAATATTCATAAGTAAAAAAAAAAAAATTGCAATTTTTACCCTCCAACAACAGTGCCAACCATAATCTCTCAGTCTTCTCAACCTGCTAACCCAAGTAATGCACTCCCTTCACTTCCTTTAGTCCATCGAGATGCACCATTATTTTATTAGGGATTTCATCATAGGTGACCAAGAATTTCTGAGATGAGGTTCCAAAACACTAGCTATCCAAAACTAGAGTCTTGTATTTTTCAGCTTCTATTTTCTTCAAAATTGTAAAACATTTACGGGTATTACTACCGCATAGTTTCTTCATGCTCCCATGTTGCATATTTAGGACCGTAGTGTTAGATTTACTTCACACAAACCTAGGAATTTTTTTTATTAAGTTTTTTCCTTGTTTATTAATCATTATTAGTCATTATCCAGTCTCCTATATTTTAGGAAGAATATTCCTCTAGGGAGAATATTCTCTTCAATTTTCACTTCAGTTTGACTAGTTGAGTGGAGTCTAGATGTTACATTGGGATTATCACCAAGAATCATTGGGATCATCACCAACTAATGCGAATTTTCCTTGGGATCATCACCATACTAGCGCATTACTCATGATTCCCTGATCTCCTCCTCACTTTACTCTGTTTCAGTCAGTTAACTGAAGACTGATGGACTAGTTAACTCAAACTAGGTGGCAGTTCACTCACGTAACTGCAAGAGAGACTAGACTAGGTGGAAGTTTACTCCTGTAACTACTGGTGTGTGTCCAGATCACTCTAGACCACCACTATGGCACATTAGTTACTCATGTATCCTATATCTATTGTAAATTATTCACTCTTTGAGAGTGGAATATGGTCAATGCGAATTCTTCCATTCTTTCTCTCCTTTTTCTTTCTTAATTTCTCCCTGCAAATGTGTGTAGTATTTTCTAGATAGATCTATTATGTTCAGGTTCAACAAATTTACATAGTATCATATCCGACGGACTGCTAAGAAAAATCTACACCAAATTATTTTTGCAGGTACTGAAGATTGAGGAACACAAAAAATATGGAATATGTGTTTTACTCACCGATAATACTTCACGCCTCATAACTATTTGGAGTGGAATCCAAATATTCTACTTATTATCATAAGTAGAGGCTTATACCAAATAACCATGGAAATGGAAGTAGAGCCTGATTCCACTGATGAGAAAAATGACTTTCTCAATAGACAAGATATGGCCATAGGATTTATTTGCTTGTCTATTTCTCTAGAAATTCTCCACCAAGTATGTGATGTCTCACAAGACTTCACTCCAAATGAATTATGGACCATATTGGAGGTTCTATTTGGGAATAAATAAGATTGTGAATATTTCATGCAGGGGATTGAAAAGATAGAGCCAGAAGAGAAACCGTTAGAAGATCAAGCCTCTTATTCTGAAGAGTCTTGTACACAATTATTTGCACAAATTTGTATCTCATTAATTGAAGATGATGTCTACTCCATTTCAGATTTGTTTTATGAATTTCATGTGGAATATATATGGAATGCATCTCAGGGGTTACATGCAGACACTTTTCCATGCACAATGCATGCATCTCAGGAGACAAAAAGGGAGTTGCACACATCATACTCAATTATGGTATTTTCTAAGAAAAATTTGTAGAAACAAACTGGATATTTGAATTCCTCTCAGGAAAATATCCAATTTCAAAAAAAAAATCATCCGAAATGGAGTGTGGGAAGTGAAGTTATGATCATATACATCTTCAACAAAATCTTCAACGAGCACAAACTTGCACAGTTGCGAGGTCTTCTTAGAGTGGAGGATACGGTTGCTTAGCAACTTCTTTTTGTTCCTTCTCAGTTTTATTTTTTTTATGCATTGTAATTTGAGGGGGGGTTTTCCCATGAGGTTTTCCCTCTTTCCTCATTTATTTCAATGTATCTTTTGTATTTGGGTGCCTAACATGGTCTCGTTTCCCAGAGCCATTCTTTATTTTCACCATAGTGATGTTCAGGGGGGGTGTTGGAGTTATTTCCCACATAACTAGAATTTCTTTTTCCTAAGTTTTTTCCTTGTTTATTAGTCATTATTAGTCATTATCTAGTCTCCTATATTTTAGGAAGAATATTCCTCTAGGGAGAATATTCTCTTCAATTTTCACTTCAGTTTGACTAGTTGATTGGAGTCTAGAAGCTACATTGGGTTTATAACCATGCAACATTGGGATCATCATTATATATTGCAAAGTTTCCTTGGGATCATCACTGGACTAGCACATTACTCATGATTCCCTGATCTCCTCCTCACTTCACTCTATTTTAGTCAGTTAACTGAAGACTGATGGACTAGTTAACTCAACTAGGTGGCAATTCACTCTTGTAACTGCTTGAGAGACTAGACTAGGTGGAATTTTACTCAGATAACTGATGGTGTGTGTCCATATCACTCTATACCACCACTATGGCACATTAGTTACTCATGTATCCTATATCTATTGTAAATTATTCACTCTTTGAGTGTGGAATATGGTTAATGAGAATTATTCCATTCTTTCTCTCCTTCTTCTTCTTTCTTAATTTCTCCCTACAAATATGTGTAGTATTTTCTAGCTAGATCTATTATGTGCAGGTTCAACACATTTACACGTAGCGGGTCCATTGAACCTTTACCATCCCTATGGTTTTGTTCCTGAGCACTTTGAATTTTCAGCTTAGGATGCATATTAGTTCCACTCGAAAATCCCCTTCGTTTTCCACCTGGATCATAGTCCAATCAATGTTGTGGTTAAGGTCATGCACATATTTATTTAATAACGATACATGAAAAACATTATGAACTCCCATGGATGAAGGAAATGCTAACATGTACGCAAATGGCCCTATCTTTTCTAATATTTCAAAAGGCCCACAATATCTCACGACCAACTTTGGGTAGCAACCCAACCTTATCAAATTTTTGTTTTCTTTCACTTTTAGAAAAACATTCTCTCCCACTTTAAACCTCTAAATATTTTGTTCTTTTCTGTATAACTTTTCTCCCTGTCCTGGGCAACCTTTAAGTTCTACCTGATCTTTGGCATCTTCTCTTTCATTTCCTTTAACAAATATGGCCCAATGATAGCTCTATCTATTGAGTTATCCCAACTTACTAGTGTGTTACATTTCCTACCATACAAATATTCAAAAGGACTCATTTTTTATGAGGCTTAATACCCATTATTACAAGCAAACTCCACTAAGTGGATATAGTCTTCCCATTTTGATGGTTGATACATTACATACATCTTGAGCATTGATGGAAATATCGTGTTGGTATTGATGTCAACATGAAGACAATAAATAATATAGTGGAGTATGACATGGAACTGCAGTAAAAGCTTACAAGAATACTGAGTTACATGAATGCAATGGACTACCAAAATACAGGGGATCGCCTGGTTGAGTGATTTGAAAGAATGAACAAATAAAAATAAAACAATGAAACAATTTCAATTAATACATTGGTCGAGTCGATTAGTCTCAGTGATTGTATATTCTGTTGAGATAGGATTGTGATGAATAGAACGAATATTGGCACATCTCGCTCTTGAATACTTTCTCGTGCAATATCATTTTAGAGTGTAGTCAAAGGGAAATTTTTTGATGCAGCATTGAGAACCCTTGAGTATGTCTGATCAACATAGTAGTTGCTATTTCGTAATGAGTTTTCTTCATCATTCTTTCCAGGTCAAATTTAGACAACCCTTCAAACCCAAACAATTTCTAGTAGCCACCAATGGTAAGATCCACTTAAGCAATCAATTGTTGAATAAATTGTCATTAATGCCAAAGGATAGTAAGTGATCAAATATATGTCAAAGGTTAGTAAGTGATTAAATATAAATGTGACCTTGGTATCACTTTAATAAATACAAAAGTGAAAAATTTAAGTGGAAACAGAGTTTACACAAAAATGGAAAGGAAAGTGGATTAAATATGAATATGAATTTAATAAATAAAAAAAGTTGAAAAGTTAAGTAGAATTTGAGTTTATGTAAATGAGTAAATATGAAAGTGGAATAAAGAAAAAGGTAAAAGTGAAATTGGATTAAAGAAAAAGGTAAAAGTGAAAGTGGAGTTAAAGAAAAACTGTAAACGTGAAAGAGCACATGGTATTTGCAAACCATGGTGGTGTTTACCTATGGTAAGGTAAAAAGTGAATTAAATCATGATAGTCAAAATATATTGACCCAATTGAAAACGTGACTAAATGATCTAAAATGCACAATGGTTCATTGACATTGTATTAATTAAAATAGTATGATTAATATCTTATATTGAAAAGGAGCATACTTATAATGAAGTGATACATTCCTATATTGAAGGGGTACATTGGTTTATTTTTATTTACAAAGAGACACAATGGTTCAATGCCATATACCTTATAAATAATAAAATATGTTGAAAAAAGGTTTGACTCAATGATTTAATAAGAAGATTTAAACAAAAGAAGAGTCCAAAGGAATAAATTGAATTTTTAAGATTAAAAAATGCAATGAGGGTGGAAGGGTGGAGCAAGGGAGTATTAAAGTCCTCTATAGGTTGGATCTTGAACAACAAGGAGTTGCAACTTTCTCAAGTTGGTTCTTGAAAAAAAGGGGATTGTTGTCTCTTTGAGTTGGTTCTCAAAATAGGGGATTGTTGTCTCCTTGAGTTAGTGCTCAAAACAGGGGATTGTTGTCTCCTTGATTTGGTGCTAAAAAAAAGAGGAGATTGGTATCTCCTACAAGTTGTACATTGTAAATGAAAAGTAAACTTTATATAAATATATAAAAAGAACATTTATGGTGTTTAATGTTAAAATTTTATGTATTGTTCTTCTTTGTTGATCATTTGTTGTGTTTAAATGTTTAAGTGGTGTTAAATATTGGAAAAAGAAGCAATATTTATTCATCCCCCCTCTCAGTATTAAAAAATATTCCAACAATTGGTATCAGAGCAGGTTCCTTCATCACAGTCTAATCACTGGAAGGAAGATTATGAGAAACTACAATGGATCAATACGAAAATATGTCTTCAAATAGAGCTCCATTATTCAAAGGAGATACTTATGCATTATGGAGTATAAGAATGAGAAGTTACCTAATGGAACTCAGATGTGATTTCTGTCCATCTGTGATAAACGATTATGATGTACCAAAAAATGCTCCTTCAGACACAACTACAAAGAAACTCTACAATGATAATTCAACAGCTGTAAATGTAATTCTAGGTGGATTAGAAAATAATTTATTTTTCAAATTCATGCATTATAAATCAACAAAAGAGATTTGGGAAAAACTACAAATAATCTATGAAGGAGATGTCAAAATCAAGCAAGTAAAGCTTCAAATATACATAGGACGGTTTGAAAACTTGAAGATGAAATAAGAAGAAAACATTGTAGAGTATCTTCTAAGAGTAGATGAAATTGTCAATTCAATCAGATCTTTGAGAGAATATTTGGATGACAAAATTATTGTCCAAAATATGTTGAGATCATTATCAATGAGATATGATGCCAAGGTATCTACCTTGGAAGATCGATAAAACCTTGACAAACTTACAATGGATGAATTTCATGGGATTCTTATAGCCTATGAAATGAGAACATGGAAAGAAAGGCTATCAAAAAGGTAAGCAACTTTCAAAGCTTAAAAAAAAACAAAGAACCACGAGCATGTATCAAATCAAAGTCACTCATACATATCAAACGAGGAAGAGGCTAAATTTATAAGGAAACTCAAGAAAGGGTCTGGGAAATACAAATGGAAATTACCTCTCAAATGTTTCAACTATGGAAAAGTTGGGAATTTTTCCTCCAAATGTCCCTATCCAAAGAATAAGGACAGTGATGATGAAAACACTTATAACCATAAAGAACATAAAAAGGGAAAAATTAGAAAGAAGAAGAAATTCTACAAAAAGAAAAAAAATTACTCCAAATAAGATAGTAGTTCATCTTACATGAGTGAAGATGTTGAGAGATAACTTCTATTTATGGGAACATAAACTCAAACTGATACTACTAAAGATAATAATGGAGATTAAGGAAAATGTGAAGTTGAAGGAGAAGTATACCTCGAAGAATAAATTATTAGTGCTCTCGAAGAATTGAGAAAATATAAAATGAAGAACAAATCATTAAAAGAACAACTGTGAGATTATAAGGAAGATAAAAAATTAATAGAAGAAGAAGTTTAAAAAATCATCAAGAAAATAGAACAAATCATTGTTGATTTGAAAACTCAACTACAAAAAACTAAAAGAATTGAAGAATTTTTAAGTAAACAACTTAATGAAAAGGAGAAAAACTATGAAAAGTTAGAGGCTGAAATAGTTCTTCTAAGAAGGAAAATTCTTCTAAGAAGGAAAATTGAAAAAGGCACTAACATTTCAAAGCTTGAAAGTAGTTCACAAATCTTGGATGACATCCTTAACAGTCAAAGACCATCAAGTAATAAGGTTGGAATTAGTTATGATCACAAGGAAACTAATAAAGGCTCAAAATATGGAATCAAGTCTAGTAGCAATCAAAGGAGTATAAACTATAATTCATTTTCTCCATTACAAGATCACAATATTGAATGCTACAAATGCAAAAATTATGGTCATAAAGCTAGTAATTGTAGACTATCAAAAGATTACATGAAGACAAGTATTTCCAACTATCAAGAAGAAAAATATAAGAATATATGGAAGGGAAAACAAATAGAAGAAAATGAAATAAAATGTAAGGTAGCCTTATATGCCAAGAATAAAAGAATTCAATGATATGTTGACATTGGATGTTCAAAGCATATGACAGGAGATCAAAGAAAATTCCTCAATCTGAAAAGGAAAGATAAATGAAGTGTTATATTTGGAGATGATTTCCTTGCCAAGATACTTGGAAGGGGTACAATTAGTTTGTGAAATAACAGAGCTAAAGAAAAAAATGTGTTATTAGTTGAAAATTTGAATCCTAATCTCCTTAGTGTGGGCCAAACATATGATCAAGGACACATTCTCATATTTGACTCTCAAAAATGTGAAATTAGAAAAGAAGACTAGGGAAAATTAGTGGTTGTTGCAGCAAGGACATCAAGCGATGTATATATCTTAAACATGGAAGAAGAAGAAAAATGATGCATGGGCCAAATAGATGAAAGTTGGTTATGGCACAAAAGAATGGGACACATAAGCTTCGATAACTTGATAAAAGTTAGTATAAAGGAATCTATGAAAGACATGCCAAAGATTACAAAACCTTCAAGCTTTGTTTGTAGGCATTTCCAACATGGGAAGCAAACAAAAGTAAGATTCAAGAAAAAGGAATACTCCACATCAAAACCATTAGAACTTGTTCATATTAAACTCTGTGGACCAAAACGAACTAAGAGTATACAAGGTGAACATTACTGTTGGAGATATGGCTATAACAGAAGACTGACGTAGATGGTTAAGGTTTTCATTGATGGCAATCGGTTATGGAGCAGTCAAGGATGTCAACACGCACAAGAAATGCTGGAACACGAATGCTGGAACACAGATGCTGGAACACGAATGCTGGAACACGAATGCTGGAACACGAATGCTGGAACACAAATGCTGGAACATGAATGCTGGAACACAGGTGCTGGAACACGAATGCTGGAACACGAATGCTGGAACACGAATGTTGGAACACGAATGTTGGAACACGAATGCTGGAACACAGGTGCTGGAACACGAATGCTGGAACACGAATGCTGGAACATAGGTGCTGGAACACAAATGCTGGAACACAAATGCTGGAACACGAATGCTGGAACACAGGTGATGAAACACGAATGTTGGAACACAGATGTTGGAACACAGATGCTAGAACACGAATGAAACAGATGCTGGAACACAGCGTTGCATGATGAGGCATGCGTAGAGGAGGCAAGTAAAGAGCCAGTTCAGAAAATCAGGGAGAACGCTGGCATGCGAAAAGCAGAAGAAAGAATGAAAGAAAGGGAAACTACAGTTGGAGTTGAGAAAAGAAGAAAGACTTTTAGTCTAAAATTAGACTGGCAGTTAAGATAGGAGGAACACAGCGTTGCATGATGTGGCATGCGTAGAAGAGGCATGCAAAGAGTCAGTTCAGAAAATCAAGGAGAATG
>ML777487.1:193097-205338 GCA_009831015.1 Picea engelmannii | reverse complement strand
CCATCACTTATTCTCTAAAAGAAAAATCTAAGGTTCAAGCAGTGGAAGATCACATCGAGAATCAACAACAAATTCTCCAAATCTTAAAGGACAACCTGACCATGGCACATAATCGCATGAAACAACAAGCAGATCAACATCGTTGTGAAAGAAGTTTTGAAGTAGGGGATTGGGTATTTTTAAGACTACAACCATACAAACAGATGTCCCTCAAGCAAGCCAAGAAGGATAATAAATAATCACCAAAGTACTATGGCCCTTATAAGGTGTTGCAAAAGATTGGTACTATGGCATACAAATTGGAGCTGCCTGCATCTTCATGAGTACTCCCAGTTTTCCATGTTTCATGCTTAAAGAAGGTTATAGGCAACAAGATCCCAGTTCAAACTATATTGCTAGAACTTGACGAGGAAGGAAAAATCATATTGGAGCCTGAAGCCATCACTGACACAAGAATTCTCCAACTGAGGAATAGATCCATTTCAGAGTATCTCATTAAATAGAGGAAACTATCGGCTGAAGATTCCACTTGGGAAGATGAGTCTTTTATACAGAAGCATCCAGAGTTACTCAAGCGTTGTGGACAACACTTGTCTCAAGGGGAGGGGCATGTTAAGCCCTAATATTGGCTCATTACCCCTTAATTGGGGCATATTAGATTAGTAATGTTGTTTTATTTATGTCGGCTTTAGGCCATTAGCTGTAATTTAGATTAGTAATGTTATTTTATTTATGTCGGCTTTAGGCCATTATTTGTAATTATACCTCCTAGTCTCCTATATATACCAAGGAGACATTTTCATTTGGAATCATCTTTTACTTGAACATTTAAGTGGGTTAAAAGGAGGTTGCCCCCTCAAAGAGGCTTATTATCTGAAATTATCTCTTTTTCAAGGCGTTGAGTACTTTTCCTGAGGTTTTTATATGCTATATTAATGTTTGGTTCTTAACATATAGTCACGTGGTCAAGTAGAAAACAATCATTAATTTCGCTATCTACAACAAAGGCAAAATATATTTCAGTTGTTGAATGTTGCACTCAACTATTATGGATGATACAAACATTGGAGGATATTAAAATTGAATGTAATCAACCGATACCTATCTATTGTGAGAATACAAGTTCCATCAACATCTCCAAGAATCCAGTCATGCATGCAAAGACCAAACATATACCCATCAAGTATCATTTCTTGAGAGAGAAAGTTAATGAAAAAAAGGTTAGATTGGAGTATGTTGGTTCAAAGGAGTATATAGCAGACATATTCACTAAACCCCTACCTAAAGAAGTATTTGAACGTCTAAAGAAAAAGATAGGAGTAATCTCCCTACAATAAAAAATAAAAAATAAAAACCATGATGACAGGGGGAGCAAAAAAAAAAATGACAAGTATTGTCACTCAAAAAAAAAGAAGGTTGAGCAACAAAAAAATGGCGATGGACCTCATTCTGGTATCAAAGGCCTTAACATTTATGTCAAAAGGGGAGAAAATAATGGTAAAACAATTACTCATTGTTAAGGGATCATTTTGTTTTACGATGTGTTGCCATCAATTCCAAAGGAGGAGATTGGTGGAAATATCGTGTTGGCATTGATTTCAACATGAAGAAAAGAAGTATCATATTGGAGTATGACATGGAATTGTAGTAAAAGCTATAAGAATATGGAATTACATGAAAAAAATGGACTATCGAAATACAGGGGATCTCCTAGTCGAGTGCTTTGAAAGAATGAAAGAATGAAAATGAAAGAATGAAACAATTTCAATTACTACATTGGTCGATTCCAGTTATCCTGGTGATTGTATATTATGCTAAGATGGGATTGTGATGAACATAACGAATACGAGTGAGTCTCTCTCTTGAATACTTTCTCTTGCACTATCATTTCATAGTGTAGTCGAAGGGAAATTTTTTGATGTAGCACCAAGAACTCTTGAGTTTGTTAGATTAACACGGTAGTCGATATTTCGTAACAAGTTTTGGTCATAATTCTTGCCAAGTTGAAGTTGGATGTCCCTTCAAACCCAAACAATTTCTAGCAGGAACCAATGGTTAGATCCACTCAGGCAAAAAATTGTTGAATAAATTGTCATTAATGTCAAAGTTTAGTAACTGATCAAATATATGCCAAAGGTTAGTAAGTGATTAAATATAAATGTGACCTTGGTATCACTTTTATAAATACAAAAGTGGAAACGTTACGTGGAAAAAATGGAAAGGAAAGTGGATTAAATATAAATATGACTTTAATAAATAACAAAAGTTTAAAAGTTAAGTGGAAGTGGAGTTTACATAAAAAAGGAGTAAATATGAAAGTGGAATAACAAAAAAGGTAAAAGTGAAATTGGATTAAAGAAAATGGTAAAAGTGAAAGTAGAGTTAAAGAAAAAGGGTAAAAGTGAAAGAGCACATGGTATTTGCAAACCATGGTGGTATTTACCTATGATAAGGTAAAAAGTGAATTAAATCATGTTAGTCAAAATCTATTGACCCAATTGAAAACATAACTAAACGATGTAAAAGGCACAATGGTTCATTGACATTGTATTAATTGAAATAGTATGATTAATATCTTATATTGAAAATGTACATACTTATAATGAAGATAAATATTCCTATATTGAAAAGGTGCATTATTTCATTGTTATTTAGAAAGATACATAATGGTTCAATGTCATATACCTATTGGATAACTATTTAAAAAATAAAATATGTTGAAAAAATCTGCGACTCGATGATTTAATAAGAAGATCTAAACAAAAGAAGAGTTAAAAGGAAGAAATTGAAGTTTGAAGATTAAAAAATGCACTAAGGGTGGAAGGGTGGAGCAAGGGAGGATTAAATTCATCTACAGGTTGGAGCATGAATAACAGGGAGTTGCAGCTTCCTCAGGTTAGTGCTTGAAAAATAGGGGATTGTTGTCTCCTTGTGTTGGTGATCAAAACAGGGGATTGTTGTCTCCTTGAGTTGGTGCTCAAAACATAGGATTGTTGTCTCCTTGAGTTGGTGCTCAAAATAATAGGAGATTTATGTCTCCTACAAGTTGTATCTTGTAAATGAAAATTAAACTTTATATAAATATATAAAAATAACATTTTTGGTGTTTCATGTTAAATTTTTTTGTATTGTTCTTCTTTGTTGATCATTTGTTGTATTTAAATGATTAAGTGGTTTTAAATATTGGAAAAATAAGAAATACCAATTCACCCCCCCTCTCAGTATTAAACAATATTCCAACAAGAATGTATGCAATAATCCTATTGATCATCTATGTTTTCCCATCTGACTCTGGGTGATATGTTGTACTAAGATTTAGATTTGTCCCAAAGCTTTCGTACAAACCTTTCCACAATTTGGATGTAAACTTGGAATATATATCTGAAACTATTTCCTTAGGCACTCCATGTAGCCTGACAACTTCCTTCATGTAGATCTCTACCATGTTTGTTGCCTTCTGTGTTGTCTTTACAGGGATAAAGTGTGTTGTCTTAGTCAATTTCTCCACTACAACCATGATGGAATCATGCTACTTCATTATTATGGGAATATTTTTAATAAAACATACCATTGATCCAAGAGGATATTGGTGGCCACCCACCTTTTCTAATAGGATCAAAACAATTTTTTGGCAACTTACTATTTTTAGCATTTTTTTGGTTCCTGGACTTCTGGGGCCATTTTGAGGTCCTAAATGACGTTTTTTTTAGAACAAAAACATCAATGATAGAAAAAGGCTTTGATTGATCCCCCTAAATGAAGATCCTCGTCAATACATTTCAAAGGAGCTATCATGCGCCCTAAACGAAGATCGTATGAAAAATTTATGACCTCGGGAAGTTGATATACTAACTTACCCCAACGAGGGGCCTACATGAATTTTGACGCTTCATATACTAGGGTTAGTTTTTTGGATGTATAGGGTTTTGGAATTCATGTTTATTGTAAAAGAATCCTTCATAGCCTCATTGTACTCATCTTCTTGTGAATGAGCATAACTGTCACATCTCTTCTTAGAGATAAGCTGCCACCATTCTAGAAAGCTTGTTTTCAGTCTGCATTTTACAGTTTTCAGCATATTTATTATTTAATAGAAGCCAAGTTTTACTGTATCTTTTTTATTTTTCACTATGTCTCTATTTTAATATTATAAATCTAAGGTTTTATTTTGTTCCACTCATAAATTCAGATCAGCGATATTAGAGCAGTCTGCTCCTTGTCATTTTTTTCATGCATGTCCTCGTCGCGGTTAGGGTATAGAATGTAATACCCAAAGATCGAGCCCCTACTGAATTGTAAACATGTTTTGTAGGTCGATGAGACAAGTGATTATAAGCTAGGAGGCTTATGTGATGATTAGGCCAGAGAGCCTAGATGCTAAAGGCTAGTGAGCCTTTTATGTATATGTAAATACTCATATCATTAATATAAATACATCATTGCGTATAGAATGACCATAATAAAAAAGAATGGAGGACTAAGCTCCACTAGGTAGGGAAAGGGAGAGGAGATAAGAGGTTGGGAAAAAGGGATAAGCTTGAGGGCTTAAATCTAAGGGAATATTGTATTATATTTCCTAAAAGACTAAGGTTGGGTATAACACATGTTATCCTAAGTTCCTTTGGGGAAAGGAACGAACTACAAGTGGAGAGGAAACAAGCTCTAAGGGAGCCATGTGTCAATATTGGCACATGCAGTTATATGTGGGAAATTCAATTCATTTGGGGGGTTATTTTCCATTTTGACCATTCATCCCAAGCACCCACACATTCACGTAGAGAGCCATTACCTCCATTTTTGACCTCTAAGAATACATGGACCTTTGAAACCTACATGCATTTCTGGATCCATATCCTGTATTTTCCTGTGATGAATAGAACTTTTATTCCTCTTGGATGGTACAACGCATTCATATCTACTTGAGCATGTGATAAAAATTTCTATTATGATAAACACATATTCCAAACCCAGAGGCGGTTGTTTCTTCCATCACATGTGCGTTAGTTGAATGTTGTTATTGTTTTCACTTGAGCCTGTTGCTGGTTGTCTAGGGGCGGGATTGAAAAGGTGGGTTGTCAGGCCCATGGACTGAAGAAGCAGGTTGTTAGGCCTATGAGAAACTCTCTCCAGTTGAGAGATTTTGTTGGGAAAGAATAACTAGGTTTTCAGGCCTATGAGTAACTCTCTCCAGGTGAGAGAGGTTGCTGGGAAAGTGATTTTCCTGGAGGGAGATCAATTGTAGCCATAGTGCTATGAGAATTTCTATCTGGCTTGTTGTTGAATCCTTGGAAGGGAAGTGGGGTAGCCGAAGGACTGTTGAATAGAGAAGTGGCACACTTCCTGGGGTGGGATAGGCATGTGGGGAATGGGATACTGTAGGTTGTGAGTTTGAGTTGAATCCTAGGAAGAAATCCTTCCTGTTGTATGTGCAACTTCCTATTGACTGTGTAAGCTTAGCCTAGCCTAGGAATCCCTTTACCTAGGTGGAGTTTAGTCCTATCTTGGGGGTGACTCACTACTAACAATGATGAGGAATGCGGTCTAAGGCTGGGAGGTTTGTGGGAGGTCGACATGTAGTTGGTGGTATTCCATAAAAATACAAGTACCATTTCTATGCTCAATTGCATGTTGTGTAATTGTACATGTATTTTATTACTGTATGTTTTTGCATAAATATGTGTTTTAGCAGAATGTAGTTGTTTGTTTCAATTTTATATGTAATGATGTTCCGCATGAGTGTTCTATGGAGTGGCATGGCCCAACTTGGGTGGTCGGGGGGTGCTACAAATTGGTATCAAAGCATGAAATCTTTTCGGTGGCATGACTTGGACTGGCTGGCCAAAGGTGTTACAAATTAGTATCAGAGTTCATGGATTTGGATGGGCCATGTATGAGTAAATTGAAGTTATAGAGTGCCAGAAGGGTGCTAAGAGAACACTTGGATGGTATTTGAAATATTAGGAGGTGTGGAAGACAGAGAAGCCATGATAACTATGGTTATGGGCCACACAACTAAATGGGGGTCGTTGGATATGTTCGGGAGAAGGAAGACCCTTCATAGCGATCAATTCTAGGAAAGGAGTGTGATGATTAACCCTCAAGTCCTTCATACTTTGTTACTTCGATGAGTTTTAAGTTTTTGTCGAAAAATGGGTCAAAGCTTGAAGATTTGAAGTACTAGAGTTACTCTCAATCGTAGATCATTCGGGAGAAGGAGGACCATTGGATTCCCCAAGTGATTCGACGGTTCAGGGAAATCTATCTGAGATTGCGCAGAGTGGAGTTTTCTCTGAATTCCTAAAGTTTGGAACCAATCTAGATCATCTATTATCGGGGATACGTGTCTGCAAATCAATCGGTTCGATATTTTGGTGCTCGACAGTTTGGGGGTTGTATGGTGATCAACACCAAAAAATTTTGAGGTCTGAATCCCTGAAGTGTCGGAGTCCCAAAAATCCATAGGAGCATAGTTCAAAGAGATAGTCACTTCAAAGTTCAGAAAAAATATGGAATTGAGTTGAGGAAATCTCTGAAGTCCCAGAGGCCCGAAGTCCTAAAACTTCGAGAAACAATTGTTCGACAGTTTGACATTCAAGATTCAACAATTTTGTGGATGTATAAGCTTCCTAAGTGTCGAAGTTCTGAAGCACAAATGTGACATGACATGAGGATGTCACCTAGGGTGACATGGACCTACCCTAGCCTGCCACATGTCACCTACATTGTACCTTTGACAAGACTTTAGAACCAATTGTGACTTGACACATGTTGCTCGTCGGTGGGGCCAAATGTTACCACCATAATGGAATGACAACAGAGCTAAGGAAACTACTGAGTTCATAAATTTGGCATTGGGAGGAAATGTTAGAAGAAGTTGTGAAATCTATCGAAGTCCAAAGTGTCGGAGCACCGGAGCTCTGAAGAGACACTGGTTCAATACTTCATCAGTTCAGTGTTCGGGGAAATCAAAGAGTGGAGGAAGAAACCTGCGAAGTCTGAAGTTTCAAATTCAAGAAGCACGTGAATGAAGTGGTTGCTGATGTCACCTAGGGTGATGTGGGAACACTATATTCTTTCCACGTGTCATTAGTTTTCAAGCATTTCAAAGACTGTTCGAGCCAATTGGAACATGACATGTGTCACTTGTGGGATTGAGCCACATGTCTGCTCCTTAATTCTACCACATAGCACCCTGGTACGTGAAGGCTGAAGAAACTCCTAAATTTCATCAACCCGACGTTCGGGGGGAAACTTTGGGAGATGAAGGTAAAACCTTTGAAGCGCAAAGCTCTAGATAACTTCATCGGTTCGACGTTCGGAGGAAATAATGAATGGTGAAGGAGAAAATTCCGGAGCCACGAAGTTTTTGAGCCCTGAAGTCTCGAAGCTCTAGACGAACACATATCAGCTGAGTGCTTGGAAATAACCCTTGGTCATATGAGACTTCGGTCAGAATAAAAGAGGGTTAGTGCTGAATTGTTGTTTTCAAAGACAATTTTCAAATATTCATAACTTCCTTCTCAAAACTCATAATTGAGAAAGGGAGCAATCTTTGAAAATATATTGGATAGTAGAACATAACTATTCACCTAGAAGATTGAGCTAAACAATCAATTTCTCAAAAAATCAGAAGAAATAAGTCAGATGTATTATTGAACTAGAATGGTTCATATTTTTTCATGAAATTGTTGAGTCAGTTAGCCTCACAAAGTTTTGTTGGATGCACATTTTGCAGAGTTAACAAAAACTAGATCAAACCCGAATCAACACTGTGTGTAGGGGAATGGAAGAGACACAAGGGGATTATAGTCAGGAAGATTAGATCATAGGAATGGATTTCCATTTGGGTATTGAAGGAACAAAGTCCAATGGACACGGGGAGTGGAAGGATGAAAACTTGAATATGGAAGAAACCATTAGAAATTTGCAAAAAAATGTCCAAAGTCACAAGGATGATAATGAAAGGCTTATAAAAGACAAGGAGAAATAGGAATACTTCAACATGAATTTAATGCAGAGACTGGACATAGTTGAGAAGAAATTGTATAAGGAGAATGGCTCAAACAAATCATAAAGTCATATGTCTCCCGATGAGAAAGGAAGATCAAGGAGTGCTATCAGACATCACTATCACTCCCTGAGGAATTCCAATAGGAGAGAACCCATCAAATAAATTCCATCCCCTGTGAAGAAGCATCATAAGAGGTCTAGGGTGGATGAACTATGAGGAGAAATGAACAAGATCAAACCTCCTACTTTTGATGGTGAGCACAAGAAGGATGAAGATGTCGAAACATGGCTACTAGACATGAGAAAATACTTCCAAATGCATAATTATTCTTCTCATGCAGAAGGAAGAATTTCTATATATAAAATTAAAGGAAAGAAATCCATGTGGTGGGATGAGCTTGTGCAGGTGCAACACACCAGAGAGGAAAATGTTACATGGAAGAAGTTAAAAAGGTATTTTGGAAAGAAATACTCGACCAAGAGATAATATGACAAAAAAATGAAAGAGTTCTTTGAACTCAAGATGGGAAGTATGACCATTGAAGAGTATGAAAGAAAATTTTTGGAACTGTTGAAGTATGTCTCCTTCATCAAAGATGAGACAGTTAAGATCCAGATATATTTGAGTGGATTTCCATCTTTCATCAACGATAAGATTCAATATGATGATCTTAAAACTTTGGAGGAGAACATAAGGCAAGACAAATTCCTATATGATCAACATAAAGGAAATCCTAATTTCCAAAAATCTTGGGAAGACAAGAATAAGTTCAAGATGGAACAAATGAATAAAGAGAATAAGCCACCATTCTTCAGAAATAGTCCTCAGGGATAGCCAATCTCTAGAGAACCCAGAATGATCAAGACAGGTGGGAAAATGCCAAGGAAGACACCTATTCAATGTTGGGGTTTTAAAGGAGATCATATGTATAGAAATTGACCTCATAGGAGAGACAAAGTGAGAGCTATCCACAATGTACAACAAGTTGAAACAGTGGAGGACATGGGAAGAAGTGTACCAAGGATCTATGCAGCCTTGGACAACAAGCAAGCATAGTTTCAATCACACATGATTGAAGTGGAAGGTATGATCAATAACCACGCCTTTACTATTTTAATTGATTAAAGAGCTAGTCATAGTTACATATATCCTAAGGTGATGGAAAGATTGCAACTGCCAAGAAGTAAGCATGGGAAATCTTGGTTGGTTCAACTGGCTACCTGAGCCAGAAGAAAATTTAATGAGTTGGTTAAGTCATGTATAGTGGGCATGAATGGTATGAACACCAAGGAATATTTGAACATCTTTCCTTTAGGTTCATATGACTGCCTAATTGGGATGGATTGGTTGGACCAACACCAAGCTATATTAGACTGTCATAACAAGGCATTTACTTGCTTTAATGAGGAAGGGAACCTAAGGACAATCCAAGGAATTCCCAGGATAGTAGGTGTCTGAGAAATCTTAGCAATGCAGCCGAAAAAATGTTTCAGAAAAGGTTTCCAAATATTGACAGCTCATATGGAAGAAGCACCTAAGGATAGGGTGTCAAATATTGGAGATTATGCAGTCCTAAAAGAGTTTGAGGATATGTTTAAAAAAATACTAGGATCACCCCCTAAGAGAGATATTGATTTCTATATAAATATGATGCCTAGAGAAACTCCATCATCCAAAAGTCCTTACAGGATGAGTACACCAAAGCTGAAGGAGTTGGAAATGCATCTTGAAGAGCTTCTGAAGAAGGGGTATATACACCCAAGTGTGTCACCTTGGGTTCCCCAGTTTTATTTGTAAACAAGAAGGACAAGACATTGAGATTGTGTATTGACTTTAGAAAATTGAACAAGGTGTAAAGAAAAAGTATCCTTTGCCAAGGATCAATGATCTCTTTGCTCAGTTGAAGAATGCAAAAATATTCTCAAAGATTGATCTCAGGTCTGGTTATCATCAGGTAAGAATCAGATATGAAGACATCAACAAGACTGCCTTCAGGACAAGGTATGGTCATTATGAGTTCACGGTGGTGTCATTTGGGTTATCAAATTCGCCAATATTTTTCATGTGTTTAATGAATGGTGTTTTTCGAGAATACCTAGGCAAGTTTGTCATTGTATTTTTGGATGAAATTCTTATATATTCCAAGTCAGAAGAGGAACATGAGCATCACTTGAGGATGGTATTAAAAGTGTTAATATAACATCAATTGTATGCCAAATTGAGCAAGTGCTCATTTTATCAGAACCAAATTCATTATTTGAGGCATATCATATCTGAAGAAGGCATAACAGTGGACCCTGACAAGATTTAGGCCATTAGAGGATGGTCAACACCTAAGAATGTGACATAAGTCAGATCCTTCATGGGCCTTGCAGGCTACTACAAAATATTTATTACAAGATTCTCAAATATTGCACACCCAATTACTTCCTTGCAAAAGAAGGGAGTGAAGTTTTAGTGGTCATTGGAGTGTGAAAAGAGCTTCTAGCAATTGAAGTAATTATTAACCAGTGATCCAATTCTAAGGAGTGCATATCCAAATGAAGACTTCATTGTATGTATAGATGCATGTAAAGAAGGGCTTGGTGGAGTCCATAGTCAGAAGGGATATGTTGTATGCTATGAATCAAGGAAGTTTAAGGAGCATGAAAGACACCATGCCACTAATGATTTGGAGTTGGAAACCATAGTGCATGCCTTGAAGAAGTGGAGACACTACCTCATGGGAAAAATCTTTAGCTGAGGACATACCTTACTGGTTTGAAATATTTATTTGATTAGCCAACTCTAAATGCCAGACAAATCAGATGGTTGGAATTTCTGAGTGAATATGAATTTGATATAAAATATATCAAAGGGAAAGAGAACAAGGTGGTTGATGCATTCATCATGACAGTGCATGGGTTGCATGCTACAACCATCAACATGTGTCAATCCGATTTGAAGTACATAATCTTGGAGGCTGCAAAATCATATTTACATTACATGGAAATGGTAACAAAATTACAAGAAGGTATTTTGTAGAAAAAAGTTGAAGATTAAAAGTTGGGAGAGGATGAAGTTCTCATGTACGGAGGCTGAATTTATGTGCCAAATTCCACGGAATTGAAGAATACGATATTGAAATAAATGCATAATGTAACTTATGTTGGGAACCCAGGGTATTAGAAAACTATTACCATTGTCAAGCGCCAATATTATTGGCCAAGCATGAAGAAAGAAATTGTTGAGTGCATTGCCAAATGTTGGGAGTCTCAAAAGGTCAAGGCTGAGCATAGGAACCCAGATGGTTTGTTGCAGCCATTTCCCATTCCTGAGTGGAAATGGTAAGTGGTGACGATGGATTTTATCACCAAACTTCCCAGAACAAGCAAGCACCATTATTATATCATGGTAGTGGTGGACAAGCTTACTAAAGCTGCCCATTTCATTCTAGTGAAGCTTACTCACAAGGCAACAAATGTTGTTGATATTTATATGAGAGAAGTAGCTCGATTGCATGGTATACCCAAGAAAATTATGTCTGACAGAGACCCAAATTTTACCTCAAGGTTCTAGAATGGATTATTCAAAGGATTCGAAACAAGTCTAAATTTTAGCATAGCTTATCATCTAGAATTTGATCAGAAAACAGAGAGGGTGAACCAAGTAATTGAGGATATGTTGAGAATGTATGTGATGGACAAACCTTCAAAATGGAAAGATTATATACACTTGGTATAATTTGCTTACAACAATGTGTACCAAACATATTTGAAGATGAGCCCATTTGAGGCACTTTATGGTAGAAAGTGCAACACACCTATAAGATGTGACAACCCAACAGATAGAAGAGTGGTTGGGCTAGAGTTGTTCAGGGAAATGTAAAAGCAGATGTTAAAAATAAGGAAAAATTTAAAGGACAATAAAGACAGGAAGAAAATATATACTGATAACGGAATAATTAATAGGGAATTCTGTGTGCGTGATCATGTATTCTTGAAAGTGAGGGCCAACAGAAGTTCCCTGAAGTTGGGAAATTGTTAAAAGTTGGTAGCTCATTATTGTGGGTTGTTTGAAATCCTAGAGAGGATTGGGCCTGTAGCTCATATGATTGCATTACCTACATATATGAATATTCATAATGTATTCCATGTATCATTGCTCAAAAATTATATACTCGATGATAATCATGTTATTTATTGGAATGGGATTCAAGTGGAGAAATGTTAAGAACCAAACAACAATATA
>ML777487.1:177120-187418 GCA_009831015.1 Picea engelmannii | reverse complement strand
AAGAAAGAAGGCACTTTTCAAGTGCATCCGATGTGCATACTAGACCAGAAGATCAAGCAACTCTGAAATCGAGCCATAATAATCGTAAAGGTTCAATGGACCTAGTACAGTCCTGAGGATGCAACTTAGAAGCAAGAAGATGCCATGTGGGCATAATACCCACATATTTTTGAATAATTTTGAAAATCTTGATGTAGTATGTAAATAAGATGCACTGAGGATAGTGTATAAATATAGGGAGGGGATTGTAATACCCCAAGGTAGAGCCCCTGTTGAATTGTAAACATGTTTTGTAGGATAGTGAGCCAAGTGATTATAAGCTAGGAGGATTATGTGATGATTAGGCCAGAGATCCTAGATGCTAAAGGCCAGTGAGCCTGTTTTTGTATATGTAAATACTCATATCATTGATATAAATACATCGCTACGTATTGACCGAACATGATAAAAGAGAATGGGAGACTAAGATCCACTAGGTAGGGAAAGGGAGAGGGGCTAAGAGTCTGGGAAAAAGGGCTAAGCTTGGGGGCTTAACTCTAAGGGAATATTGTATTATATTTCCTAAAATAATAAGGTTGGGTATAACTCATGTTATCCTAAGTTATTTTGGGGAAAGGAATGAATAGCAAGTGGAAAGAAAACGAGATCCAAGGGAGATATGTGTCAATATTGGTGCATGTAGTTATATGTGGGAAATTCAGTTCGGGGTTCTTTTCCATTCTGACCATTCATCCCAGGCACCCATGTATTCACATAGGGATCCATTGCCTCCATTGTTGACCTCTAAGCATACACATACCTCTTAAACATACACACATTTTTGGAGCCATGTCCTGTATTTTCATGTGATGAATAGAACCCGTATTCCTCCTGGATGGCACAACGCACCTATATCTACTTGAGCATGTGCTAAACTTGTCTGTTATGAGAAACATCTATTCCAAACCCGAAGGCAGTTGTTGATTCCATCACATGTGCATTAGCTAAATGATGTTGATGTTTTCACCTGAGCCTATTGCTAGTTTTCTAGGAGCAAGATTGAAGAGGCAGATTGTTAGGCCCATGGATTGAAGAAGCAGGTTGTCAGGCCTATGAGAAACTCTCTCCAGGTGAGAGAGTTTGCTAGGAAAGAAGAAGCAAGTTGTCAAGCTTGTGAGTAACTCTCTCCAGGTGAGAGAGGTTGCCAAGAAAGTGATTTTCCTGGAGGGAGATCAACTGCAGCCATAGTGCTTTGAGAATTCCTATATGGCTTGTTGTTGAAGCCCTAGAAGGGAATTGGGGCAGCCGAAGGATTGTTGAGCAGAGAAGGGGTGAAATTTCTGGGGTAGGACAAGAATGTGGGGATTGAGATACTGTAGGTTGTGAGTGTGAGTTGGCTCTTGGGAAGAAATCCTTCCCATTGTCTATGCAACTTTCTATTGACTGTGTAAGCTCAACCTAGCCTTGAAATCCCTTTACCTGGGTGGAGTTTAGTCCTAGTTAGAGGGTGAACCATCGTTGAGAGTGATGAGTAGCGCGGTCTAAGGCTGAGAGGTTCATGGGAGGTTTGCACACAGTTGGTGGTCTTACATAAAAATATAAGTACCATTTCTATTCTCAATTCCATGTTGTGTAATTGTACATGTATTTTATTACTGTATGTTTCCACATAAATTTTTGTTCTAGCAGAATGTAGTGGTCTTTATTAAATTTAATATGTAACGATGTTCCGCATGAGTGTTTTATGGAGTGGCAATGCCTGTCTTGGGTGGATGGGGGGTGATACAAATTGGTATTATAGGATGAAATCTTTTTAGTGGCATGACCTAGCCTAGGTGGCCGGGGGTGTTACATAGATAATTGAGTCTCAATCTTGTTTCTCTTGAGGAAAAATTCTCTCACACACCCAAGAAACCATCCATGGTGGGTGAAAATAAATATGATGGGACAAGAGATCCTTTCAAAAAAATTCTTGAGGAAGCCCTTGAATGAAAAAGGAACCAGATGATGGAAAAATTTCCACAAATCCTTTGATGACTATCGACAAGCGATGCATCCACCTCAAACAGAGGCGCCACCCCCTTCAAGGTATAGATAAATTTTGATATTCCTATATTTGAAGGTCAAATAAGTGTGGATGTTATAGATAAATGGTTAAACCTTATAGAAGGGTATTTTTATGTGAACAACTTTTCCAGTAGAGAAAATATTACATTTGTGCTCCTCAAGGTCATCCCCCATGTCAAATATTAGTGGGCGACTTTCTATGAGCAAAAGGAAATAGAGTGATACACATTATTTGTAGTTGCACCCACTTGGGGTTCCTTCAGGGATGTTATTTAGGAACAATACTACCCTGTTGGAAGTTATAATGACTTGTATACAAGATGGGCCACATTGCGAAAAGAAAGAGACCAAACAGTGTCATAGTTCACTAATGTCTTCCACACCTTGCACACCAAGCTGGGTATCAAAAATTCTGAGAGACATCTAGTGCTCAAGTATCGCAGTGGTTTGCATATATACATCCTGACAAAAATGAATCTTTTGGACATCTCATCCTTGAGCACGACCTATTGATATTCCGTCAAAATTGAGCAGATGCTAAAACAAAAGAGGCAACAATTTGGGTTTGGTAAACCCTCATAGCAGAAGCAAAGAAAGGGCATCCCCGACCTATAGAACAAAGGATAGAGAAAACATGAGAAACCTTAGGACAACCAATCCAAGATGTAAGCAAATAAGAACAATGAGAAAACAAATAAATATATTGGGAAGTGGTGTGACTTCCATAAGAGACCCTCTCATAAAATTATTGATTTCCTCTCAAAGAAGTAATTGTTGGCTGAGGTAAAAGCCTTTGAATCAGATTCGGGTTCTGAATATGAGTCAGAACCAGAAAAGGGGAGACAGATCATTGGCATGGAACCCAGTGCCACTCTTACTACTAGCAATATCCAACCCGGTGAACTTGATGAACCATAGGAAGGCGAGCGCCTCTTTCATTCACAGATGTGGGTAAAAGGCACTCGAGTGCACTTCATCGTTGATAATGGTAGCCAAAAGAACCTCATCTTAGTAGATTTCATCAAGTGACTATCCCTATCAACAACACCGCATCTGCAACCCTACACCATCGAATGACTCCCTCAAGGAATAGATATTTACATCAACTAATAGTGACGCCTGTCGCATGGAATCAAACCATTCAAAGATGAGGTATTGTGTGATGTTGCTCCCCTTGAAGTTTGTTATGTTATTTTGGGCCAACCTTATTTATGTAAATGTCATGTTGTATATGAATCTAGGCCTCACATTGTTATTATTACTTTGAATAGGAAATTGTACATGATACCCAAGGTAGTCCCACATAGTGTTATTTCCTTGATCTCTACCAAGCAATGAAGGAAGGTCATTTCTCATACCAAAAAGTTTGTCTTCTTCGTGATTCTCTCTCAGAGTGAGTGACTGGTTACAGCCACATACATGGCCTATGTGTCCGACCTCTCCATGCAGCAGAAGCAAGTGGATACAGTCATGGAAGAATAAAAATACATATTCCCATCACCTTCCGGGGTACCTCTGCATTGTCAGGTCAAGAATCCCATAGATCTGACCTCTAGTGCACTACTACCCAATGGGTCAGTCTATCACCACTCTATGTTATAAAATGAGAAGATCAAGTGTCAAATATAAGAACTTCTCCACAAGCGGCACATCCAACCCATGTCATCACCTTGTGGAAGCCCAATCATGATGGTGTATAAGAAAGAAGGGACTTGGCAACTCTGTAATTATTATCAATCCCTAAATAAAATCAAGTCAGGAACTAGTACCCAATTCCCCGAATCAACTATCTCCTTGATCAGCTCAATGGGGCCAAATACTTTAGTAAGATTGATTTGAAGTCTGGGTACGATTAGATCCCAATAGAATCGACAAATGTATGGAAAAATGCATTCAAGTCAAAAGAAGGTCTTTTTGAATGGTTGGTCATGCCCTTTGGTTTGAAAAATGCCTTGATATCTTTCATGAGGATGATGGATGATATCTTGCAACCTTTCACTAATTATTTTGTTCTGGTGTATCTGGATGACATCCTCGTCTACAAAAAGACTTGGGAAGAACACTTGCAACATATTGAACATGTTATGCACACTCTATGACAACACAAGCTATATGCCAACTTGGAAAATTGCTCCTTAGGCATGGATAGGGTCGAGTACCTAGACTACATTGTTGATGCACATGATGTACATGTTGATCCAACCAAGATCCAGGTCATCTGTGACTAGCCAGCCCCAACCATGCTCACTAAGCTTCAAATCTTCTTAGGCCTTGCCAATTTCTATCAAAGGTTCATGTTGGGATTCTCCCATATTGCATGGGCCCTCATCCAAATAACTAGAGGTGGTGGTAAGGAAAAATTTGTGTGGGGCATGTCCAAACAGGAAGCGTTCAAAGATCTAAAGCAGCTCTTGAGCTTCACCCTAGTGCTTTCCTTACCTAACCTACGACAACCCTTTGAGATTGAGACAAATGCTTCAGACTATCTTGTGGGTACATTCATCACTCAACACAACCACCCCGTGGCATATCATAGTGAGACACTATCAGATGTAGTCCGTAAGTACCCTACTTACGAAAAATAAATGTACTCCATTGTGAAATGATACCACCAGTGGAGGTATTACATTCTCGGGAAGGAGACAGTCATCCACACTAATCATAAGCCACTATAGTTCATGCAGACACAAGGTAAATTTTAGAATGATCGCCCTCAGAAGTGGTCCACATATTTGCAGTAGTTCCACCTCAACATCAAGTATAAAACAAGAAGTACCAATCGAGTCATTGATTTCCTCATCCAAAATCCAGTCACGTAACTCACCATATTTCTATAATCTTGTGTCCACGAGATCTATGGATGGACCCACCTCTATGAGACCAATCCTGACTTTTCCAACACCTACCAGATGTTGGGAGCAAACACAGTTGTCACAAATTTTCATCTTTAGGATGATTTGTTGTTCCATATGGGACATCCATGTGTTCCATCAAGATATCGAGTGAAGTTGATTTTGTAATCCCACTACAGTCAGGTGACAAGACACTTCGACGTGGAAAGATAGTGGAAGTGTTGAAATGACATTTCTATTGGCAAAAAATTCGATAGGTTTTCAATAAGTATATTTGGTCCTACACTTCGCGTGATATTTCCAAAACAACCATTAAGAAACAATTCATGTACACTCCTATACCTACTCCTAATAGGCCCTGGGAATCCATCTCAATGAACTACATTTCGGGCCTTCCATCCACCATGCAGAGAAATTACTGTGTTTTTGTGGTTGTTGATCAGTTTTCCAAGATGGCGATTCTGGTCACTTGAAAGAGGAATATCACAGCAGAGGCCACTGCCAAGATATTCTTTGAACAAGTTTGGGTACACTTTGGTATCCCACAAAACATTATCTCAAATCGGGATAGTCAGTTCCTCAGTACATTCTGGTTGAGCCTCTGGTCACTATTGGACACCAAGCTCACTAATTCCACTTCCTTCCACCCCTAAATGGATGGCCATACCAAGGTAATCAACCGGATGGTCATGGACATCCTGCACATGTACAATTTCAAGCACCCTTGCACCTGTGATGAGAGTCTTCCCTATGTTTAACACAACTACAACAGAGCCATACATATCTCAACCAACCATAACCCCTTTCAGGTGGTGTTGGGATTTCAACCATTGGGTCTCATGGATGTTGCACTACTCCTCGCGGCTACCCAGGCAGACTCATCTCATGATCCAATTGGAGCTAACAAATTCACCTGGTTCATTGAGTGGATCCATCACATCCACCAATAGGTTTAGGATATTTATAGAATTCCAATGCCAAGTACAAGCAACGCCATGATCAACACCAGGTGTCGCACGAGTTTCAGGTGGGAGAAAAATTTTGGTTGCATTTACAGAAACAATTCCTTATAGATCCTCATCAAAAGCTATGTACACTTCGTTATGGACCCTACACCATCACCAAGGTTGTTGGTGACAATTCTTTTGAGCTCAACCTTCTCCCATTCCTTGGCTTGCATCCAGTATTCAATGTGGACCTCCTTCGGCCTTATTTTCCACCATTATTGGACACCTTGGAGATAGCAGAACAATTGACACCAACAGAGCTCAACCCTAAGTGCATGGAAAAATAATCCACTGATCAGATCATGGAAACACAAGTCAATTTCACTTGCCAACAGAGGATCCATCTTTATCGGTTTGTCAAAGCAGGGCACCTCTTGCACCAAGGAAAGTGGCTCACCTAGGGCCAAATTCAACAGAAATTTCCTCATCTAATGGGGGCACTCAATGAAATGGAGACCATTGCTTCCTAAGGGGGGAGGATCAATATAGGAGTATATTGGTGGCCACCCACCTTGTCTAACTATATCAAAACAGGTTTTTGGCAACTTACTATTTTTAGTCATTTTTTGGTTCTTGAACTTCTGGGGCCATTTTGAAGGCCTAAACGATGATTTTTCATGATAAGGCATATCAAAACTAACTAAAGACTTTGATTGAGTCCCCTAAATGAATCTCATCTTCAATACCTTTCCAACAAGATATAATGTACCATAAACATATATCATATGCAAAAGTTACGACCTCAGGAAGTTGATGTACTAACTTACCCCAATGGGTCCCACATGAATTTTGGTGCTTCATCTTCTAGGGTTAGGTTTTTGGATGTCTATGGTTTTGGAATTCATGTTTATTGTAAAAAATGCCTTCAGAGCCTCATTTTACTCATTTTCTTGAGAATGAGTGTAGCCATCACATCTCTTCTCAAAGATAAACTACCACCATTCTGACAAGCTTGTTTTTAGTTTGCATTTTACAGTTTTCAACATATTTATTATTTAATAGAAGTCAAGTTTTACTGTACCTCTGTTATTTTTCACTATTTCTTTATGTTAATATTATAAATATGTGGTTTCATTTCATTTCTCTCATAAATATGTATTATTGGTATTAGAGCGGTCTTCTCCTTGTCATATTTTTTAATGCATGTCCCCAACATAGTCAGAGTATAGAGAGTTGGGTCTCGAGCTTGTTTATCTTGAGGAAAAATTCTCTCGCATGCCCAAGAAACCATCCATGGTGGGAGAAAACAAATATTAAGGGATAGGATATCCTTTCAAAATGTTTCTCGAGGAAGCCCTTGAGTGATAGAGGAACTAGATGATGGACAAATTTGCACAAATCCTTCGACAGTTGCCAACAAGCGATGCATACACCTCAAGCGGAGGCTTCACCCCCTTCAAGGTATTTATCAATTTTGATATTCCTATATTTGAATTTCAAATATATGCCGATGCAATAGATAAATGGTTAAACCTTCTAGAAGGGTATTTTTCTATCCACACTTTTCGATAGAGGAAAGATTACATTTTCACTCCTCAAGGCCATCCCCCATGTCAAAGATTGGTAGGAGACTTTATGTGAGAAAAAGGAAATAAAGGGATCCACATTATTTGTAGTTGTGCCCACTTGGGGTTCTTCATGGATTCAATTAAGGAACACTACTACCCTATTGGATGTTATGACGACTTGTATACAAGATGGACCACACTACAACAGGAAATAGACCAAACAATGTTAGAGTTCGCTAATGTCTTCCATACCTTGTGCACCAATCTGGGTATCAAATATTCTGAGCCACATCTAGTGCTCAAATACCGTGGAGGTCTACATAGATACATCCATAAAGAAATGGAGTTTTTTGAAATCTCATCCTTGGGCGCGACCTATCGATATGTCATCATTATCGAGAAGAAGTTGAAACAAAAGACGTAGAAGTTTGTGTCTGGGAACCCCTCATAGTAGAAGCAGGGCAAGGGAAACCCCATCCTACAAAACAAAGGAAAGAGAAAATATCGGAAACCTCAGGACAATGAGTCCAAGCCAGAAGAAAAGAAGGACAATGGGAAGACGAATAAAGATACCAGGAAGTGGTGTGACTTCCATAAGAGCCCCTGGAATAACATTGTTGATTGTCGCTCAATAAGTCATTGGTGGCTGAGGTAAAAGCATCTGAATTAGATGGGGGTTCTGACTCTAAGTCAGAACCATAAAAGAGGAGATAGATCATTGACGTGGAACTTGGTGCCACTATTTCTACCACCAAGATCCAGCCCGGTGAACCTAATGAGCTAGAGGAAGGTGAGCGCCTCTTTCATTCATAGATGTGGGTAAAAGGCACTCTGTTACACTTCATTGTTGATAGCAGTAGCTAGAATAACCTCATATAATTATAGGTAGTCAATCAGTTATCCTTACTGAAGACACCACACCCGCATCCTTACACCATCAGATGGCTCTGTCAAGGAAGTGATCTTTGCATCAACCAACAGTGTCGCCAATTGTATGGCATCAAACCATTCAAAGATGAGGTATTGTGTGATGTTGCTCCCCTTGAAGTTTGTTATGTTATTTTGGGATAACATTTTTTATGGAAACTTCATGTTGTTTATGAGTCTAGGCCTCACAGTGTTATTATTACTTTGAATAGGAAATTGTATAGGATACTCGAGGTAGTCCCACCTATTGTTATTTCCTTGATCTCTGTCATGCAATGTAGGAAGGTCATTTCTCAGACCATGAAGTTTTCCTTCTTCATGATTCTCTCTCAGAGTGAGCGAAAGGTTGTAGCCACATCCATGGCATCCATGGCCAACCTCTCCACACAACAACAGAAAGTGGATAAGGTCATGGAAGAATACAAATACATATTCTCATCACCTACTGAGGTACCTATGCACTGTCAGGTCAAGGATCCCATTGATCTAACCCTCGATGCACCATTACTCAATGGGACAGTCTATCATCACTCTTTTCTATAAAATGAGGAGGTCAAGGGTTATATCCAAGAACTGCTCCACAAGGGGCACATCCAACCCAACTCATCACCTTGTGGAAGCCTAATCATGATGGTGTAAAAGAAAGAAGAGACTTGGCGACTCTGCATTGATTATTGGGTCCTAAATAAAATCACAGTCAAGTACCAGTATCTGATTCTCTAAATCGATGATCTCTTTGATTAGCTCAAGGGTGCCAAATACTTCTCTAAGATTGATCTAAAGTTTGGCTACCATCAAGTCCCAATAGAACCAATAGATGTATGGAAAACTACCTTCAAGTCAAAAGAAGGTCTTTTTAAATGGTTGGTCATGCCCTTTGGTTTGACAAATGCCCCAACAAATTTCATGAGGATGATGGACGACATCTTGCGACATTTCACTAATTATTTTGTGGTGGTTTATCTGGATGACATCCTTGTTGAGTACATTTTTATGCTTCCTTTTTACTCTATAAACTACACCTTTGCCTCTATATCCATCCATTTTGCCTTCATTTCATTCCATATTTTCCATAAAACAGATTATGCAAGGTATATTTATCATTCTTTAGCTTAAGAATTGAGTTTTCTAAATTTTGGCATTAAAATTGAAAATTTATCACAAATTACAGGATTTGACTAAATCTCGTAATTGCTCCTAGGTTCGTGTACTTGCTGGACACATGGGCGAAATATAAGACTTGGGTTGTGATCCATGATGTACAAGGATGGATAATGAGCTATCATCTTCGAGATCTGAGCCTTCCAGGTGTCTAGTCAACGCTGGTCAAACAGGGCCACTTCAGTAGAAAATACCCTGTTTTAGCCTTAAATCATGGACAGTTTTGGATTTTCGTGGGATTTGGTCATATATTATGGATCTAAAGGGGGAATTTGACCTTCCTAGAATATATTATGGATCTGATCATGATATTTAGTAGATTTATTAGCATTTTTAGTTTTAAAACTCTTGTATAAATACTCTAAAGCATAGACTAGTATGACAACCTTGAATGTGAATGAAGAAACTTTGGAATTTGCAATCCTGAGATTAGTTCTGAGTTTTGTTCTTGATAATGCCTATGATATGATGATGTGAATGCTGTTGGATATCTTTCTTAGCTAAGACAACTCAAATGTACAAGTGAAGCATTGGAGGGCCCCCTTTGCCAAACTAGTACACTCTTTCTTTATGTTCTTTTCAAGTAATCCTTGATACATGTTTTAGATTAGATCTTGTTGTAGATGAGTTTTATTCATATCTTGCTATAGTTATATGAATTCCATAGCTAAGTCATATGCTTAATGTTTCAAAGCCTTACTCATATTGTGAATGATTTCTTGAATAAGAATTCAATGTGTGGTTTGTCTTCAAGCATTAAGATAATCATGAATGCTTTTTGAGTTATTTACGCTTTC
>ML777487.1:126431-156951 GCA_009831015.1 Picea engelmannii | reverse complement strand
TAAACAAAGTGCTAGATACACATGGATTGATGGAGATCTCTTTTATACAGGATATGACCTCATAATTAGAAGATGTGTAAGACAAGATGAGATTTTAGAAATACTAAAATCTTTCCATGATGAACCTTGTGGTGGTCATTTTGAATATAAGAGGACAACATACAAAATACTCAATTTAGGGTATTATTGGCCATCCATCTTTAAAGATTCCAAGAAATATGTCCGAAGTTGTGATAGCTGCCAAAGGATGGGAAAGCTACTTCCAACCGATGAGATGCCTCTCAAACCACAAGTTCACATTGAGCCATTTGAAAAATGGGCTCTTGATTTCACTGGTCCAATAAATCCACCATCAAAAGGGAAGCAATACATCTTAGTATGTACTGATTATGTTACAAAGTGGGTGGAAGCCAAAGCATTAGTGAGAGCTACAGAACAATCAGTGGTCAACTTCCTCTTTGAAGAAATATTTGTCAGATTTGGAGCACCCCGGGAGATTGTAACAGACCAAGGAGCACAGTTTACTTCTAAAATGGTGAAAGACTTAGCAAGAAAATATCAGATCAAGCATTGGAAATCTACACCCTATCATCCACAAGCAAATGGACAAGTGGAATCTACTAACAAAACTTTAGAAGCAATCATGACCAAGATAGTCCAAACACATAGAAAAGATTGGTCAGACAAGCTTCAAGAAGCATTATGGGCATACAGAATCACCTATAAAAATAGTATTGGGTTCACTCCTTATCAGTTGGTCTATGGTAAGCAAGTTTTGTTACCTATAGAATTTTAAATTCATACTTTTAAACTAGTAGCTGATTTAGGAATAGATCTTTCCAAAGCATAAAAAGAGAGGATCATGCAATTAAATCAATTGGATAAGATGAGACAGGCAACGGTTGAACACAACACTTTAATACAACAGCAAAGGGCACATTGGCATGATAAGTACATCAAGAAGAAATAGTTCAAAGAAGGAGACTGGGATTTGTTATTTGATTCAAAATTCAAAGATTTCAATGCTAAATTTACAACTCATTGGCTTGGTCCATATGAGATTGCAGAAGTATATGACAATGGCTCAGTCAAACTACAAACAATAGACGATGAGGAAAGCTCATTCATAGTCAATGGACATAGGCTTAATCTCTACAATAAGCCTGTAAACAAGGAAGACTTTTTGCAGCAGATATCTCAACATAATGAGATGGAAGTGTTGGAGAGATAGAATCATGTGTCTCTTTCAGATTCTCCTTAATATATATATATATATATATAAGAGAAAAAAGAAAAAGAAAAAAGGGAGTTTAGTTGTGAAAATCTAGGAAACTGGCACAATATAAACTCAAATTTTGATTGGGAAACCAAGTAACATTGGCCAACCAAAATTCTTCAAAAAATATAATAATTTTCATTATTAACTTCTAGTTTCATTTTTCAGCTTCAAAAGTTTTACAAATACTTATCTATGAGACTTGAGGACAAGTCAATAAATAAGGCTGAGGGGGATAAGGTATATATTTTGAAAACCTTTCAAGCCTTCTACAGATGACAACATGCATTTAAAAAAAGAATTCCATTCAGTAGAGGGACCTGAGAAGAATATCAATTCCATTCAGCAGAGGGACCTGAGATACTAAGAAAAATAAATACAAGAGGAAATTGAAGACTTACAACAACATTCCATCCAGCTTCAATCAAACAAAACACAATGAGCAAACAAGTTAGTATATATTTTCCTTTTTAATTCTTTAAATTTGAGAAATTCTTCTTAAGCTAAGCAATGATAAATATCCTAACTTTCCTTTCCCCTACATCATCTTTTCATCACTCCATTTTCATATATCCTCAAAAGCATTAAAAATGGTACTCAAAGGAACCAATTTTGGTTTCCAAAGGAGTTATAAGGAAGGATCGGGTTTCAAATACAAACACATTGTTTGTTTTGAGCTGTCAAATGCTCTGTTTCTAAAGACATAAGTTGCATACACAGACTAAATTGTTGTTGCATAGATTAAACGTTGTTTTCATATACATTTAAAAGGGGTCATAAGAAGAAGGTTTCATGCTTGATGAAGAGGTTGGTTACTCAAGGAAACGAATTAAGGAGTTATAAGTCAAGTGAACATGTTTTATTAAAAAAAAACCCTTTCTTATGATGATTGCAACGAGGAGGGAAGTACAAAGGTACAAATATAGCAGCACCTTCAGCTATGATCGTTGTACAACCCATTTTTAAAATTATAAAAACCCTTGTCTAAAGTCTACTCCAACGATTTTCCTCCCTTCATAAAAGTAATACGACTCAAACGATTTTCATATTGTTGTGTCTCACTTGCATGCTCCCCAAACTCAAACCGCCGACGCACTCCTGTGTACACTTACCTCCATTTCAAAATTGCACGCTCTATTTCACCATGCCAACGCCATCCCAAATCCCTACGCTCTAGAAAATTGTTCCCTCCTATGCCTTCCTATCCCGAAATTTCTGATAAAAAATGAATTGTATGTTGACAATTTCACTGTCAACATACAACATTCTCGTCCCATGGAAGAAAACGCGGAGGTTGAAAGAGATACGTGGTGAGCAAATCCAAGAGAACATATTCAAATAGGAGTCGACCATTGAAAGTAAGTTCAAACTCAAATAATTGAACAACCAAGTGTAAAATTCAACGTCATGTGGTACATTTTGAAAACAAGACAGTTCATTTCTAGCAGAGGTCGACTGTAAGAAGGAAAATTGAGCTGGGATTCAACAAGAAGCCTGAGATTGTTTTTGAAATTAATAGTTATGCCCTTGCACAATTTTTTTTTTTATGATTGAAGAACAAAGAACAACTTAGGAATTTGAAAAATATGAGATTTCCTTTGCTTTTGAACAGAAAAATCTTATTGAAGACCATGCAAAGAATTAAATCCAAACAGAGTCTGGAAGTTTAAGAAATCTTGGTCAAAAGAATTGCAGGGTTGAAACTTTTCGACCTCCTTTCTATAAACAGAGGAAATATTTTAGGGTCTTTCTCTTACAACTTGGAAGTATGGTGTCTAGATGTGAACAAAGGAAGCTTGTTACATCAGAAATTCATAGGGATTGTATACAAATTTTGGAGCAAAAACAATGGATAGGTTTCTTTGAGAAATTTGATGGATCTTGTGAAGAAGTTGCTTTAGAATTTGCTCACTCATTTGATGGGGAAAGGACTATAGTTGGAAACCTTACCATTAGGATCTCTGAAGATATCATTGCACATGTCACTAGACTTCCTTAAATAGGAGAAAGATATTTCAAAACTAAGCATTTCAAAGATAAATCATGGGCATCTTTTATTTCCATATCAAGGGTAGCAACAGTAAATTGGAAGAAGGGAATTCCAAGGAGTTGGTTGATTCATCCTTGGGATGAATTAGCATATCTCATACAGAAATTTATAAATTGTGAGGGAAGATTTAGCATCATCTATCTATATCACATTAAACTGCTAGAACACTTAAAAGGTGACTGTGAAATCAACATGCCTTATTTTCTATTGCAAAGTCTTTCTAAGATGGCTAAGTCTATCCAAAAACAAGGAATACAAAAAAGAGTTTATATCACTGTGGATTTATTAAAATGATCATTATATATGAACTACAGAAGCAAAATTTGACTTGGCAACAGTTTATCATTGAAAATGGTTTTGAAACAATAAAGGAGGAAGAAGAAGAGGAACAAATTTTAGTTGTGACCGATGATGAGGAAGAAGTACAGAACCCCAAGGCAACATGCTCAAAACCGCCTATGGGGAGGAGAAGAACAAGAAGCATGGTGATAAAGGAGAAAGAATTTGAGGAAAAAGACAATATTTTTACCACATATGAAAGAAAATCAAGGAAACGCCAACAAGTTCAAAGGGGCCAACTACAAGAAAATGATGATGAAGCACAACAAGCACAATATGCACATATTCAGACTCTAGAGGCACAATAATTGGAAAATGATGGTTTTGAAGAACATGAAACTTCCACATATGAAAAAATGAGAGAAGATATGGAATAATTAATTAAAGACATGAAAGAAGAAACTCAAATGGAAGAAGTGGCTGGTGGGTCCACATCAGAAATTGATAGGAAAAATAAGAAAATAAGGAAAATGAAGAGAAAAATCAAGGAAATTGAAGTCCTGGAAAGATACATAAAAACAGAGAATGAAATTCTAAGGACTCAAAGCTATAAAACATAGGAGGAGAATGAAGCTTTGAAGAAGAAGAACAAGAAGCTTCAAAAGAAAAACAAGTTAATCTTCAAACAAGCCTATAGTGGTTTCAACAGAAAAAGGCATATAAAGAGAAATATCAAAGAATGAAAGCTCTTCATACAGCTCAGGTGAATGTGGAAATATTATTGTAGGTAGCAGAGGTGGCAGAAGATCAGTGACAAAGGTTCAAGGACATTTTTGTGCATGAGGACATGCAAAGACTTCCTCTTGGGGGAGATGTTGAGTACATTTTTATGCTTCCTTTTTACTCTATAAACTACACTTTTGCCTCTATATCCATCCATTTTGCCTTCATTTCATTCCATATTTTCCATAAAATAGCTTATGCAAGCTATATTTATCATTCTTTAGCTTAAGAATTGAGTTTTCTAAATTTTGGCATTAAAATTGAAAATTTATCACAAATTACAGGATTGGACACCTGGGCGAAATCTAAGACTTGGGTCGTGATCCCTGATGTACAAATATGGATAATGAGCTATCAGCTTTGAGATATGATCCTTCCAGTTGTCTGGTCAACGCTGGTCAAACAGGGCCACTTCAGTAGAAAATACCATGTTTTAGCCTTAAATCATGGACAATTTTGGATTTTCGTGGGATTTGGTCATATATTATGGATCTGAAGGGGTCATTCAACCTTACTAGAATATATTATGGATTTAATCATGATATTTAGGAGATTTATTCGCATTTTTAGTTTTAAAACTCTTGTATAAATACTCTAAATCATAGACTAGTATGACAACCTTGAATGTGAATGAAGAAACTTTGGAATTTGCAATCTTGAGATCAGTTTTGCATTTGTTCTTGATAATGCCTATGATATCATGATGTGAATGCTGTTGGAGCTCTTTCTTAGCAGAGACAAATCAAGTGTACAAGTGAAGCATTGGAGGGCCCCCTTTGCCAAACTAGTACAATCTCTCTTTATGTACTTTTCAAGTAATCCTTGATACATGTTTTAGATTAAATCTTGTTGTAGATGATTTTTATTCATATCTTGTTGTAGTTAGATGAATTCCATAGCTAAGTCATATGCTTAATGTTTCAAAGCCTTACTCATATTATTCAATGTGTGGTTTGTCTTCAAGCATTAAGATAATCATGAATGTTTTTTGAGTTATTTACGCTTTCAGTGCTTTTGATTTAAATTGATGATAGTTGCTAATGAATGAAAGAAGATAATGAATGCATCTCTTGAATAAGAGTTTTTTCATTCTAGAATTTGATAAGTCTTAGAACTAGTTCAAACATCTCTTGAATGCTTACTCTTGATACTCTTTAGGAAAACAATTGTTGATTACTGTTATGAGATCTATGAATAAGACTTCTGAACAGAAGCTTAGCATCTCTTCCATATTCAGCCCTTAGAATAGGTTTTGGTTTATTCCCATTAAAGAATAAAAGTTATCTCTAAATCCATATATTTTGGATGTGCCTCTAAGTCTTACAAACACCGGATTGACAATCATTTGCACTCTAATTCCCATCAGTAGATTGGACACTAACAATCCTCATCTACAACAAGACTTGGGCATAATAGTTGCAACATATTCAACGTGTTCTGCACATGATAGCACAAGCTATATGCCAACTTGGAAAAATTCTACTTTGGCATCGACGGGGTCTAGTACCTAGGATATGTTTTTTATGTGCATGGTGTACATGTTGATCCAACCAAGATATAAGCCATCGGTGACTTTCTAACCCCAACCATGCTCACTGAGCTTCAAATCTTCTTATGCCTTGCCAATTTCTATCGAAGGTTCATGTTAGGATTCTCCCATATTGCATGGGCCCTCAGCCAAATAAATAGAGGTGGTGGTAAGGAAAAATTTGTGTGGGGCATGTCCCAATAAAAATTGTTCGATGATCTAAAGCAAATTTTTTTCTCCTTCCCAGTTATTTCATTACTTGACCTGCAACATCCCTTTGAGATTGCGATAGATGCTTCATACTATGTTGTAGGCATAGTCATCACTCAGCATGACCACCCCATGGCCTATCATAGTGAGACACTATCATATGTCGTACGTAAGTACCCTAATTTCCACTTCTATTATGGAATGGGAAATGGTTGTAGCATCCTTTTTGGTTGTATGTGCTATGTCTTTACATTTTTGCACTCTAGACACCAAGCTATGTAGTTAGCCGCTTCTTTCTTCATTATTGGCCAAAAGTATTGGCTCCTCACATCTGTAATGGATCTATAATATCCTAGGTGCCCATCATATAACACATTCCACATTTCTCTCAGCATGATATTTTTTAGCTCCATGGAATTTGGAACATACACCTTTCCCCTGTACAATAGGATCCCATCCTCTTTCAATTCATAATTTCTAAATTTCTACTATAAATTTATTTGTTGTAAGTTTTATTTATTTGCAAATAAAATTGATCTTAATTTGTTGCTTCAAGAATTTTAACCATTAAATCTGTCTTGTACATGCTGATGGATGAAATGTGCACTTCATGAGCTCTTTTGTTGAGTGCATCAACCACCTGATTTTCTTTACCTTTGATATGTTATATTTCAAAGTCGTACTCACTAAGAAAATCCAACCATCTAGTTTGTCTGGAATTTAGTGTTGGATATCCAAATAAATGTTTCAAACCATAGTGGTATATTCTTATCTCATACCTATTCCCCATGAGGTAATGTCTCCACATTTTCAATGCATTTACAATGATTGCTAACTCTAAATCATGAGTAGCATAATTTATCTCATTCTCCTTTAGTTTTCTAGATTCAAAACATACCACGTGATCCTTTTGACTGAGGACTCCACTGATCCATTCTTGCACGCATCCATGCACACCACAAAGACTTCATATGGATCTCCAATATTTAATATGGGTGCACTTGTCAAAAAATATTTAACAACTAAAAACTTTCTTCACATTTGGGAGTCCATTCGAATTTCACTCCCTTCTTTTGCAATGAAGTGATTGGGATTGCAATCTTTGAAAACCCCTTTATGAATATTTGGTAATAAACCGCAAGACCCATAAATGATCTGATCTATGTCACATTTCTTGGCACTGACCATCCCCTAATGGATTCTATCTTCTCTAGATCAACTGATATCCCATCTGTTGAAATAATATGCCCCAAGTAGTGGATCTTCTTTTGATAAAATATGCACTTACTTAGTTTGGCATACAATTTATACTCCCTTAAAAATTTCAACACCATTCTTAAATTATTCTCATGCTCCTCCTTGGACTTAGAGTAGATGAGAATATCATCTAAGAAAAGAATTACAAACTTGTCCAGGTACTCCCTAAATGCTACATTCATTAGACACATAAAAACAACTAGGGAATTCGATAGTCGAAATGGAACTACTGTGAATTCATAATTCACATACCTTGTTTTGAGCGTTTTATTGTTGATGTCTTCTTCTTTTATTCTCATTTGATGATAACCTGATATCAAGTAAATCTTGGAAAATATCCTTGCACCTTTTAGCTAATCGAACAAACATCAATCCTTGAAAACGGACATTTGTTATTTATAGTGACCTTATTTAGCCATATGAAATCAATACAGGGCCTTAAGGTTCCATCCTTGTTTTTCACAAACAGAACTGGGGATCTCCAAGGTGACACACTTGGGCGTGTATACCCCTTCTTCAAAAGTTCTTCTAGCTATATCTGCAACTCTTTCAATTTTGGTGTGCCCATTCTATAAGGTGTTTTTTGAACCAAATAAATAGATAAATTGATCTCCCTCTTTAGTGGAAGTCTTGGGATTTCCTAAAACAAATCTTCAAAATATCTCAAGACTAGCGATTTTATCTTTAGTTTTCTCTTCCATATGGGCTTCAAAAATTTGACATCCTTTCCTAAAACTCTTTTTCAACTGCATTGTTGAAATTTCTCTAACAACCACAACTCTTGGAATTCCTTGAATCCTTCCTTGTTGTCCCTTCTCACCAAGACATGTTATTGTCTTGTTTTAACAATCTAGGATAGCATGGTGTTTTTCCAACCAATCCATGCCAATTAGAAATTCATATGAACCCAATGTTATAATGTTCACATCTACCTTTGTGTTGAGTCCATTCATGTCTATTGGGAAATATTTAACCAACTCATTGATCTTTCTATTAGCCCCTGTGGATAATTGAACTAAGCAATATTTCTTATGATTACTTTTCAAGTGAAATGTTTCAATGATATTAGATTTTATGTAACTATGGTTAGCTCCATAATCAATTAAAATTGTTATAGGTTGATTATTGATCTTACCTTCCACTTCAACCATGGGGGATTGATATTCTACTTTCATTTTTTCCAAGGCTGCATAAATCATTGACATGATTCCTCCCATGTCTTCCACTATTTCAGCCTCCTTGATGTTGTGAATGATCCTCATTATTTCTTTTTTGTGAGGGCAATCCCTATATAAGTGATTTCCCTCACAACTCTTGTTACAAGAAAATTCCCTTATAGATAGGTGAATATACTCTTGGATTCTAGACCCCTAATAACGAGACAGAAAGATGAAAATGGACACTAACATCCCTTTGAGAATTGTTTAACTAATTGAAAAGAGAGAAGGAGAAAAGATGATCGTATCTATTTCCGGTGTTTGTCTCGCTACTCCACTTTGATCTTGAACTCCAAACTCGTTCGCATAGATTGGTGTCTGCAAAATCACGGACATCAAAGAGAAAACAAGGAAACTCATACTCTACCACATTATATTAAACAAATTCATCTATAGTATACAAGAATATGTAAAGATACATAAACTAGAAGGAAATATGCCAAGCATATATTAATGCGAACATTAAAAAGACACTTACAATCTGTAGATGCAGTTGCAACAACCTCTCCAAGTCCTCTTCATCCAACCCTTACACGATGCTCCAAAGATCATAAGTTTGATATACAAAATCTTCCTCCCAATATCATAAGTTTGATCCCTCTAATATGCCTCCCCTTCTCGATGGAAATCCCTCATTATATAGGATTTGGAGGCTTAACCAACATGGAGAGGATCACTCATCAGATCCACTAAAATGGTATCTCCAAGTTATTTTAGGAAAAAATATCTCTTAATTATTTTAGGGAGGAAATATATCTCAAGGATTTTAAGGAGGAAATATTTCAACCATCCATGAGATCCTCAACCTCCCCTTAAAAATAGGAAACCAAATGTGAGGTGAATTCTCACACTAAATTAATTTCCTTTTCATGAATATTAATAATAATTCATTTGCACATAGTATTTTGACCTTCGTATAATATATTTATCCTCCAAATTGAATAGGGATTATGACATATGTTATTTCATGGTGTCGAGGTGTATGCGACACTTATCAAGGTGCATATGAAACTTTTACGACACTTGCGACACTTAGGGAGAGGTACCTAGGTGTGGAAATTTGATGTGTAAAAACCTCAAGATTGCATAATATGCTACCTTGGCCTTTTCCCAAAATAATATATTGTCTTGTGCTCATTTTGGGTTGGATTCCCTTTTTGATTTGCTTGGCAGTTGTTCTTGAAAAAGGGTGTCTTAAAACCTTTTTTCCTTTGATCCCTCTTTCCTTTCATCTTGTCACTCCAAGTCTTTTGGAATATTGGCCTCCCTATGATATGCTCATAAAGATGCTTTTCTCTCCTTATGGTCTCCTCCAAAGTCTTGGGGTTATCATATTTATATTTTCACTGTAGAAGGATGGCAACCCACTAAGAAACCTTTGTATTTTTACCTTTTCATCTTTTATGAACTCCACATACTTCAACAACTCAAGGAACCTCTTCTTGTATTCATCCATTGACATGATACCCAATTTGAGTTCAAAGAACTCTTTCATCATCCTCTCATAGTAATTCTTAGACAAATATTTATCTTGGAAATATCCTTTGAACTTCCTCTATGAAACTCTCTTCTCATCAAGATGCTTCGCTTTCTTAAGCTGATCCCACCACATGGTTTTCTTTCCTTGGAAGTGGTAGGTTGCAATTATTGTCTCTACCCTTGAGGGGTAATCATATAACTATAAATATTTCTTCATTTACAATATCCATGCCTCATCCTCTTCTCGTTTCCTATGCTCACCGTTGAAAGTAGGTGGCTTGATATTCCTGAGTTCACCTTGCAATATGTCTCCCTTAGTCCTTCTCCTCTCTCTCATGACAGGAGACACTCTTGGGATGCTCCTTGGACCCAAACTTGCATGAGATATCCTAGTGGATTTCCCTAGGAAATGATGGCATCTAATCCTTCTCCTTGACTACCTATCATTTCCATGCTCATCCCTTATACTATGGGATTTGGATGTTGTCACTTGTCTAGCACTAGCTTCTTACCTGGTGCCAGAGTCTTTCTTGGCTTGCTTTTGCAACACATTAAAACATTGAAGTATTTATTCATGAGCCTTCATAATCCTCTCATTATCATCCCTATAACTCTTCAATTCTCTTTGCATGCTCCTCATAGTTACAACCTCCCACCCGCCTCTTCTTCCATTAGACTCTGTCTCAGCATTTCCCATGCTAACATGCAAACCTCCAAATTCCTCTTCATGAATGTAGGACCCTTGGAAATATTCCATTGATGTGGTTCTCATATAGGAATAAAATTTACTTCTCGAACCTCTAAAGTATGAATAAAATGTGCATGCAAAGTAATTTTTTGTTAGACAAAAAAAATATACACGCACAATTTTGGAAAATAATGCATAATTTTTTCTGCCCTTTAATGCTACCAGTCATATTCTTTTGATTTGAATGAAAAATTTACTTCTCAAGTTAATTTTATGGATTAATATATGGATTCTACTCCTCAATACCTTTCCATCGACCATTCATTTTCTCAATTCTGATTTTCAAGCAGAAAGTTATGGTCTTCAGATTTTTTGACCATTTTCCTTCTTATATCCCCGCATGCTATAGGTGTACACTTTATTTCCCAAAAAACTTTCAAGTACCTAGAACTCAAATTTGTATCTATGGATGAATTCTACAGTCCATGACCTTTCTATAGAGTACTCCTGAGCCCCAAACTTACTCTGTGAGCCCCAAAATTGGTACTAAATTTTACCCTTGATTGTTTTAGTTGTAACTTCTCCATAAAAGATTTGTTTGGCGAACAATTTAGATTTTTGGAAATCTCTCTCTGAAATCTATAATTTTAGAAGAAGAAACTTTGTGTTTTGAAAGGACACACATTTTCATAAAAATTATTTGCTAAATATGTTGTTTAGGCCTTCAAAAATGGCCTACAAGTTTGTGACCTAAAAAACACCAAAATTTTTCGATATTTTGACTGTTTAATTGTTGTTATGGCACTAGTTTTGGTTCTCGGTCACTGGTCCATCGGCTCATCGGGACACCGAACTACCAGACATTTGGAAAACATCTCCCTATCTCCTCGTCGAACTTACTTTTGATTATGATTTGATCTATTGACATAACAGACCATTAGAGCACCAACCTACCAACCACCAACTACCTTCTGTTCCTCTTCCTAGACTTACATTCTACCCTAGTATGATCTAATCTATCAGGCATGCTAGGTCATCGAGGAATCAACCTACCGAGGCATCAACCCATCATCCTTCATCTTCATACTACAAATTCATGAACTAATGTCACATCGAGCCATTGGGGCATTGGCCTATTGGGCCTTCATAAACTTTAACACTACACTCTCAAGTCGATGTCCTGATCTAGTAGAATTTGATGGTGCCTTATGTACATAATTTGACATGGCATGACATGTGGCTACCGGGGCACCAACCTGCCAACCCACAAACTACTCCTACACAAATTCCACTCGAATGACTTTGATCCATCATCAGGGCACTAGGCCACCGAAACAAGTCACACACACCTCCATCCAAATGGTATAGACATCAATTCATCATTCCATCGGCCCACCAGGGCACCGATACACCTACCACAATGCATAACCTTTAACCAATAATATCGATCCGATCCGATGAACATGCTTTCTCGTGGGGTTCTTGTTGGTCCTTGACCAAGTTGTGGGAGATACATGGTCATATTTGACCGTTTTTGGGACTTCGACGCCCTATCGAAGGAAGCGCGCAAGAAGAAGCTGAGATCAAAGGATATTGGTCCACTTTTGGGCCCCTTTTTAGGGTTGGGGTTAATGTAATGGGAAAGGGATGTTGGCTCGTGGGTTTACCCATGCTTAGGGCCAATTTTTTATGTACAAATAGATGGCTAGGCAAGGTAGAAGAGAGTTGATGGCTTAGTGATAGTAATTAGATCTGTGTGATCGGATGTGGATTGTAAATGCTCTATGCATGATTGTAAGAAACTTTCAGAGCTAAGTGCAAGTTGTTGTAGGAGGTTGTGAAAGGCTTTGTGCTGAAGCGCGAGGAAGAAGGATCTAGTGAGTTGCGTAGATCTTCTTCCCTGTGCAGAGTAAGAATTGTTGAGGCTCTGTGTTGTAACTGCTTGACCGAGATAATAAATAAGAAGAGTTGGTGGACATAGCTCCAGGGTGGGGGTGAACCACATAAATCTATGTGTGATGCTTTGTGCTTTGATTCAATGTGTTTACTTCTTCTTCTGCTAAGTGCTTTGATATTTGTAGGAAGATATGCTTATGCTTTGTGCTCCTAGATGTGTATGAATGTTAGATATGATGTGTATGAAGATGCTTAGTGCTGATCTACTAGATTTGATCTAGCTTACTATTGCTAAGTGCTTGAATACTATAGATTAATGTGAATGTTGCGAAACTTTGTCTTATGAGAGAAGTGGTTATTGAATGTATCTTGAGGAACTAATGGTGCTAAGTGCTCTAGTAAGTTGTATAGTCACAGATCTACATCCCAGCTAAGGTTGCAGACACCTGAGTCTTGCAACCACCCCTGCCTCTACCTCAGGTGAGACTTCATCTGCTTCGCAGGTGTTGCCAAAAGGGCCAGTAGTTAGGGTTTTGTTGGTGCATTGTTGTAGCATTGAACCCTAGGTATGCCCTTGTGCCAACAAATGGTTTTGATTCCAGGACTGGAATTGTGATTGTTGGGAACTGAGAAAGAAAATATTTGTGCAAATATTCGATCTAGAAACTATGAAAGATCTATGCATAGATCTGTTTCCCTAGTGCGAAGTGTTCTACTTAACCTATGAATCTTTGTTCCAAGAAAGAAAGGTCAGATCTACAAAAAAGAGGTAAGATCTGTAAGCTTTGTTCTCTAATAGAGGTAAGAATAGTAAAATTTTTTTAGATCTGGAATCTTTGTGCTATGCAAAAGTAAAATAAGTGAAAAGTTTTGTTTCTAGAGTATGGATCTAGGTATGTTTGATAGATTCTGTCCTAGCTTGGAAACTAGGGCTCTGATAGATGAAATAAATTTTGATATGAATAGATCTAATAGATATGTTATACCTATGCATAGAAAGAATGTCTGGACTAACAAGCAGATGCAGGATCCTCGAAAGAATTTTTTGCAGACTAGCTACCATAACCCTAGTGCATAGTACATAAAAGGTTGGGGATCATTTAAAAGAAAGAGAGGATTAACCCTCTGTTACAGTTGCAGAAGACTGGGACATCTTGATAAGGCATGCCCTGGTGAAAGACCTAGTTGTCTCTATTGCAAAGTTTTGGACCAAGAAGTATCAGATTGCCCTTGAATGATTGCTAAAATTGAAGGCATGAATTTGAAAGAAGAAAACCCTAAGGCAGATCCAGAAATAACAAAACCCCAGAGATAATCAGACAATATGTTACTACAGATACAAGATACCTTGAATGATCACTGACATGTTATATTATTTGAGGTCTTTGAAAAGAAAGAATACATCGAGGTAAGAATAGGAGACTTCGACATTGATTGTGTTCTAGATGAGGAAACACAGGTGAATGTTATGACAGAAAGAACTTGGGAAGCTATAGGGAGGCCTGTTATGACCCCTACACTGAGTGGAATAGGGTTATTTAGAGGGAAACTGGTGAACCTATGTGGAAATCTCAATCAGATATCTATGAATGCTAATGGAACTTCAACAGAAGAAGATTTTGAGATTATCAAATTTATTGAGGACAGGGCCTCATTTACTATGTTACTTGGAAATCCTTGGATTGAAAGAGATCAAGCCAGAAAGAAGGAAGAAGAAAAAGTTTTAGAACATCAGAGACAAGAGTTAAAAGACTTTATGACCAGAAGGATTGCACAGTTGATTGAAGAACAGGAGAACAAATCGAAGCTATATCACACTAGGAACCCAGATGTCAAAGTTATCAGAACACCAGAGGACTCACAGAAGACTGAAGTTTTTATCTCATATAAAGAAGAGATGTTACACCTGAACCCTAAGAAAGAACCTCAATAGCACGAAGTAACTATATCCAAGGAAAATAAGAGCCAAAATAGGAAAAGAACTACTGAGACAAAACCCACTGGAAAGAAAGCTAGAAAGTTAAGTAAGAAGGAAAATATTGAAAAGTTGCAGGAGATTCCAGATAGAACATCACAGAAAGAAAACTTACAGAATGGGAGATTCACCAAGATATCAGAACAACGACATATGGCACTTCTTTGTGATGAAGTGATATACCCATTGAACCGATATACCCATTCGACTTCCTCCCCGAACGGACAAAAAATAATTAAAGGATCATCACTAGACCATTTGATTGCACCATAACGGACAAATCAACGTTAATGGAAGCTTCATGCTCGTTGCAAGCAGACCATTGCCAAATTTCTACTTAGTTCATCGCTCCATGCACGAAGAACACTTCTTCCAACTGAGAATTAGAAACCCGTAGAATAGTATACAATGGTCATTGCGATCTGGTTGGTCATCCTAGTAGAGTATCTAAGATCATTGTGAACCCCAACTAATTTTTCTTTCTGAGTGCGTATGTCCAACGAATTTAGTGCAGCCAAAGAATTTGCAAGAGAGGTACTCGCTAGCCTCATAATAGAAAGAGTCATGTTAGAACGAAGGTTGTCTATAGGTTTACAGGCATCATCGACGAGAGGAGTGCAATCCTCCTCGTTGATTGTTCGAACAGGAACATTCCGAGCCGGCACAGAACACAAAACCAAACATAAAGATGATATGTCCAATGCGAGGTTGGTTCCATCCATCCTACCTGCTTACATACCACCTTTGAGGGGTGCAATAAATAGAGAAAACGTGCCTAGAGACTTTGAGTACACTCTAGTCACTACGTACCTGCCGAAAGGGGTACGTGTAGTCCACGTAGATCAAGACAAGATTGCAGCATTGAAGTTTAGTGACTTCAACCAGGGGGATCATAAAGTCTACAACACACTTTCCCCATACAAGTACCTAACCAGAACTAAGGGAAAGAACTCAAAGATCGTCCCTCAGCAATGGACTATGAACCTCACGCAGTCCACTCTGTTGAACATCATGAAGATCCCACATTTTAGACGTCACCAAGAAGTCAATGCCTGTGTTAAGCTACTTCTGACGAGCTACCATGGAGGATACCTATGGTTGAACCTCCACATCACAGTTGATCCAGCGCTGATCAATAGGATCACAAGTATTAGCATGCAGGGCCCTGATCCCCGTGACTACTATCTTGGAAAGACCACAGACCACGCTCTTTCTCAGAATATCAAAGAAGCTTATGGCGATGTTGAGAAAGGAGTGCAAGGCTACAAGGTAGCATCTATTCAGAGCAACGCAGTGCACCTTGCATGTTAGCTGATCACATAGAAGCTCATCCACAAAAATAAACCCACACAAGTATTCAGCTTTGTAGTTGACCTCGCAGGAAAGTCCACAGAGGGACTATAGATGAATTGGGCGAAGTACCTGGTGAATCAACTAGATACCAACTACAAAGTATCCCAAGATCATGGTCATGAATTCCATTTTAGTTGTCTCTTGTTACTTATAACTTTCGTTGCATGGGAGCTACCGGAAGATGCAACCTTCCCGAACCTCGACCCTTTTGAGCCCTTAGCTGTGAAGTTCAGTACCTTATGGTACTCGAATGATATGAGAAAACAATAGAAATCCAATGTTGTATTCCACGCCTACTATAATCAGTTGAAGAATTCCATCCAGTCCGAGCCTCGGATGACCCCGAATACCCTATTCAGGTTTAGGCCCTTAATGAAGTTCAGTGTGGACCACCACTTCATTTACATAATAGCACGTGATGATGAGAACAAAGAGTAGTTACAGTCTTATTATAAGATAACAGAAGAAGACCTAGAGGAAATCACCAAGGAATGGTCGGTAGACCTCCTTGTTTCAACAGACTCCACATAATTGTTTGACATCGACAACCTAGAAGCTACACAGGATACATCTGGGCCCAGTAAGATGAAGAAGGATGAGGAAATAGAGGATATAGACAACAGATCTGTAAGGACCACATCAATTACACCCAAGAAAGAAAGTATTGATGAAGAAGTCGAACAGAGGCCAAAAGACGAAGAGGACTCGTCGAAGAAAAGCAAGGTTTCACCTCTGAAACCTTCCTCCTGGAAGAAACCTAGAACCCCTATAACCAAGATGAAGACCATGCTCACCTTAGATGACTTCATTTTCCTCCTCGCCACTATGAACGAAGATATAGAAGAAATAACAGAAAAGAAGGAATCCAAGCAAGAGGCAATGTACAACAGAATTGAGAGCGAGCTCCAAGGAATGCAGCAGGCACTTCGGTCTAGTTGTGCAGTCTCCACTGCGCCCCTTCTAGAAGGAACAACATAAGAGGTAGATGAACCAGTTCAACTTCACAAGATTGTTGCCACAGTTGAAGCATGCCTTTGGAAAGCACAGGAAGAAACCACGCAGGCCACCCAAGCCTTAAAGCAAGAATAGGAGGAAATCATTGAGCAGTTCCAAGCTGCGCAACAAGAGAGGGATGCTCTCCAAGCAAAATTGGAAGAAGATAGAGCAAAGATCCAAACAGAAAAGGAGTAGTTGCTCGTGAAGCAGATCGGGATCGAAGAAGCAGTCAATAGAGCATTTTTCTTTTTGACCGGCTTAGAGCAAAAAGAAGAAGAACCCTTAGAATGCCAAGTGATGAAGATTGCTGAAGTTATTCAACAACTTCAACAAAGAGTCATAGACTTAGAACTTCAGACCATACCAAGTACCCTACAAGAAGAGCGCGACCAGTGAGAAATGACTGCCCAGAGCACAATAGAAAGAATTAAAGCACTCACTGAGGAATGCAAACAATTAAGTAGAAGAAGTGTGCAGATACATGAGAACCTAACCAAGAATCCTGAATTACACAAATTGGAGTCATAGCTCTAGGAGGCGAAGCATGAAGCCGAAAAGATACAGGTGTAGTTGAAGGCCCTATCACCCATAGAGAAAATGAAACTATCTTTTGAGTAGCGCATAGCACAACAAAAGATCCATATAATCCAGATCAAGGTAATGGAAGTAACTCAACAACTTCAACCTTTGCAGGATAAGGCAAGTCAACTATTTATAGAGATCAATAACCAAGGAACAGAGCTGGAACAGGTCATGAATTTAGCACAACAATTCCTAGAAGGGCCGGTGAATGTCACACTCATCCAGGAGTTCGTCAAGCAAGAAGCAATTGCAATGCAGCAGGTCGAAGCAGCTCGAGCCAAGCTCAAGGTGTTCGAAGCAAAATTGATTAGAACTGAGTGACTTGCGATGAGTCATAGGTGAGTGTTGGGGGCATGTTGGCCCTTGACCAAGTTGTGGGAGATACTTGGTCATATTTGACCATTTTTAGGACTTCGGCATCTAATCAAAGGAAGCACGCAAGACAAAGAAGAGATCACAAGATCTCGGTCCAATTTTGGGCCCCTTTTTAGGGTTTGGTTTAATGTAATGGGAAAGGGATGTCGGCCTGTGGTTTTACCCATGCTTAGGCCCACTTTTGTATGTATAAATAGATGTCTAGGCAAGGTAGAAGAGAGTCGATGGCTTAGTGCTAGTAATTAGATCTGTGTGATCGGATGTGGATTGTCAATGCTCTGCGCATGATTGTAAGAGACTTGCAGATATAAGTGGATGTTGTTGTAGGAGGTTGTGAAAGGCTTTGTGCTGAAGCGCAAGGAAGAAGGATCTAGCGAGATGAGTAGATCTCATGCCCTGTGTGGAGTAAGGATTGTTGAGGCTCTGTGTTGTAACTACTTGATTGAGATAATAAATAAGAAGAGTTGGTGGACGTAGCCCCAGGGTGGGGGTGAACCATGTAAATATGTGTGTGATGCTTTGCACTTTGATTCAATGTGTTTACTTCTTCTTTTGCTAAGTGATTTGATATTTGTAGGAAGATCTGCTTATGCTTTGTGCTCCTAGATGTGTATGAATGTTAGATTTGATGTGTATGAAGATGCTTAGTGATGATCTACTGGATTTGATCTAGCTTACTATTGCTAAGTGCTTGAATACTATAGATTAGTGTGAAAGTTTCAAAGCTCTGTCTTATAACCTAAGTGTTTATTGAATGTATCTTGAGGAACTAACAGTGCTAATTGCTTTAGTAAGATTTATAATCATAGTCTATGTCCCAGCTAAGGTTGCAGACATCTGAGTCTTGCAGACACCTGAGTCTTGCCTCTACCTCGGGTGAGACTTCATCTGCTTCGTAGATGTTGCTGAAAGGGTCAGTAGTTAGGGTTTTGTTGGTGCACTGTTGTAGTGTTGAACCCTGGGTCTACCCCTATGCCAACAATTATCGATAGCCAAAAGTTACATTGAGTGTGGGATTCATGACTCCTTGTGCTCTACGCACAAATAAAAAGTGTTTTTCCTTTTCTTATAAATGAATACGTCTAATCATTTTTCTTTGCATGTGGGATAAAACTCTCATCGTATAACAATGATTCGAAATCCATCGTGGGGTGCGATCAACAACTCTTGCGCATTGTTTTTATAGAAGTCATAAATTTCAATTTTGATGTCCAAATCAAGCAAACCATGGCTCATTGGAAATAAAGGGCCATGGAGAATTTGCTTGAACATGGTTTCCATCGTGGAATAACAATTTTAAACCATAAGAGATATCCTCCAATGTTGTCTCAAAGAAAAAATAAGTTTTAGCCCAAACAAAAATATGATTCATACAACTTCAGTTTTCATGTAGTATGATTCAAACTAGTGTTGCAACCTTCGACTTTGATACCATAATGTAATGTCCCCCAACTCATCTAGGGAATTCTTCTTGCAGAAAACACACAATTTTTTTTTATTCTTGCTGATTTATTTACTATAGCTTACCAGTTATGATTTAATTCACCATTTAAACAATACTTGGATGCCCATAATGAAAGGAATCTACAACATTCTAAATGAAAATGAATGCATAAAATAACTCATTCACATCAACAATAAACCATTCACATACATATATTAAGAAACAACAAGTAAACTTAGTAAATAACTCATAAAATAGATAAATACTTATCTTTATAAAATGTTTATGAAACCAACTGCTTGGGAAGGAGATTCCACCCAACCATAGACCTGTTGTTATAAATATAAAAATTAAATAATCCCTGAGTTGGGGATAGGAATTCACAAGAGAAGGCTACCTCTCACAACTCACTCACAACTCACTAACACACAACCCACTGATATTCTTCTACAACTATCCCAAATTTACCTCCAACTCTCTTATTCTTGACCTGTGCAGTCCAAGGAATGTACTCCTTCAGTTCTCTCAATCCATCGGTCGTCCCATTCATTTCTCAATGCCTCTTTGGCTTAGGTGGATAGGAATATCTCTGTTAGGAACTCAAGGGACTCATTTTTAGGAAAACTATCAACAACCAACAAAAACACGTGTTGTTACAATGCAACTCACCCAGGAGTTCAATCTTCAATCCCGACAACCTGGTTCTTCACTTTCCATCTTCAAATACACTTCAAATTTCTCCAGTGTGATCTTAAATTTCCCCAGCCTCCTTGGTCCAATCCTAGTACTCTTTTCCTTTCTCCCTGCTTGTTGTTCATGACCAATTCCATGTGTAAAAACTTCCTATAAGAGTCCATATGAATTTCCTCTATTTTCCCAAGACTATTGAATGCTCACTCTTCCCAATGTTGATTTCTTCTTCCCCATGTTTTCCAATAAATATGCAATGTGACTCTCATACCCACCCTCTTACACGAGTTTAATGATTAGGCTCTCACACACTCAAACATAAATTATAAGTTTTCCCCATTGATAATAAAATTAAGAAAATTGGGTTTGGATTAATACACATAAACCATTTCCCTTTAGGCCCCCTCTTAAACACTCTCTTCTCTTGTGGAAAAACTCAGTCCCCATCTCTATCCATATTCCTAGTAGTTGGCACCACATTATTTTTATTAAAAACATAAAATATAATTCGTATATTATATCGCTTGGCCACAACCATATTCATATTTACATTATACATTAATTAAACTAGGGATTATAGTGGAGATGTTACATTACAAGACCTATGATGTTATCACATACATAGCATGTTAGTTTCAAAAATATAGTTTCAACAAATGAAGTATGCCAAATAAAATTACAGATATAAACAAATCAATGAACATGCTTACTAGAGAAAATTCCCAGTCCTGGATAATCGCGTGTGGTGTACACACATATGCCATACAACATAAAATACCTCTCCATTGGGATGGGTCTTGATAAATCATATACATGTATCCCTTCCCATAATTTCTTAAATTCATTGATCAATGGTTGGAGGTAGACAACCATTCTCTTCAATTGTCTTCTACCTGCGACTATAAGAGTCAGATAATATGTTCATTTTTCATGAATAACCATGGGGGGGATATTTCTATTGATCACTACCACTAGCCAAACATAACATTTGGTGTTTTGGAGGGAATATGGGTTAACTCCATCCATATATATGCTCAATCATAGGCTCCATTCCTCAACCTTGAATTTATTGGGCCATGTACCCTCTATATGTTGCATGGCTATTGAATCTTCTAGGATTCAAATAACTCTTGGATCACTTTTATGTGAGGCATGCCACCCCTACAATATGGATAATTGTTTGCAATGAAAGAGCCTTTGAATCCTTGGAATTATAGGCATGTGCCTCAATAGATTATGAGGAGGATCATGTGCCTTACCATTGTTTTTTTATTCATGGTACATCTCATGCCCACATTCTGGACATATCTCTTTGTTAGCATATTCATTTATGTATAGAATACAATCATTTGGACATGATTGGTATGATATGTACTCAACACCCAACATTTTTAGCATTTTATTTTCCTCTGCGTAGCTATCCGACAAGATATTATCACTTGGAAGTACCTTATCTTTGAGTAACATGCAATTAGTGGGAAATAGAAATGTACACTTTTATTAAGCATGAATAAAATCAACCCTTTTCTTCCTTCATTGTATGACAAGATTCCTTAAAAATTTAGGGGAATTAATGGTTAGTTACCTCAAGAGTGTTGAGAAACACACAACTGACATACCATACATTGCTTTCAAATTTTACAATAACATTGTTATCCCTAGTTGGGTAGACCTTGCAGACCCTTGTACTTGACCAAATAGAGGGGTGGCCGAAGCATATTTCAGGATTTCATAGAAGGTATCTATTAAATCAACATCATCCCCTAGTTCATTTTGCTAGAATGCATTTAACAACATTCACTCCATGGCTTGGGTATACTATACGAAATCATCCATACCAACCTCTATATCATTTCCTTCATCCCTAACATGTGAAGAACTAGTGTTATTGTCGAGGTTTTGAATTGGTGAATCAAGACATAGTGGGAATTGAATAGGTAGTTGTTTCAACCATTCTCGGTATGTTTTCTCTCCTAGTTTTTTTCATTTAGCAACAAGCTCGTGACCTAACATCATAGTGGGTGCAATGGTAGATGGTGGATAGGTTGCTCATCATCAGAATCCTAATTGTAAAAATATTGAGCATTACATCGATAATATTAGTAACAAAATTCTTTTAATATGTTCAAACATCATACCAAACACTTATTATAAGCAAAAACATTTTTTCCCAATAATAAACATGAAACCAACCACTTTATAAAACAAATATTGAATTAGGAAATACATTTACATTAGTTCCATTGAAAATCCAAAAACACAATTGCTCAATCATCTTTTTCTTATGCCCTACAGGGTTGTCTACATAAAAGAGATCCAATTCATGGTGCAATACCATTGACCCAGGTTGGTTGCTAGAAGATGGCATGTTGGGATTGGAAGGGGAAAAAAGCCATCCATTTTCATCAAACATCTACTTTTGGTATCTTTCTCCTAATAATAGCTTGAGGAATTTTGGGACTATAGAATATCTTGAGCATTGAAACTCGATCATGGACATTGATCCTACAAAATTCAATGAACAATTATTCAACTGCACCTACATACATAACATAAATTTAATGAGATAAAGGAATTATAAATAAAATATAGACTTACTGCAATTACCATGAGAGAACCTGAAGGACTTCCAAAGATACAAAATGAGATAGAATCTGAATAATTGGCCATTTGATATTATAATTATGTTTTTCCTACATTTGAGCCAAAACCATCATCTTGGGTAGCATAGAACAACATAAATTCAAAAATAACTTCAAATAAATTTCATAACTTCACTGTGTGCTTCATTATATAAAGACGCACTAGTGTGTATGGATAAATCAAATGCATTGGTGTGTTTAACTAAGAGAAGCACTGCATATTGACCTCTATTATTTTCTCCACAAATTAAAACCTCTACAAAATTTAAATGCAGGTGTTTGGATTGCCATTGTGCAAATTTAACTTTATTATGGTGCGTTATTACTTACACACTGAACTAGTGAGTTATGTTAGGATATTTAGACACTTGGGAGCATGGATGATTTTAGGGGCTAAATTTCGCTCATGGGCTAATTTTCTATGGTTTTTCCAAAAACAAGATTCGCTATTTTAAAAATGATTCACCCAAATTCTATAGGATAAAATTATTTTACCTTAAAAAACGACAAAATTTTATAAAAACTATATAAAATACTTAGAAATTTGAATATTTTTAAAAAAATATTGCCAAACATTTATAGTTGACATATGAAGGATTAGTAATATTCGCCAAGGTTTCTACATTTTAAAATAATTTTCCATCCTTAAAATCATCCCTACTTGGGAGTTAGTTAAGATCAACTTGGTCTAATGCGTTGTTAGGTAAAAGTGTGTTTATTAGTGTGTTTCTTTAGTATGCATTAGTATGCATTCATAGTTAGGTAATCTGATGGTCATGATATGTTCCTTTCATAGAGTGATTTAAACAATCAAATTCTCCTCAATATTAACAACTACATTAATCTGTGGCTTAGCACCTGATTGGTCCACAATCTCTATTTAAAGAGCATGGAGGGTCATTTTCTGATGATAAATTGTGAGAAACTCCCTTGTAAATCTCTTTATAATATTTTTCTTTTGCATTAATAAATTTTCCCAAGTGGCCACATTGGATGGGGTCGTGGATGTTCCCTCATAGGGGTTTTACCACGTCAAAACATTGGTGTGTTGATATTTGATCTGGTTGTGTGATTGGTTACTAAAAGTGTTCATCCTCTGTTGGAATATCTGTGTTTTCAAACATGGTATCAGAATTCATTTGAATACCCGCTCCCATTGTATATCGAGATCGTGAAGTCATGTTGTCACATATATGGTTTCTTACATTTTGATACATTTATTGGATGAGAGGACTACTCCATTGAATTCATAGCACTCATTTCAGTCAATAACTTCTTTAATTTCACTCGAAAAGGTGTGTGTTTTCCCAATATATGACCGTTTTAGTAAGATCTGAAGGTATAAAGCCCGAGTATGCCCTTTTTAAAATTTAGAGATAATATTTCATTTTTATTTTGGTTTTCTATTTTTTATTTCTAGGTTGCTTCTCTTTTTTACTTTCATATTCTCTTTACCCCGCACTCTGTGCAATCTTGAAAAATTAGAAACAGAGCGGAAAGGGTTTTCTTGTCTGTGTATGCTCGTTTTTGTGCACTCTATGCGATCTCAATAAATAAAAAACAAAGGGAAATTTTTCATTTTTGGGGTAAGCAAACCAAGATCTAACCCTTTCTTCCATCGAGAAGCGATTTTTTTTCTTGTGTGAAAATATTTTTTTATGAGCATGCTCTCCAAGGCCATATTCCACAAAAACATCAACAATAACACCCACAATCCTCCTAAACAATATAATATGTTTTGCACTAGTTCACTTGGTTAAACATTGCTTTATTAAGTTAGAGGTATTGTGTTCTAGTCTTTGTTTGTTAATTTTTTTGGAAAAAGTTCACGCATCCATTGTAAAGTGTATTTCACTTAAGTTATAAAAGTGACTCACTATTAAATAACTTTAATATTTTATTTTTATTTATTTTGCATGCAACTTTCATTTATAAAGTAACTTCATTATAAAAATGATACTCGCTTATTCTATAGAAGTGGGTCATTTCATAAGCAACTTATTTGTAAAAGTGATGTTATTAGAAGGAGGGGTATCACCACGTGGACCAACTTCTACCTTCCATGTGGCTCTTTGGTTACCATTTATACATTTTTTCAAAATGGCGTAGCTTTCATATCTGAATTTTGTTTTCAGTGCCATGTTTTTGACACATCCTATTTTTTTTAGATCTTTCCATCTAGACCATTTGCTTCATCCTTTTCTACATATTTTAATATGACATCTCCCATTGATATTTTTCTTACCAGTACCAATTACTTCTCATGGAAATCCCATATGGAAGATGTATTAAGAAGTAGAGGAGGATTGTACCACATTACCTTTAGAAAATAACTAGAACCCACTGATGATGAAAATAAAGTCAAATGGGAAAATAAGAATGATGAAGCACATGGATTGATCAAAATGCCCATCTCTCTTGATTTAAGGTTTCACCTTCAAGGAATTGATGACCCCGTTAGCACTCTGTAATTTGCCCAAGGCTGTAGACGCAGTCACAGAGGCAACATCAAAACCACTTCGAGTCAGGGATCTAGCCCTCCAAGACTCAGAGAGGGATCTCTCTATCAAATTTAGATGGATGTTAGGCTAGTTATGTAGGGCATGGGTTTGTTTATGGATTTGGTATGTTTGGGAGATGAAAACTCGAATTTTCATTGGGCCATGGGGTCTTCCTTTCTGAAAATGCATCTATCTCATATGTAAAAGATTGTCTCCATAGGGCAGGATAGAAAGACTGCTGGATCAAATTGAATTAAATGAAAGTGGGGAAGAGGAAAAGAAGGGAAAATCCATCAAGCAGAGGAGCACCTAAGAATTTCTATGCTCAACTTTAGACAAAAACATATAGATCATTAAAAGACTAGAAACAGAGTGCAAAAAACAAGTTTTGTTCTTAATATTGCTTTTAATGATTGGATCAGGAAAACATCAAGTGGATTTACATAGTAAGAAGACAGTTACCCAGAGAGGAAAAACATCACCGGTGAGTCTAACACAAGAATCCTTCAACTACAACTTTTATTTCTGGAAAATCATCTGGAGAATTACAAAGTATCCCCTGTGGGGCATGAAAACCAAAGCTCAATGATCAACCTCTATGCTTTTTTCTTATTACAATATATGGAACATACTCTCCCTAGGATCCACCGGTGGAATCTAACCACCTCGGCCAAAAATAGAAGTAAAATCGCTAAAATCCTGAACTATCCTCCATAACAAACGGGCCAAATTTCTACAAAAAAGGGGTCTGCATAGACATTTGTTTCTCTTCAATGTTGACACCTGGGAAAAAACTGAAACTGAAGGAGGTTATTGTAGATGGGCATGTTCTTTTGGGGAAAGGTGGTATTCCGGACCCCCCTGAGGTGGTATGTGGTATTGGGAGGGGGTGGGAGGGGGGGGGTCCGAAATCACCTGGAGGTGACACGTGTCCCTCCCAATACCACTTTTCAGACCCCCCCCCTCTGTTAAGGTTCGAAAATCACGGGGGGGGGGTCTGGAATTTTTTATGTCCGTGGATTTGTTTTGTTTGGGGTTGTGTTTGGGAAGTTGCGGGTGTTAATATGTTTGACTTTTGATTATATATATATATATATTTTTTAATTTTTGTATTTACGTTTTTACTATGTTTCATTTATTGTTTTATTTAATGCATGTTTTTATGAATGTTTTATTTATTATGTTTTTTGTTTAATTTTTATTACATATGTTTTATATGTGGTTAATTATACATGTTTTTTAATATTAATTGTTTTTTATTATTTTATTATTTATATGTTTTATTGTTATTATTATTATTATTATTATTATTATTAATGTTTATTATAACAAAATAACCTAATTATTAACAACTAACTTAACTATTAATCATTAATTCATTAATTAATGATTAATTTTTTATTAACAAGTCTATCATAAATCTAACTATACTAAATTTAATTACTGACATTTTAAACCTATTGATTTTTCTTTTAACCTAAGTTTGTTTATTCATGTAGGGATAAGTGGTGGGGGAGATGTGGCCAATGGGATAAAAGGACAAGGCGTGAAGGTGACTGAAGGATGCCATAGGGTGATGAAGGATCAGGCGAAAATGGATGGAGGGGAAATGGAAACAATCGAGAGACCATCAAACCAAGAACTTCATCATGAGACCCACAAATGATATCTGAATCATTAGATATCCTATAATTATAGGACCCTAACATAGGCTCCACCCGGGGATGGTAGCTCCTTCAGGAGGTGTCAAGAACCACTGAACTCTGAACATGCAAACTGGTGCTTTATTCATTGGGTTGATCCCAAAATCTTTCTATAACCTGTACCTGTTTTGATCTCTCCATTGAAACCAAATGAAAATGAACACTGTTGAAAAAGAGATGCTCAAAATGTTGAGCTTATTCACATTCTCCTACCTACCCTATACTGCTGAAAATCATGTTAAATCAAATAATACAAAAATTCCAATGAAGCAAATCAAGTAGCTGCTGAGACCAGTGGACTACTTGACTGCTTGTTAGCACAGTAAAAAAGGAAACTTGACCTTTTGTCCATAGGTTCAAAACTACAAAGTGTAGTGGCCACTACTGAAAACATGATTAATCTTTACAACAGAGACCTCGACAATCCTAAAGAAAAAAAGTAATGTCGGAGATAGATTGGGGCTCTGCAATGAAAAATTTCTCCATATAGGTTGCTATAGGATCAAGGTAGAACTGACCTATTACTATATATTCAAATTTAACCAACTCAAATTCATGATTTGATGTTGTAGTTATGCTATTTGCATCTTCATTCACTTCCTGACATGGCTGCAACTTTTCTGATGGGCTTTGTAATGTGAATTTTGTCGAAAAAGACAATGAATTTGCCTGCCTGATCATGTCAATATCATAACATCTTTTTATCCCATGGTTGGATGATGGAAAATGGCTTCGACAACACAATTCATCCAACACATCAGATATTGGATCTTGTAGAAATTGAAATGACTGCTGCATTGGTTCCATTGAAACTTCTCGATTCTCTATGTGTTTATCCTTTAGCATATACTCAAGATTATTTTTCAAACACTGAAATGAATTAAAGCATAATGGTACAGAGTTATTTTGGGTTAACTCATAAATTGTCTCAGGCTTTAAGCTTTCATCTGGAATTTGGAAATCAAAGTAGGTCAAGGGCTGCAATTCTGGGTTTAGAACAACCTCCATATCAACAACGACATCTTCACCTAGTTGATCAAAGAATTCTTCCTCTCTACTATTGACAACTTGCTTACAGTTTCTTCTGAAAAATTGAAAAGAAGAGAAACATAAGGGTAGATTGTTTCCACTTACTCTGAGATTTTCTGCACTTTGATCATTGCTGTCATAACTTCCATGTGCATATTGATTGTCCTGCTGGGATTGCAAATGATCTTCTTCCTCCCAATCATATGTGGTTGATTTCTTTGAAAAATCCAATGTGGTATAATCATCATTGTACCAATCAATATTGGGTAAATCATTCATGGATGAAATTCCATTGAACATGCATATCATATCAGGAGAATCCTCCTCTATATTCTTATTTTGAACTTCATCTTCGACTATATTGTGAATTGAATACATGAAATAATCATTGGGTGGATCAAAATGTTGAGGCTAGGCTGCAAGGTGTTTGGGGACATTGATATTTTCCCTTCTAGGCATTAATGGTACATCAAGTCCTTGAACAACAATTTCCCCTCTATTACTAAATTTTTGCATCATCTCTTTTACAGTGTTCGCCAGGACATCTAGCTTCACTTCTGAAGGTGTCATCCGCTTCTTTTCAATTATGGCCTTTTCCTCTGCTCTTAGCTTGGACCTTTTGTGTAGAAAATTAGCTTCTATGCCAACTTCAATCTTTTTCATTTCTTCAAGGGTTGCAATGTTCTGTTCTCTTAATTGGAATGCCATCTCAGGATCGAAGGCATCTGGGAAATGCAAGTGAGCTGATCCTGGGGGTGGCCTTATATCAACAAACATTGCATGATATACCTTATTGAACCTTGTTGAAAACTGTTGTATTGTTTCCCCTGGATGTCTTTTCAAATGGTCATATTCTTCTAGGATGAGAAATACATTTCTCATGATCACCCATCGATCTAGGAAATTTTTTACAAACTAATGGAAATTGCTAATGCTTGCATCTGGAAGATTATTAAACCAATTCTTGACTTTACCTTGCAATGATAGGGAAAAAATTTGGATGCTGACATCATCATCTTCTACCTCAAACAGATCAAGAAAATCCTCAAGATTTTGAATATGCTTTTTAGCAGTGATCTTCACATTTTCTCCATCAAACCTGGGCAAATTATTGATGTAATTGATAAGGAGGTCATGGATAAAAGGAGGAAAATGTAGAGTCTTGTATATGTCTGGGATTTTTTCATGTATAGGAGGTGAAGAAAGAGGCTTACAACCATCCGGAGCTTTATCAAGAGTAGGAGATAAAGCAGGAGGCTTATGTCTCACTAGGATTTCTACAGGTGCATCAGTATGTACATGATCTACAATTTGGGGCTTGGTCTCTTGAGGCTTATCAATTAGAAGGTGGTCAATGCAATCTTCGGCAATGTACTTTTAATCAAGCTTAGAATAATATAAAACATAATTACATATAAAACCAAAGATGTCTTGAATGCAATTTGGACTTGAATACCTTCTCTTTCTAGCCTTCTTGGTCATGCTTCAGGTTCTTCCTCCAGTGGAGTCTTTGAATTGGAACTGATCTAGAGATTGGAGTCGCCAGGTAAATGATCTCAGCCTTCTTATGTCTAATCATTGTCCACCATCAGTGATCAGATCTAGAAATTGAAGTGCACTACTGGAGAAATCCCCCAGTGGAGTCCCCATTCTGTTAGCACTCTATAATTTGCCCAAGGTTGTAGAGGCAGTCACAGAGGAAACATCAAAACCACTTCGAGTTAGGGATCTAGCCCTCCAAGACTCAAAGAGGGATCTCTCTATCAAATTTAGATGGATTTTAGGCTATTTATGAAAGTCATGGGTTTGTTTATGGATTTGGTATGTTTAGGAGATGAAAACTCAAATTTTCATTGGGCCATGGGGTCTTCCTTTCTGAAAATGGATATATCTCAGATGTAAAAGATTGTCTCCACAGGGAAGGATGGAAAGACTGCTGGATCAAATTGAATTAAATGAAAGTGGGGGAGAGGAAAAGAAGGCAACATACATCAAGCAGAGGAGCACCTAAGAATTCCTATTCTCAACTTCAGACGAAAACATACAGATCATTAAAAGACCAGAAACAGAGTGCAAAAAACAATTTATGTTCTTAATATTTCTTTTAATGATTGGATCAAGAAAACATCAAATGGATTTACATAGTAAGAAGACAATTACCTAGAGAGGAAAAACATCACCAGTGAGTCTAACACAAGAATCCTACAGCTACAACTTTTATTTCTGGAAAATCATCTGGAGAATTACAAAGTATCCCCTGTGGGGCATGAAAACCAGAGCTCAATGATCAACCCCTATGCATTTTTCTTATTACAATATATGGAACAGACTCTCCCTAGGCTCCACCGGTGGAATCTAACCACCTCGGCCAAAAATAGAAGTAAAATCGCTAAAAATCCTGAACTGTCCTCCATAACAAACGAGTCGAACTTCTGCAAAAAAGGGGTCTGCATAGACATTTGTTTCTCTTCAATGCTGATACCTGGGCAAAAACTGAAGGAGGTTATTGTAGATGGGCATGTTCTTTTGGGGAAAGGTGGTATTCGAGACCCCCCCCCCCCCCCCCC
>ML777487.1:66450-126165 GCA_009831015.1 Picea engelmannii | reverse complement strand
TTATGTCCATGGATTTGTTTTATTTGGGGATGTGTGCGTGAAGTTACAGGTGTTAATGTGTTTGACTTTTGATTATATATATATATATATATATATATATATATAATTTTTGTATTTACATTTTTACTATGTGTCGTTTATTGTTTTATTTAATGCATGTTTTTATTAATGTTTTATTTATTAGTTTTTTCATTTAATTTTTATTACATATGTTTTATATGTGCTTAATTATATATGTTTTTTAATATTAATTGTTTTTTATTATTTTATATGTTTTATTGTTAATATTATTATATTGTTTTTTTTTTTTGATTAATGTTTATTCTAACAAAATAACCTAATTATTAACAACTAACTTAACTATTAATCATTAATTAATTAATTAATGATTAATTTTTTATTAACAAGTCTAACATAAATCTAACTATACTAAATTTAATTACTGACATTATAAACCTATTGATTTTTCTTTTAACCTAAGTTTGTTTATTCATGTAGGGATAAGTGGTGGGCAAGATGTGGCCAATGGGATAAAAGGACAAGGCGCAAAGGTGACTGAAGGATGCAGCAGGGTGATGAAGGATCAGGCGAAAATGGATGGAGGGGAAATGGAAACAACCGAGAGACTAGCAAACCAAGATCTTCATCATGAGACCCACAAATGATATCTGAATCATCATATCTTCTATAATTATAGGACCCTAACAGACCCCAATGATGTTTGGACAAATCTTGAAGTTGTGTTTGGTAAACAAAATATTATATTAATGATGTAAACAAGATTACTTATCTAAGTTAAAAAAACTTAGAATTTTATGTATATAATGCAAAATAGATTTGCTAGAAGATCAATGCATATATGTTATTCTTGCTAAGTTTGGTAGTTCATATTGGGTTTTTGTATCTATATTTTATGCCACTATAGAATCTCTAGGGATTTCTTATAAGAAACCCTTTATTAAGTCCTTTTGTGATGCTTTGATTCGAGGGAAAGATAAGCTTTTGCAACTTGGATTCATTAGCACTATAGGTACATACAAAAATCCTTTTAATCCTAGCAGAAATATAAATCCAAGAATCCCAAGAAACAATATCCTTACCATAATACCAAACAAAACAAGGGTCCCAAACCCTCTCATCCAACTTAAGCTCCTAATGGTGAAAAAGAAGCAAAATCTAAAAATAAAAAGACAGATAGGCATTGCAAATTTTGTGGGAAATATGGTCATCGGGAGTCCAAATGTTTTAAAAAGATGGTAGATTTAGAAGCAATGATGAATAAGCACAAGTTACAACATCAATATTGATTCCTCTTCTTCTCATGGACATGCACCTTATAGTTTTGGTTTCTCCTTCAATGCAAATTTATATTTTTTCTTTTGATGAGTGCCTTATTGATTCTGGATAATCTTATCATATGGCTAAGGATAAGTCCATGTTTTCTGCTCTAAATGAATGTAACACCAAAAAACATTTGTTGGTTATGATATATCTCTTAGTGTTTTAGGGTATGGAACAGTTCAGATAGATAATGGTCATTTCAATGATGTAGTATGTGTTCCAATTCTTTCCTACAACCTTCTATCATTATATCAAATCACTCATTTAGGTGAAGGTAAAGCTATAGATTTTTCACCTCACTAAGTTGTAATCAAGGATCTAAAAGATCCTAAGCATGTTCTGGTAACTGTAATTGCTAATCATATTACCAGGTTGTATAAGTTTTAAAACTTTGGGTCATCATATTTTCCATCAGTTTTTGTTTCTCATAGCGATGACTTGAGAAAACTTTGGCATGAGTGGTTTCATCATCTAAACTATATATCACCCATTGTAGCAACTATGTAATCAATAGATGGTGATTGGTTTTCCTCTTGTTTCTTGCAGATATGGTGTTTGTTCCAGTTGTGTTCTTGACAAACATCATCCAGAAAATTTTGACAAACGTGCCCCTTGGCACACCTCAAAACTTTTGTAGCTTGTTCACAGTGATTTGTGTGGTCTTCTTTCTTCTCCTTCTTTTTCTAGGTGCAATTATTTATTAACTTTCTTTGATGACGTTTCCAAACACACTCAGGTTTACTTCTTAAAACTTAAGAGCGAAGTGTTTGGAAAATTTTTGGCCTACAAGGTCCTTGTAGAAAAACAATATGGTCATCAACTTCAAATTTTAAGAACAGATATGGAGGCGAATATGTGAACAACAATGTTACAAGTTACTGCACTTCACAGGGCATCCAAATGAAACACATTGTTCCATATACACCACAAAAAAATTGTGTTATTGAGAGAAAAAATTGCACATTAAAATAAATGGATAACTATATGATCCAATCTAAGGGATTAAGTCTTAATTATTGGGAAGAATCCATTAAATATGAAAATTACGTAGTAAATCACATTCCCACAAAGTATCTTAAAAATATAACACTAGAAGAAGCATGGAATAAAATTAATCCAGATGTAAGCCACTTCCTTATGTTTGGCAGTGTAACATGTGATCACATTATTGATAAGAAAATGAAATATTTACAACCTACAAGTGAGAATTGTATTTTTGTTGGATATTCTGAAGATGTCAAAGGTTACACGCTTCTTCAACCTTATTCCAATGAAATTATTATTAGAAGAGATGTTAAATTTGATGAAAATATAATGGCCTATGAGCCAAAATCGACGTTTGTGCCATCTTCTATTCCTATTCTGGTTTCTTCTTCAAATGATGATGAAAATGAAGATGAAAATCTACCTCTGCATTCTCACCTTCCTATAAATGGTTCTATTGAACATGAACCTATACCAACACCACCACTTCCTAGATGGTTTGTTCAACACAAAAAATAGTTGGTGATCTTGCTAGTGATCCTTCAGATCAATGTCGAACACGTTCACATTTCCAACGAGCTTCTTATCTTTTCTTGCAAGTTTCATAGACTCATGATCCAAATACATTTGCATAAGCTTTAGGTCTGTAATGACCCCGATTGTTATGACTACATGCGGCACAATGCAAAAGCAAGATTTTTTTTTTTTAATCAGGAAGGAAACAATGACAATAATGACCCAACATACTGGCACATCATGCAACTGGACGAAACATGTGATAATCAAATAGACAAATAAAATGACTAAGCTATGGGACAACATCAAGATTCTGACACAACGGCTTCGTGACCAATAACTAAGAACCTCTACGGCGAGAAAAATCAATCACATTAAGGCATTACAGAACCAAGTACCAACATGAATTACAACGAAAAAAATGCCCATGATGGGAAGCACAAGACTAAACCCAAGAACCCAATCAACAGGTCAACAAGACACAAGGTGACATCATTCAAAATTAAATTGCACAACTAACCGAAGGGTTTCTTGTTTCCCACAAGGCAATCCTACGTGGTGTAAAAACTGTGATCAACCACCCATTACAATTCAACTTAAGGCACAAGGCACATGGTAACCAATTGACTATTAAACTATTAATCCATTTAGCTAAAAAAAACTATTAAACCCTCACCATTAATCTTGCGCAAGCCATTAAACTATTACACAATTAAACCCTAAACCATTAGCAGTTAAATCATTGTGACTAAGTGCAAACGAGTGAACTATTGCCATTGCAATTAATCAATTAATCTATAACCCAAATAGCTATTACTATGACAACAATTAATCTATTATGGAAAAAGTTAAAAGAATGATTTTAAGGCTATAAAGCAGCTATTGATTTAAGAAATTTAATATACGAATCAACTATTAATATTCGAAAATTTATGGAAAACGTTAATGAGAATTAATATAGATAGAAATTATATGCAAATTGATATCAGCAAAGATGAAAATTAATATCATAGAATCTAATATGGAAAAATTTAAAGACTATTATGGCTACAAGGCAACTATTAGAATACGGAAATTTAATTCGGTCATGCCAGTCTTTTGACCACTCAGTGTTGTCTGTAGCTGGATATTAAAATTGATTCTCTGACATCTCAGTGTTGTCAATGGTTGGGAACAATCAAAGGGACCATTACAGCAAGGCAAACATTCTTATGGGTTTTATTCTTGTAGAAAATGGTTGGATAACCTGGGTGTGTTTGTTGTATCCTTTTAAGAATTTCAGTATAATTATTAGTTAATTAGAAATTGAATATAAAAAGAGTATTTACTACAGAATTTTCAATTGAATATATAAGGAAAATGTATAATGGATATCAATGATGGCCAACCCGAATATACAATGAATGCCAATGATTTTCCTATGGACTATGTAAAGCATGGCCACGATTTGAAAGACAACCCCTTTTATACAAAAGGTGTAAGGAAAATACAAAGAAAATCAACAAATGCCAACACGAAATGTAAAGAATACCAATGTTCTGTCATACAGAAAACGTAATGCATGAAAATGATCTTTCTCTTGGACTAGAATCAGTTCAAATAGTTGCATGCTACAGTTTGTTAATCACGAGGATTTATAGACAATATGTGTTCTTTAAAAAATTTGAACGCTAGCCTAACCCTGAACAAGCCATTTGAAAATTCTGAAATTCAAAAATGTATTACAGTAGGAATGTCAACTGAAGAGGTTCTAGAATAAAAAAACACAAATGCATTATAAACAGTGCAAAAAAACACAAATGCATTATAAACAGTGCAAAACATATATTACTTTATATCGCATCATATAAGCAATATTCAGAATTATCAATATCATCTATATTTTAAATTTGTTTAAAGCATTCAATTTATGCATGCAGGCGTTTAACAAATATTTTTCAGAATAAGATTGAAACTAAATGATTTGGCTAAAGAACAACTAAATCATTCGATCAACAATTTATAACATCGCATTTAACTAAACCAGTAAGCATTGTATCTAGAGGAGTAAAATATACAACCAATCGTTTAAATAAAAAAATAGGATATGCAACAATTTGTTTAAATAAAAAATAGAATACACAACAAATCGTTTGAATAAAAAGAGAATACATAGCAAATCGTTTGATTAAAAAAAGAATACACAACAAATCGTTTGAATAAAAAGAGAATACAAAACAATTCATTTAATGGACAACCCTTCAATAAATACTGAATCACTGGGTAAGAAGTAAGCAACCGCAGAGAAAATCACAATAATCGCATAGGCTAAGGAGGGAACAAATGCCTAGGAGAGAGAGAACTCCTTGCGGGGCAGATAAATGATCCGACAGTTATTATCCATGCACAATAAAGCATGACATTTGAATCTCAGTCTTAAACACCGGAGTGAAAACATTCAATTTGGCTCCTGGCCGACTGCTCAGGAACATAATAATAACTTAAAGGATCACGGAACAGAGGATTAAAACACAAATCTGCATCTAGATCTTCTCCATGGAGAAGCAAATAATGAAATAAAAGCTCAATCAAGGAATAAATAAAACACAGGCAGGAGATACAAGAGTGTAGGCAAGTTTGAGTATGGGGCTCATTCTTAGCCATTCGCAAAATATAGTAAATCAGAAATAAAAGATACCGTGGATAGCAAGGGTTCTTGCAGAACGAATCAAGTGACAAGGGGATTACAATTACTGTAGAAATACATGTGCAAGGAAAGCTAATGGAAATGAAGTTGTCATCCGATTACGGTAAAATAAACAAGTGTAAATTAAGATTCATTACAAGTAACAACTTTAACAGGTGTACCTTAGAAAAATGTGAATACTCTGAATTCGTTGTCCTGCATGTGCTCTGTCCAGCTCTCGCTTTCCAACCAATGTGACCTCACCGGTACCTCTCAGCCAACACTAGGGGTACTCTTCTTCCCCCTGAGCCCCCTGAGCCACAAAGGGGCCATGCACACAATACTAGAGAATGCTAGCACCCATATCGCCTCACAAGGTCAAGATACCACTCATTACCCGAGCTAGGTATTCCAACTCCCACAAGTGAAAGTTCAGTCAAGATGAAATTTCAGCAACGTAACATTACGCAAGACAAATGATGATCCATACTCCTTCTCTGTCATCCTTTTTATAGATTTTTTAAGTAATTAGTTTCCCAAATTCTCATTAGATTCATTTTTCATTAATTTAATTAGGAAAAACCTTGCCCGTACACATGTTGCCCATCCCCTAGTTGCACCAAAAAATCAATTTTATTTATTTATTAAATATTCCTATTTACCTCACCCACCTAAAAGCATTCCTAAAAATGCTCCTCAGTGTCCCAAAATTCCCTTACAATTTTTAAATGACTTGCACCTTACTTAACTCCTAGTTGAGTTCATAAATAGAAAGTTCCAAATGCCATATTCCTTATTAAGTTAGACAATCAGTTTTTTCTTTAAGTTTCCCCTTTTCTTTAAGTTTCCTTTTTTTTTTAAGTTTCATTTTTCTTTTAAGTTTCCCCCTTTTTCCTTTTTTCTATAGCGGGAAAACCCCTCCATGGACTACACCAGGGTTCTAAAATGTAGGCAGAGCTAACCGTCTAAAGTCTTCTACTTTTTATCAACTATCCCAACGTTATCTCACAATCATACATAAAAGACAAAGTACAGGGATCCAGTAGGCATACCTTAAACTCTGCATTCGGTGTCGATCCCTTTGCGCTCGGTTTTTTCCTGATTGCAAGTCTCCTCCTAAGGCTAACCTGCATTCACCAAAAGACAAAAAAGAAACTACAAGCATGCATTCTATGTATGGATTAGTGGGTTAGACATCATAACCAATAAATGTAAACAAATCATAAAGATTTAAGACGTCACTTAGCGGGACGAAAAAAGTACTTCTTTATATTAATCTCACAAAAATTCGTTTACAACATGAGACCAATACTACTCCTCGAACTTGGTCCTGGGATCCTCTTCACCATGCACCAACTGCTTCCACGTGTTCTTCTCCTCTTTAGTTCTCTATAGGGAAATGGCAAGGATTTTCAAAGGAGGAAGAAGGAATTCTGGTTCAAACTCACAATGTGGTTGCAAAATATTGGGGCAACGAGGGAATATTGAAATGGGAAGAGTTTCTATGCTCTCATGTTTTTTCTTGGAATGGGACCCCAACACCTTATTTTATAGGTCAAAAGAGATAGTAACAGTTGGGGTGACTGTCTATGGGTGGCCAACTGACTAAGTAATGGCTCGGAAGCCCATATCCCTTTTCAATTTTCATTTTTCGCATTTTTTTGTGAGTGTACGCGTGTTGTAGTGGTGCAACAAGCGTGTGTATGTAGGCATTAGTGGTGTAGGGCGCGTACACCTTCAAAACAATGGTTTTTAGAAGAGTTGTTCAGTGATGGCTTGGCAAAGATAACAAGCAAGATGGCTTAATGCCAGGTATGCATGTTTGGTGCAGTTTAAGGTTATAACAGATGCCCCCTAATGTGTGAGGTTATAAGAGAATCTGATGCCCGAAATACATTACAAATCTTCACCAATGTATGGAGTGAGTGAGCCCAGGGACCAAAGTTTAGGAGGTGCCATCTGCGAAATAACAATTTGTCTCACCGAGGCGGGCATACCCATGCTCGGGATGAAATAAAATCATGGCTTCCAATCAAATACACTGCATATCCATGTCATATAACTATATAAAGTGTAGCTGCGAGTATCACACAGTGGATATACATCTCAAAATCAAAAGATATACATGTATAGTATCCATCTTCAAGAAGCCAATGATGCCTGATGGCTGGAGATGAGGTCTTTATATCTCGAGCAAAAATTTCAAAATCTTCAAAACTTGGGTAGGAGTGTAATGTCAGTGTACGACTTCACTACCTAGAGGTCTTCAATGACTCATCGGGAACAGAAAAGAAGATCTCGATGATCAGGCATAGAAATTCATTGATTTTGAACAAGAACTTGATCGGTCTTTCGGGGTGGTCGGGTATGAGAACAAGGGACAAACTGCAGAAGGGTCGAATCAAGTTTAGTAAAAATTCCCTTGGATGAAAGCACGACAAAATATGAGACTTAGGCAGCATGGCATTGACATAAGTTCATGATGCAAGAGGCAACGCGAACTCTCCACATGTTTGGAAGGATAACCAAACAGAGGAGGACACAACTCTATGTAGCGAGAACCATTTCCGAAGGTCATATTGAATCCTAGAGCTTGACGAAAAAACATAAGGATGTGCTTTGTCCAAGGGAGACTCATTGTGTTGTCAACAAAAAGAAAATACTTTTCCCTTCCTCTTTTTGGGGTATATTTGACTTTTTTGTCTTTTTCAATAATTATGGGAAGCTTGAAAAATAATAAAATAATGCTACGTTACAAAGGAGGATCGAGTGTCACAGACATACTAGTTCCAAGCATAAGGAACACACTGATGATCAAAGCAAGGGGACATATGTAGGAAAAGGACACTCGGAAAAAATCCTCCATGGATCAAGGTGTTAAGATGCAGAGGCAAAGTGCTACAAGGCTTGCATGTAAGGCATTCTTTAAATGGTTTAGTTGAGAGCAACATGGAGCCGTCATTAGGCCAAAGACGTAGGGATGCAAATGTGATTAATAAGACACAATGATAACATCCTTTGATGTAATTTTAATGAGCCCAGAGAAGGTAAGATCGATGGTTTTTCATTTTTAGAGCGTCTGAAAAAGCATAAAAGGAGACTCTACTAGGGTACATTTTTCTAAGGTAGTCTAGTCGGCTCGAAAAATGGGTAAAATAGCACCGAACAGATGTCTATTCAAAATCATTTTAACGAGTGTGACAATGACAATATCACTCGACAATCTTTTTATATTTAAGGATTATGAAAAAAACTTAACTATGGACTCCGTAAGGGGTGTTCTTCTTGACCAATTTAACGAGTGTGAAGAGACAAGGTCACTCGGAAATCTTTTCAGTTTTAGGGAGTCTGAAAATATCTTAACTATGGACTCTATGAGGGTTCCTTTTCTGTAAATTTAGTCCCTAAGGCTCGAAAAAGGGTTAAATCTATATTTGAGAATACTCTTCTAGAGAACCGAGGCTCCTAGAGTATACCTTTGTTCGTACATTTGACCATCCAGACCAAAAAAGGGGTAAACTACCACTGGATAAATGTGCCTTCGAATTTTAGTTTGGCAAGCATGAAGGCAAACAAGATCGCTCGATAATATTTTCATGTTTAGAGGGTCTGAAAAGGGCTTAAAATAAAACCCATTGTTTTTTGGGAGTCCTGAGGGTGAGTTCAAAAGTGATAATGAATCATGCAAGTGAGGCTCAAACTCGTAATCAGGAACAACTAACAAGGACTCCCGAGATTATAATCATTAATGATGGCATGGACAACAAAATGCAACGAGGATCTAACTAGGGAATTCATGTGAAGGTAGGCTCTACCATTAAATTACAACACTTCTAGAGTAGGAGTGAGGGTTTCGTGTTGCAATTCTGTGGGATCGATCCTATGGCAAAGCGAAAAACACAACGAGGTGCAACAAGTGGAGGTGGAATCCTATCTTACATGAACAAAGTTGGAAAAAACAACTTTTTACCAAAATACCTTTAAAAATGACCCAAATCTCAAAACAATTCCCAAATACCCAAAGTAACACTTATCGTAACATCCCCCGAGAAACTCTAGAACCATATTAAACAATTTTCAAGCTAGAAAAAATGAAAAAAGGGTCCAAAAAATGACAAAAAGACGCCAAAAAGTCTATAAATAGAATGTTGGCATCTCATTATCACCATTGTAAATTGAGAAATGACCAAAAGTCAAAAAGCGCTCCTTTGTCGAAAGAGTTGATTCTAGGAGCTTCAGTGGACGAAACGAACTTCTGCTTGGACCAAGTAAGTACAAACTAGCCCCTCCTGCCTTTCATTCTTCCTTTTTTTCATTTTTTTTTTTTGGGGGCAGGAGCCAACCCTTAAAAAGGTCGGCCCTGCATGTACGTAGGTTTTCCAAGCACATCCCACGTGTGCACATGGGTAGAAGATAATTTTCCCACATACACACGGTACTATCGCCAAAACAGCCCACGTACACCCTCAAATGAGTGGAAAAAAAAACCAGCAAGAGTTAACTCTCCATACATTTGTCATTTTGTAGGATGTATGTTCATTGGAAAGAGAGGGAGCACGAGGACATTGATTTTTTGGTCTTAAATGACCCTGCTGCTATCGCCATGTTATCACAATGCAGGTTGCTAAAATTCTTTCAGTGTCCATTTATGAGGGCACAACCCATGTTGTTGAATTCTTTGATAGATTACTCACATCCTGATGTAGAGGCCTTTATGATAGAGGGGAAGTCATTGACTCCAATGACTGAAGACATTTACTTCCTAACTAGTCTCTTGAGGAGAGGGGATCTAGTCAACTTATGTACTTTTCCCCTCGGACCTCACAACATTGAGGAGTTGATTGGACTCCATTGCAAGGTTGGTACTAAGAAAGCAGGTTCTCAGGTGCCCATACACAATATCAACAACCTATCACTGAAAGTGATATTTCTTCTCATTGGGCAGATCACTAGATCCACAGATTTACATCAAGCTTCTTGGGCGCACATGCATTGTGTGATACAGTGCTTAAATGCACGGATTTTTTACTAGAGCACAACCATGCTAGATTGCATGAATTGACAACTAATAGAGTGTCGGATACAAGAACATCGAAACTTTGTGTTTGGGACTATTTTATGTTCCTTTTTCTTCGAGAGGGAACCCAGTCTTTGTCCTTGAGAGACGATACGAGGGCACGAGGCCTCTCTCCCAACACTATGTAGATATGTGATGCTATTTCCATGAAAAGGAGGGGCGGGAGGACCATCGAGGCCTTCGGTGATAAGTTTTTTGAATGGTGGTCTCGATAGATTCCAGATATAGAGGACTACCCTTATGTCGGGATCAAATTTTCTAGAGATCCTGACATGCCTGTACCTCTCGAAGCAGAGCGAGGAGAGCTAGGTATGTTTTTTTTTCAAAGTTATTTAATTTTTATTTCTTTTTATATATATCATTTTTATGTGTACCAAAGTATCTAACAACTATGTGTCTATTATGTACCTATGTGGGACTAGTGCATCCAGCAGACCTCTCGAGTAACAGGCGCCATCCTTGACCAAAGGCAGGACCAACAGTAGCCGTCGGACCAACAACAATAGTAGGGGGGGGATCCAACTGGAGAGGCTGAGAGAATATTGAGATGGGTGGAGTGGAACCTCACCGCGCTCATTCATACAATCCCTATGGTAGAGATCGAGGATCTCCCATTGTCGATGCAACCTCATGTTGTTGGGGTGCCATGGACCTGGGTCCAGCTCTTCCAGCATTTATCAAACGTTTTTGTTCACTACGGTGGGGCCAACAGACCCTCCCCTTAGCTAGGCTGGACTACTTACACGCCGATAGCACTTTTTGTATATTTTTTAGGGCATAAGCTCTGTGACTCTTACTGGACATATGTTTTAGGTGCTTGCGCCCACCCATGTACTCTGATATTTTTTATATATATATGCATATTTACATCTTTTTATGTCTTATAGATTACATCAATTTTACAAATGTATTTACATGTGCATGTGTGTGCTTTTCCTTACATGTGTGCAATATTCCAATATAATACATGATTAGCTAGAGTATTTGTGATTTGATTCAATCTCCTAGGAACATGGATATACGTAATGTAATCAAAGCTTCGTTCTAAGAGATGTACTCTAAGGAACCGTCGGTGTAGAGTGGAATTGTAAATGCAGTAAGCCCCATTTAACTAGGACACAACCAGCTGAGCATCTACATAGACTTGGAGGTGAGAGATACCATGCAACAAAGTGTCATGAAGCAAATCTAATATTACACTATATTCAGCAACATTGTTTGTGGTGTCACCTAAAGAGATACCTCCTGAAGAAAGCAACTGACCCTTGGGTGTGAAAATCACCCAAGCTGTGGAAGCAAACCTCCGAGAGTGCCAACTAGCGCCGTCTGTGAACCCAACTAAAACCTATGAATCACTTGACATCTTCCATAGTGAAAAATATGACATCAAAAATGACACGTCCATAATACCAAAAAGACAAAAAATAAAAAAATAAAATATGTATAAGAACTATACATATGTACAAGAAGTCACCCAAGGCAACCCACCTACGAGTAATACTTCTTGAGGTAGAGCCCATTTCTAAGCTCCGCCAAAGCATTTCCCCCAAAGTCCACTAGACAATAAGAGCCCTTCTTTAGAACCTCCTTCACGATGAAAGGTCCAACCCACATGGGTTGGAACTTGCCTGCCCCCAAGGGGTCCTTATCTTGGTCATAGACTAGGACAAGGTCACCTTCAGAGAAAATCCGAGGATGGACAGACTGATCATACTGACACTTGACTTTTTGTTTGTGAGCCTTGTTAGCTAAGGATGCATCTCGCCGCTTCTCATCAAGCTACTCAAGATATAATAAACTCTCTTCAAGCAGTGAAGTGTCTGGCAATAAATGTACTGCCAACTTTAGAGATAGGATTTGGCACTCTATAGGCAAGACTGCTTCCATCCTGTAAACAAGTTGAAAAGGTGAGAAACCAGATGCAGTCTTAACACAAATTCGGTAGGCCCATAACACAGAGTACAACATCAAATGCTAGTTTGACTTGGCCATTCATTGTAAAATAGTCTTAAGGGACTTGTTCATAGCTTCCACCTAACCATTCGCTTGTGGGTAGTAGGGTGACAAATGTTCTTGCCTCAACCCAAGCTTTGACGTTAACTCATAAATCATTTTATTCTGAAATTGACTACCATGGTCAATGACAATCTCTCTCAGGATATCGAACCTTGCTATTATCTTGTTAAACAAAAAGAGAGTTGTTGTCATGCCATCATATTTAAACATTGGCATAGCCTCGAGCCACATCGTAAAATAGTCTAGTGCTACGATGATATAACGACGCCCTCTTACTGAAGGGGGGTTGCATGTAGAGTAATCAATCCCCCACTTGGTGAAGGGACCAACTGTGATGACGAGAAACATGGGAGTGGGGTGTGTATGAATCTTCCGAGAGAAGATCTGACACGGGTGGCACTTCTTGACCGATTCAACACAATCTTTGATTAATGTTGGCCAAAATTAACTGGCTCATAGAATCTTTTGGGTTTTTACCAACCTAGACAGATGACCGCCACATGCTCTAGTGTGATAATTGTTAAGCACTATTTCTGCTTCTTCATGAGTGAGGCACCGATGAAGGATGCAATCTACACCTTGATGATACAGAGTGTCCTCAAGTATGAGATAGTTCTTGGCCTGATGGTGTATACGACGACTATCATCACGAGAAGCAGAGGTGGGGTACCTTGAAGTCTGGATATAGACTAGTATATCTCCATACCAGGGGCTTGAAGACATGATAAAAAACATGTCTCCTTTGATAGACGACTCCTCGGGTATAACATCATCTGATTTGACCAGAAGTTATGAAATGAGTTCCGCGAATACCAACGAATTTTTGGATTTCGCCGAAACAAAATCCAAGTCGAATTCCTGGAGGATAACTATCCATATACTGATATTTTTGTCGATTACACGTTGTTTCAACACGTATTGAAATGGATTCACAACGTCAATGACAATGTTCTTGCGAAACAATATGTAATGAAGGAACCGCTAGACAACATGAAATGATGCCAATGCAAGTTTTTCAACACGGGAATAATTGAGTTTTGGTCCAACCAAGCCTCGACTCAGGTAATAGATCACATATTCTGAGAGAAAATCATCCTCCTGAACCAAGACGATGTCGATGTTCGACTCTGCAGTGGCCAAGTACAATAAAAAATCTTTATTATAATTGGGTGGCCGAAGCAAAGGGGTAGACGTGAGGGTGTGTTTAAACACTTCGAAAGAGCACTAAGAGGCTTCATCCCAATGAAAAGGAACATTCTTCTTCAGTAAACGCATGAAACCCTTTGTGATCTCAGCATAGTTTGTGATAAAACACCATAAGAAGTTCTCTTTTCCCTATAAACTCTGAAGCTGAGGGATTGTGCATAGGGGAGGCAACTAAACTATCGCCTCACCCTTTAGAGGATTGACCATGATCCATGTTGTCGAAACTATGAAACCAAGAAGACAACCCGATGTTATGCAAAAACTGCATTTGTTTGGATTCAAGTGAATCTAGTAGTAGTGACATCACTCAAAGATAAGTCAGAGGTGTGTTGGATGATGAACTCTCTTACGAGATCATGATGCTAAATCATCAAGATAAGCCTCGACTACGTGTTTGAGATCGTGGAAAGAAAAAGACATGGCCTGCTGAAAAGTCGCTCCAACATTTTTTAGACCAAAAGGAATATTCCTATAAGTGAATGTACCCCATGGAAAAATGAAAGCGGTTTTGTGTTGGTCTTTGGGTTTGATCTATATCTGATTGTATCCAAAAAAACCATCCATGAAAGAAAAAGCCTCGCAAACTACACATTCATTGACTATCTGGTCAATAAATGGTGTGGAGAAATTATCCTTTGGACAAACCTTGTTCAAATCATGGAAGTTCATACATACATGAATCATACCCTATTTTTTGTTGACTAGCATGGGATTTGACACCCATTAAGTCAATTGGATGGGGTAGATGAAACCATCTTTGAGTAGTTTCTGTACTTTAGCCTTAATAGTTGTTGCTTTCCTGGGATTAACTAGACAAATATTCTGTTGGACTGGCTTGGCATCAGGATATGTCGTGATTTCATGTTCAACGATTCTTGGATCTATGCCTGCAATTTCCTCGTAAGACCAGTAAAACACGTCACAAAATTCTTTAAATAAATCAGTGTAGATTTGAATCTCCTCGGGGGAGCAGTTCGCTTCAATGAAGATATTCTCCACGACACCAGGGGTTCTGGAGATATCAATAGGTATCGTTTTAGCGATGGTTTCCATATTTCCTTCATCGTAAAAAATGTGCGTAGTAAAAGGATTGATAGGACAATCCCTATCTCTAGTCATAGTCAGAGTGAATTCTCTTGCTTCAATTCTTCTTAACTTTGGGAGAAAATAAGATCTGTGATGGAGATCATCCCAGGCTTTGTCTGAACTATTCATTGCCTCAATAATCACCTCTTCTGAGGGAAAGACTAATTCTAAAGAATCAATATCTACGAGGGAACCTTGAGCCCAAATAGGCTTGAGAACCAGATCTAACTCATGTGCGGGAGTCAGATCAGGGTCGGCGGAATATTTCTAGACTATAGATTATGCAATTTATGTCACAGAAAAAGGCATGGCCATGCCATGGTGCCCTATCCCTTCAATCATAGCTGATGGGGAAGGAATATTCCATAGATCATTAAAGTAAGTCATGAAAAATGACGATATTTGAAATATTTCATCCCTAAGCTAGTCAGGGACAACCAATATGTAATGGACAATGTTAGTCGGAGGTGGGTAATTGACAGTACCCATCAAAGGTGGGCACAAACCAACCCCTATGTTGACAATGTTGGGCTGAGGGTTATCAATCATCGGGACCGTGGATACCCTCGATGAAGGGTCAGGACGGGAGAAGGATAACTAATCAATGGACACGATCAGACCCTCGTGTGGAAACAACAAGACCTAAAAAACTGTCACAACCACCACTTGCATAACATAGGTCCGACTCCTTCCTAACAAGAGATTGTAGTGGAGAGACACATCGACCACTTCAACCTCAACACAGACGTTCTTCCCCCCTAACTGCATGGGGAAAGAGGGGATGATTCCATGTGGTTGGAATGAATTACCGTCGAAAGTGGTAAGAAGAGTAGGTGACAGAGACAAAACGGGTTGGCCAATGGCATTTCAACATGCCAAAGACATCACACATGTCGAGGGACCCTCATCAACCACCCTGCATAAAATGTTATGAGTAAAATTTTTCATGGTGTAAGCCACTACTATTTGAAACACCACGTGGTAAGGAAGACGAGGGTTTAATTTGGTCATATCAAGCATGATCGTTCCCGGATTACAAGTCTCAGCAGATCCTAAGGAAACTAACATATCCTTTCTCTAGGAAGGGTAGCTCTAGAGGACTTCCAAAGCAGACATCGCACAAGGGGTCTATGACAAATACTCCACCACAGAGTAGTTCTGGGTGGCCCTTCCATTTGGGTTATGGGAATCTTTCTTGAATGCACCTTTTTGGATGTGTGTCATTGTTTCACCCAACGTCTTCTCAATCTGGAGAGGAAGATATGGTTTTTCAGCTTCTTTACCCTTCTCAGAGGTGTTTGACATTATGTAGTCTCATGTCTTAGTTTTTATGTCAATGCTACCTTTCATCATGTACACATTCATGAACGAAGGATTACTCGCAGACAGAGGGGGTCCCTGACTTCCCCCTTCCACACTCGAAGAGGCTTGAGTTAAATTTTTCCCATGTGGAAATGGATTCATTAACACGACAGGCTGCTTCAGTGCCAATAACTTATGGGCTTCTATAAGATGAGGGAACTGGTGATTCGGGTGGTCTTACGTGAAAAGATTACATGGATACTTCGACTTCTTCTTTTCCGTGTTTCCCCCGCCAACATTATTGGTAGGTTTCTTATCCCCCTTACCCTTCTTTCATTGTTTCTTCTTTCTGCCAGGCTACTGGGTGGCCTTCGGGTTTGTCGATTGCACACTGTGTACATCCGACGTTTGAGTAGGGGGAGTAGCTGAACTAGTGGTCTAGCTAGTCGCTGTCTACTGTATTGACAATTACTGCAATTGATTCGACAACTGATCAGTGGGCTTCATTTGCACTGAACCAAAAACACCATCAGCATCTGGTCTAGATCTCTGTCTAGTCTTGTCAAGTATTGACTACAGTGCATCTGGAAAAACTTCATAAAGTAAACCAGATTGAAAGTAAATCATCTCTAGTTGTTGAGCTCTCATTATCGCTTCTTCTTCTTAAAATACCCATGAGGTTGTAATGTCTTTAGATAACTGGGGTACCAAAGACTTAAGGAACCATTGAAGTAGGAATGTTGGTGGGATTGGTACTTTTATCAAATTCTTATGACATCTCCATTCTCGGATGTGATCTGATATATGGTCCACTTTTTTTTTCTCAAAGTTAGCCAACAATTCGGTGCCATCATCGTACCTCACAGGTAATTGGAAAGGGTTTAAGAAATCCATTTCCAATTCACCAAAGGAATATTATCTTGAGAGTTCGATCTCGATGTACCATTTCGCCACACTCCCGATGAGAGTGCGTTGAAACAAACACAACTGGATGGAGTTGTCTCTCAATGAGTTGGACGAGCACCATAAATGGAAGTTAGTCACATGATAGCCTTGATCTTCGTTAGGCTTAGCCTCGAAATTTAGAATGTCCGAAGGAAACTTGGTCGGCATAGGGGGCCAACACGGATCATGACAGATGGGGTCATTTAATAACCTTGTCAAGTCTGGAAAGTGCAGAGTTTCCAGAAACAATAATTTGGGTTGTTGATAATAACTAGGGAAAAAGGAGCCTGGAGTTTGGCTGGCACCAGGTTTCCAGGAAAAGTTAGGTTGTTGGCCAGGGTTCTGGTAATAACCATGGTCGTGACCAGCATACAGATTTTTCACTTGTTGAGACGTCATCGGTTGACTCCCGTAATAGGACGTAAAGGGTTGGGCTTGCATCGCATTCCAAGGATTTTGGGAAGGCTTTCCCCCTGCCAATCTGACGGGCATAGGTGTTGAGCCTTTCCTGGGGTTCCATTGGATATGGAAGGGGTTTACCCCGATCGACATCCTTGACAAGGGAACTGATCCCTGCCATGGATTCCAAGGTCCTTGTGAGGAAGGAATTCCTAAGTTTGCCCCCTGTGTAGGAATATTACCCTGCATAGGATTTTTTTTTCCATAATCAGGGTTTCCCCCGACTGAGATGGCAGCTGACGAAAATGCATTGTTACCAAACACGTTGAACAAAGAGAATGGTGTCAAACCTACCAACATGTTGTAAGAAGGAGGTCCTTGACTACCTGCTCCAAACGAACTATAGTTTACATTCGACCTAGCGAAGTGTTGGTGAGCACCACTGAGCGAAGGGGACGAAGGAGGTATATGACCCCCTCCATAAGGGAAAGCATTATAGGGATCTAAAGTTCCCCTCATGGATCCTTGTAGAGGAGCGTTAGAGATCCCTGCCCCCAGATATAAATTATATAGAATGGAGTAGGAAAGGACAGAGTTCATATCGAAGCCATGCATCCCATATGAAAATGGAGGGTCTGTCACACTCTGGGTGAAAGAATCAGCGATCGTTGCCATAGACAGAATCAAAACATTGATCAAGGTAGAGGCGATCAAGACCATGGTGTTTTGGACCAAAAATGGTTGGTTAGGAGGTGGAAAACCCCCTATGGTGACAAGCGTAGAGGGGGTATGAGAATTCCCTAAAGAAGTAGCATCATTTGTCTCCATCGTTGCTTGTGACACTACCTGACTCTCGTAAGGTTTAACCTGTATGAAAATGGGCACTGATAGCTCAGTGATATGAGGATTATAAGGACCAAGAGCTTCCACTCCAAGGTTGGCAATGGTTGGTTCCTCCAGAATCAAATTTTCTCCTCTCGGAGATGGGTCGGGCTCAGTTTTTTGTGGCTCGGTTGCCTCAAAAGACCCTTGTTGGTCTAGTATTCGTCTTAGCGATGGTGCAGGTGGCTCTAGATTAACTGGCAATAGGCCAAGAAGACTTCACGACCAGTGGAGCTCTTGATCCTTCATGGTGTGAGAAGATCAATGACACACTAGGTATTTCTATTAACGTTAAAAACTAGCACACACTAAAAAAATCTCCTATGATATAAGACAAGCAAATCACTAGCTAGTAGGAAGAACAGTTACACCAACCAACACTAGAGAAACTCAATGGTGCAAGTGAAAATCAAATATAGAAGCACCCTCTAGGTATACTCTACAAAGCGTGGCCCGATGTCAGCCTTAGGTACCACGGTATACCCCCATAGTCACTTGTGTAAGTCACTAAGATAAAGGCAACTAGGTTGCCAGTGCATGAACAGTCACCGGGCGGATACAGTTGACAGTCGGGTGAACGGAAATGAGTAGGGTATCAAGACCGAAACCTATCAAGGGCATCAAAATAAAGTGTTCTGAAAGATGACTAACGACCTTGAACGGATTTGAGACCCACGAAGCTCCATGGCAAATGTGATCAATGGAATCCCAAGATAATCCCTCTATATGCATTCCCCACTACGCTTGGTCTGGATTTGGAGGGGTTATCTCCACTACCTTTCCTTATGCGACCTCGTGTTTAGCCCCTATATTAGAGGGGAGTCCTAGATAACTTTCAAGCTTATTAGACTTTCAAGCACTCCCTAGCTCAAACTCTTATGTGTGTTTTTGTAGCCTTGAAGAGTTTCCCCTCCAATCCTAAATCAAGTCTCTAGCCTAGACTGCATTGATGGACCCTACAAACACAAAGTCTAATAACTTTTAATTCAATGTTAATTTTAGTGGTTGTCTTAAGTCAAAAGGAATGGAAATGAAATCAATGACGTTCTTTAAGAGACGAAATAGAAGAGCATAAGATGATATTGGAAACAAACTACTCCTTATTCAAAAATAAAGATTTTCCAATTTAAACACTTTAACCAAACTTTTTTGTAACTATTTTTCTCAGATCTTTGAAAAGAAAAACTTAAAACAAGATTTCACTCAACTATGAGCTACTTAATGTCCTAAGCATTCAAGTAAAGAACTTAAGAAAACTTTATTTTTCCTTGGTAAATGAAACAACTAACCTAAACTACTTTACCAAACATAGAAATGAAAGATTTTTTTTTTATTGTTTTACGCTTTAAAACAAGAAATTTGAAAATGAATTCTTTTCTTTTCTTCTAAAGAAAAAAATGGAAAAATGACGACAAGTGAAGACAAAGAAATGAATTCAAGCCCAAACACAGATCATAGGGAGTCACTGACAATACCAAACAGGCAGATCAAAGAAGACTCACAAACTTGTCTAAAAACCCTATCAAAGTAAACACAAGAAATCTTTTGATGAAAAGAAAGCTATGTTGAGGTCAGACCTAGGCTACAAACTATTATAACAGATACCAGAGCTAGATCAAGAAAACCCCTGAGAAGTGTGACTTCTGACAGGGTAGAGGATGACTGCCTCTTCTAAGAAAAAAATTCTCAACACAAGCATGCTCCTAACACTTCAACAACCAGCGTATGTACACAAGTTGTCCAAAGGCAGGACGCATATGCACACATGTAGGCCCACTACAGGGCGTCCACACCTCTGCAACTTCTCAAAAAGATGAAAACCAACAGTCAAGCAAAGGCAGGGAGTACTAGTATGGAAGACAAACATCCCTTAAAGATACAGAAGCTTACAGAAACTCAAAAACAGTGAGTAGACTGATTCAAAAACACCCAAAAGAAATATCCCCAAAGACCCTAGAGGCTCCCTAGTACGGTCGCCAATTCTGCTATAGTGGGAAAACCCCTCTATGGACTACACCAGGGTTCTAAAATGTAGGTAGAGCTAACTGTCTAAAGTCTCCTACTTTTTATCAACTATCCCAATGTTATCCCACAATCATACATAAAAGACAAAGTACAGGGATCCAGTAGGCATACCTTAAACTCCATGTCTCATGTCGATCCCTTTGTGCTCGGTTGTTTCCTGACCACAAGTCTCCTCCCAAGACTGACCTGAATTCACCAGAAGAAAAACAAGAAACTACAAGCATGCATTCTATGTATGGATTAGTGGGTTAGACATCATAACCAAGAAATGTAAACAAATCATAAATATTTAATATGTCATTTGGTGGGACGAAAAAAGTACTTCTTTATATTAATCTCACAAAAATTCGTTTACAACACGAGAAAAACACTACTCCTTGAACTTGGTCCTGGGATCCTCTTCACCATGCACCAACTGCTTTCACATGTTCTTCTCCTCTTCAGTTCTCTCTAGGGAAATGGAAAGGATTTTTCAAAGGAGGAAGAAGGAATTCTAGATCAAACTCACAATGTGGTTGCAAAATATTGGGGCAATGGGAGAATATTGAAATGGGCAGAGTTCTATGCTCTCCTACTTCTTCTTGGAATGGGACACCAAAAAATTCTTTTATAGTTCAAAAGAGATAGTAATGGTTGGGGTGACTAGCTATGAGCGGTCAACTGATTAAGTAACAACTCGAAAACCCGTATCTCTTTTCAATTTTCATTTTTTGCAATTTTTTGTGAGTGTACGCGAGATGTAGAGGTGTAGGAAGCATGTGTACGCAGGCAGTAGTGGTGTAGAGCGCGGACACCTTCAAAAGAATGGTTTTTAGAAGAGTTGTCCAGTGATGGCTTGGGAAAGATAGCAAGTAAGATGGCCTGATGTCAGGTATGCATGTCTGGTGCAGTTTAGGGTTATAACACTTTTTAACTAAAAATCAATTTAGTAAGTGTAGATAAAAACAACTAATTACTCTTTAAATAAATTTAATCCTCCATTTTAATTTTTTTTATACTTTAATAATTAAGTTTGAATTTCTTACCCCCCTTCTTGTTACATGTTTTTTTTTTTTTTTTGACCACATGCTCTACTTAGACCTAGGTTTTAATTTCACTAGGTTGGGCAGAATTTTTTTTTATTAGGAAAAAATATTTTTAAACTTTGCTTATCACATCATTCATTTTAAGGCCGACTAGGTCCTAAGGAGGCATAGTTTTCTAGGCACTAGGTTTATTCACTTACCATTTAAAATCATGTTGTTCCCTTCATGATGCACTACATGCTCCAAGGGTGCCACTTGCCTCTTTTCATTTTATTTGTGTGATGTTCCCTTCAAGACACACTACATCCTCCAAGGGTGCCACTCGCTTCTTTCCTTTTTATTTTCACGACGTTCCCTTCAAGACACAATACATGCTCCAAGGGTGCCACTTGCCTCTTTTCGTTTTCTTTGCACGACGTTCCCTTCAAAATGCACTACGTGTTACAAGGGTGCCACTCGTCTCTTGACTAAATTTGGTAGACGTCAAACCCTTGGAGTCAATACTCCACTAGGTGATCTTGTGGGAGACTAAGGGCCTCTAAGGAATAAGGCCCCTGCCTTATTGCGCACCCCTTAGAATCATCATGAGTGTCTGTCACAATTTTCCCTCATGACATCGTGGGTCTTCTTGAACTAGGTAATCTTTAACCTACATTTCGAGCCACAAAGGGAGTGCTAGTAGGTTGTGGCAGGGATGCTACCACACCTCTCCCTCAATGTCTCTAGTTGTCATGCGTGACCCCTCTACTCCAAATGTGAGTCTGGTCGGTAAGCTATCGTCAACCTACATCCATCAATGAATCTTGTCAGCAATAATAATCAATCATCATAACATCTAATCATATGTGCATATGTCACATCAACAACATTCAAACCCTAACATTCCACTCCCTGACTCGATCTGGAGTCCAAGGGTTTTCATCGATGCCTCTGCATCCTCAATGTCCAAAGTCCTGCACACTCAGGAGGACCCAGTAAATAACACTTATCTAAGTAAGTACGACAAAATAACATATCATCAAATCCACAATATCTCATAATCATAATAAAAACGACCAATAGTATAATAACTCGGATCACTTGCACACAAGTGTCCTCAAAGAATTAGTTCGCTTAGTGCCTGGAAGAGCGGGATGTTACAAGGTCATCTAGATTGGGATACAAAAATGAATGAAGAGTATTGTTATTTAATGGAAAATGATACTTGGGATCTTGTACCTCTTTCGAAAGGAAAAAACTTTTCATATGTAAATGGGTCTACAGAACTAAGTATGCATCATATGTAAGTGTTGAAAGAAAAAATAATTGATTAGTTTCCAAAGGGTTCTCTCAAGTTGAAGGCATACACTATAATGAAACCTTTGCCCCTTAGAAAAAATGAATTCCATCCACCTTGTTATAGCCCTTGCTGCATCACATAAATGAGAGGTCCATTGGATGGATGTTAAATCCATATTATTGCATGGGGATTTGTAATAAGAAATCTATATGGAACAACCTATTGGCTATGTCCATAATGAATCTAGCCTTGTTTTTCACCTTAAGAAATGTCCTTATGGTCTTAAGAAAAGCTCCTTGAGCTTGGTATGCCAAAATGGACAACTTTATTCTTGACACCGAATTTATTAAATGCCATTCTTCCCCCAATGTCTATACCAAGAAAGTAGGAAGCCATCTCATACTACTTTTTCTTTATGTTGAAGACCTTATCCTCACTAGTAGTGGACCAAAACTTTTAAACCATGTGAAAACCAAACTTAAGAAGAAATTTAGGAGTTAATTAATATCAACTTGGTCTAATGTGTCGTTAGGTAATATATACACTTAGGAGTTAATTAATATCAACTTGGTCTAATGTGTCATTAGGTAAAAGTGTGTTTCTTTAGTATGCATTTGTGGTTAGGTCATTTGATGTTCATAGTATGTTCCCGACATAGAGTGATTCGACGGATCATATTCTCCTTGATATGAATGGCTACATTGATATGTGGCTTAACAATTGATTGGTCCATGATCTCTATTTAAAGAGCATGGAGGGTCATTTCCCAATGATTGATTACAAGAAACTCTCTTGTAAATCTCTTTGTAATATTTTTCTTTTTCATTAATAAATTGCTCCAAGTGGCCACATTGGCTAGGGTCGTGGATGTTTTCTTATAGTTTTTTACCATGTCAAAATGTTGGTGTGTTTATATTTGATATTATTTCATCAGTGGTTACTGAATATGTTCGTCCTCTATCGAAATACATGTGTTCTTGTACATGTTTTACTTACACACTACACCGGTGTGTTTGAATTGTATAGTGCATCTATGAAAGAGAGTTATAAAAAAAACACATGATTGCCATAAATACTTTGAAATTTATTACAAAAATAAATCAGTGCATTATACGTACACACTACATGGGTGTGCTACTCATGGAATAACACACCGAAAATGTAATTTTTGAAAAAGAAAAAAACGTGCATGTTTATCATCAATGCGCTGAAATATACAATGAAAAAATGAGCAGGAATTTGTGGTTTTGTGTTTATAAAGGAAAAACCTATTCATTCTTTTATTTGTTTGCCAAAATTTAAAAAGGATCTGTAGTTCACATAAAAATCTACAGAGGATAAATTTCAGGTCTATGAGTTCATTCTATTAATCATCTTAATCATTCTCCTATTTGATTCAAACAGTTTTTAGTGCATTCTGAAACAAAAAGAAAGGGATTCATAGTTACCTTCAGTATTGGAAGCCCTAATTTCCTCACTGTTTTTTTACTTTCTCTTTCTATATTTCACAAGAATAATTTTTTTAAGAATTTTTTTTATAGGGTTTGTTTATATATACATGGGTGTTTCCTATCCATTTCAATGAAATCACTCATTACATTGGAACCCAAATTGTCCTGTCATTGCTGGGTTTTTTTTAAATGCCTTCGCAGTGACTGGTGCGGTCTGTACATAGTAAGAACTCCAATCTGTATTTGTTTGTAAACACCACCACTTAATTTAAATTAGAAATAATATTAAAAATTATTTTCATGGATGACGATGCACATTTTACCTAGATATGCACCAGGGTGCATTGTTTACAAAGCACACCATTGAGTTTAGAATGGAAAATTTTAAGTTTTTATATAGAAATCAACATGTTTTAAATTTTTTTATAGATCGATGGTGCATAATAAAAAATACTTAGGAAGTCGTTCTTTTCTTAATTCCTAAAGCACCGACTAAATACAAAAATTTGTAAAAAGTTTTCAATTTCACAATGACACTATTTTACATACTAGTGCGTTTATGTATGGTTGATGCACTGATGCATATACATATGGTTGAATCCCCAATGTGGATTAAGTTTTTTTTTTGTAAACTATCATATTATATTAACAAAGATATAGAGTTATAGAGTTGAAATTACAAGAGCTTGACTAAGAGCCATCTTTCTAAGAAATTGAAAAGAGAGAGGACTTGCAAAGTATTTCTGGCTAGACTTAAAATATCTTTTCCTGTGACTTCTGTAGAAGGGATTCAAAATCCTAAAAGGATGAATACAAAAATCAAGCATAAAAACTGAGAGAGAAATGCATGAGAAGAACCGTGTCATTTAAATAATCTCCTAGTCTAAATTAGATGAAAGGGGGAGAGTTGGATTGACATCACGTGGAGCACTATTAGTGCCCGAATCAAGAGTTTTAATAGGACTTGAAAATGTGATTACAGTCTTGAAAAATGATTGTGGTTTCATTTCCATTCCAATTGTTATCTTGATTGTGATGTTGATTTTTTGCACCCTTGTTAGCAAGCCTATCTTCCAAATTATTTTTCAAATTCCTTACATGAGAGGGGATGATGAAATAAATGTAGGTGAGCAATTGTTGAAGGCTTTCAAGCCCTTCTTCTAGTATCCATATTGAGGATACTTTGCATATGGAAGAACCATGAAGTGACTTCCTTAGAGAATCGATGATGATGAGAGAGTCACCTTCTACAATTAACTTTTGCATGTCTTTCATGATTGCAATCGAGAGTCCCTAAATAATATCACCAAGTTCTACTTCTTTTTTGGTAGTAATTACTTTTCCTTTAGAGTAGGTTCTTAGAATTTGTCCTTGGTAGTCCTGAAAAACCCCACCTAAACTAGTGAGAACTAGGTTTCCTTTTGATGCCTCATAGGAGAACTTGGATTTAGTTTGACAAATCCTTCCGAAGGAGGAGACCAATAATCAGTAGGAGAACTTGGATTTGAAGTCGTAGGATAAATCCTTATGAATTGGGAGTTGCAGTTTAGGCCTAGGTATTGCATAAGAATGGATTCCTCTTTGGAGCATGTCCAATCTTGCTCCAACCATGGCTCAGATAGAATTTTTTCTTTTATCGACTTTTGGATCTAAAGCCACACCTGGTCACATTTTTTGTTGTTATTCTTGAATATTTTGTTATTTGTTTCTTTCCATATCCCCCATAATAGGAAGCCTAGAAGAAGAATCTATGCTCATGATAGAATGGGGTTGGAAAATCCTGTGAGATGCGAGTCATTAATGGTTGAGGTTATGTTGATGCAGTCCCAAGCTATTTTTCAGAATATCATAGCACATGTGTCCCATAAAGAAGAGGCAAATTTGAATTTGTTTAGAAGGTGTTCCATATTTCCACCTCCTATTTTGCATAGGGGGGGGATTGTCAAGCCTGAAAAGCCTCACTTCTAGAGGTTGTCCCAAGTAAGAATTTTATTCCTTTTTAGTATCCAAAGAAAAAGAGATACCTTCAGCCAAAGGTTTTGATTCCAAATTTGCTTCCAAGATTGAAGGTGTGGTCAATTTTGCTGAGAGGTGAGAAGGATGTATGCCTATTTGATTGAGAATTTTCTAGTTGGGGTGTGTCCCCAATGAAGTTTGTCATAGCCTTCTTGACAAGTGATATTTTAATGTTGAATCTCAAACCATAGCTCCTCCCAAAGAAATTGGAGTTCTGGATGAATCTCAGGTCCATTCGAGAGCCATTCTCTCCAAGGGTTCGTTTCTTGGGCGTTATTCCAATATTTCCAAATCCAAATATTGCCTTGAGAGGTGAGGTGATATCTGAGGGGAGTGAGATTGTATTTTTGACTCCATTTTGAAATTTGTTTCCAAGCATCATCCCAGAAAAGAGTGTGTTGACCATTGCGAACTTCCCAGAAGAAGTGTTGTTGGATGATACCTTTGTTTGACCAAGTTGTGTTCCAAATGCTAGAACCAAAAATGTTTCCTTCCAATATGATGAGATTGTGATTCTCTATTTGGGGGGCGTATCTTATTTTCCAAATTGTTTCCCATAGAGCATATTTACTTTGTATCCATATCCACCAAGTCTTATCTCATAATATTGTTGAAAGAGTTTTAGGGTCTCGCAAGCAAATACCTCTTGCTAGTTCGGGTTGACAAACCTTATCCCAACTAAATAAGGCCCACTTTTTTTCCTTTTTGGCTCCACACCAAAGAAATGATATTCAAAAGTTTCTAAATGATTGGTAATGGATTTAGGGGGTTTGAGAGCAGAGAAAAGATAAAGGGTCATATATTGGAGAATAGATTTAAGGAGGACAAGGAGACTCTGAAGATTTAGAGATCGATAGGTCCAGTTATCCATATTTTTTTTTATTCTAACAAGAAGGTCTTCCCAAGTGGCTTTTTTCAAGGAATTCACAGTGAGAGGGGAACCTAAAGACTTGGATGGAAACGACCTTCTTTGGAACCATAGGATTTTGGATATATTTTTTTGGATGAAACTATTGGTGTTAAAAAAGAAGACTTGGGACTTATGATGGTTTATGTCTATTCCAAAGGCTGCTTTGAAGTCTTCCAATACTCTTTTGATTTCCTATTCTTCCTTTGTTGTTGGGATTCCTATTAGCATAGTATCATCAATGAATTATTGATGACAAATCAACAGATTGTCTCCATGAAGGCACAGTTCCATGATTTTGAGTTGAATGACAAAAAAATTGAGAGCGTGGCCAAGGCCTTCTACCATAAGGATGAAAAGGAAGGGGGAGAGTGGGTCACCTTGGCATATTCCTCTAGAGGGAGAGAAGGTGGAAGAAGGAAAGCCATCGATAATAATGGAGAAGAAATCAAAGGAGGTGAGGGACATAATTCAACCAACCTGGTGAGGAGAGAAACTGAAGGAGAGGAAGAAGTGATGCATGTACTTACAACTAATTTTGTCAAAGGATTTGGAAATATCTATTTTAATTAACATGCCTGTCGAATTAGAAATTTTTAGAGAGTGAATGGTTTCATGAGCTAGGATAATACCATCTAGGATTTGTCTCCCTTCCACATACCATGTTTTCTCCGAGGAAATGAGGTGATGAAGGAGGGGTTTGAGTCGAGTGTCAATGAGCTTAGTGATTATTTTGTAAATTACATTGCAAAGGGAGATGGGCTGGAACTTATTGGGTTATTAAGCTATATCTTCTTTGGGGATGAGATCAAGGAAAGAGAAACTGACATCAGGAAGAACCTTAGAGAATATTCAAGAATCTTCCACTATATCTAGGACATCCAACTTTATTATAGGCCAACATTCATGAAATAAATCTGTTGTGAATCCATCTGGTCCTTGAAACCTTCATTTTGGCATTTCCATTATAGGTTGCTCTAGTTCTTCCATGGTGATAGGTCAAAGGAGAGATTCATTTTTGTCTGGGGACACTGACTTAGGGATATGTCGATTTATCTTGTTGATGGCCTCTCCTCTATCATGTTGAGTTTCCAAGAGAAGATTTTTGAAACTAGTTCATGTTTTATTTTTGTATTCTTTGATAGTTGAGTGGCCTGAGAAGATTTGATAGAGGTAATACTATTTTGTTGTATGTTGGAGAAATTTCTATTTTTGACACACTAGTTCAGTGGGAGTAGCACCAGTTCATTGGGAGTTAACTGAATAGTTCTATTTCAGAATTTCTAATCTTAGACCATCACTATTATGCATGCATTCCTAATTATAGTATTTCATTCCCTATATTAGTGAAGATCACTCACTCATTGACATGATCATAATATACATTGATTCTCATTATTCATTGTGTATTTCTCTTCCTTTTCTTGACAACATTTGTTTGTGTATTCTTTAGCTAGGTCTCCTGTGAAGGTTTCCATGAAACATTAACATTGTCTTCTTTGAATGGTAGATCGATAGAAGAATTTGGTGTTTCTATCTCCTTCCTTTAGCCACTGAACTCTATATTTTTTCTTCCAGTACATTTCTTCCTATTTTTCTCTAATATTTAATTGTGTTTGGAGTGAAGATTCCTCAATCTCAGTATTGTTTTTTTTTGCCTTGTTCAATGATTTGGTGTTGGAGTTGTTCCATCTTTATTTCTAGTTTTCTCTTTTCTTTGAAGATGTTGCCAAAGGTTTCCTTATTCCATTTTTTGAAGTTGGTTTTGATAAGTTTTAGATGTTGTTGGAATACATGGGGATACCTTGAATGTATCTAGAATCATTCCACCATTGTTCAATGCTATTCATGAAGGTTGGATGATGAATCCAAAAAGATTCAAATATGAAGGGGTGGTGGGGGGGGAATAAAAAAGGGTGAGGTTCAATTGAATTCAACAGTGGTTAGAGCCTGTAAAAGGAAGGATACTAGCATCAAGGAAAAAGCCTATTAGAGGAAGCGAGTTAGAGATAAGGAATCTATCTAGCTTGGAAGCAATTTTTTTGTTCCCTTGTGATCATTATTCCAAGTGTGAAATCCATTACAGAAGGGTTGGTCAATTAGGTTTAATGACTGAATGAATTCATTGATATTTCTGGAGATTTGATCCAAGCATCTCAAGCTGCCTCGATTTTCATATAGGAAGGTTATTATGTTGAAATCTCCCCTAATAATCCAATGGTGGTCCCCTATAATGGCTTTGAGGGATTGCAAGTTGTTTAGGAAAGACATTTTGTTGGGTTTTGCAGGAGGACCATAAAAATTAATTACTATATGCACCCAGATCTTATTTAAAAAAAAATTAAGTAATTTTTATATCTGATGATTCCTAGTTTTTTATTTTAGGGAGATTTTGAAAATCACAAGGGACAAACAAGGGGAAAACCAAGACACGTCGATAGGATTGTCCAAAAATGTGTAGAAGAACATGGTAAAAGAAATGAACATAATTGTGTCACGAGAGAAGCCATACCAACTACAATGTGCATAAAATATATGTAATAATTTATATATTCTTTTATATACATCAAATTTAATTATCGTGTGAAATACCAATTTTCAATTATTTTTTTTGCAGATAAGAAAAAAAATTGAATCCATTCACCACATAAGACATGACAACGAGGAATAAAAGGGTTGATCACAAACTTTGTGAGTATTTACGTTTTCGACCTTTCTTAAGATTTCATGTTTGTTGTGATCTTTATATTTAAATAATTAACTTACACTTTTCCATGGATGTCTTCTAGTAGGTGCTAACATACAAAGAGGATCCAACCCATCAATTAATAAACATTTGGTTAAGTATGGGTTATGAGTATATGTTGAAGAATGAAAGTTTAATTGAAAAATTTGTAAGTAGCTATGTTGTTTAACTTCCCTTGTTTTATAATTAATGAAAAAACAAGAAAAGTTTATATTAATTATATCGACTGTGCTTTGTCATGTTGTATTAAACATGTGGGAAACAAAGTATGGAATGCAACCAAAAGAGAAGATCTTGAGCAAATTCATGAAGCATGGATTCAAAATAATGTGTATTATTTACAAAAGACTTGGTGCTAAGGTATATTTTTTTATTTACACAATAATGTATATTCTACTATAGATATAAATGTAGATATATTTGTTATATTTTATTTCGATGTTTGTAGATGGAAGATGAAGGGGAGAAAAATAAAAAACAAGTTGATCAAGAAAACATTATGTTAACAAACCAAAGTACAATATCACCTACAAATGATGAATAAATGAGGCATGCACACATATCGAGCGATGACCATAGTTCAACTGATGAATGATAATCAATTTAATTGAATGTTACTACAAGTTGTATGTTTTGGAATATTTGTCTCTGAAAATTAGGGATTTTGTTTAATGTACTTGACATATTGTCCCAATTGCATGAGGACATGTTACCAATAAGTTTAACAATTACAAATTGGTTTCAATTTGATTATTGTGTACCTTTACGTTGTCCCTTTTCGTATGACAATGGGTCTCTTATTCATATACAATAAAATGAGTTTCTTATTTCATTGCATTATAGGATGTTGTAAAATGTTGTGTTCCTAAATAATTAATATGTAGATTATTTACATTGTTACAAATAACGGAGATATAATTGGTTGGATAACACACTAATGCAATCATTATATCGAAATGCAATAACAAAAATATAAAAAAATATTTGATTTTGAAATGATTAACTGGAAATTTGTAAAAAATAATGAATTAAAATATATACATATCAATGCACTGTATTCTTTTGGACTCACTAGACGATGTGCTCCATAATATGGAAAGCGATGCATTTTTAGGAGTCATACAAAATGGTGCACATTAATTATAATAGCGCACCATTACAAACTATTGAGAATATACATCGTTCTGTAAATGATATAATGTACAATAATATTTATCGTTTCAAAATTGTATGGTGCTAATGTTTAAAATATATAATGGGGTACTAAAAATAATTTACGTGTCAGTGCGTTAAGTTTATTATACACATTAGGGTTATAAATATTATTTACACACTGGTTCCTTTACTGTAATATATGCACCAATGCTTGGTAAAAATAATGGCATCGACATCTCACCTTGAATATTCAAAATTTCACTACCCTTCGGTGCACATTTTAAAATAGACACTATTACGTACTAATTACACAAGAACTAGGGTGCACACTATATTACTGGGTCTTTGGATAACTTGATTTCATCGGTGCTCACTATAAATTAAATTCACTAGGGCATACAAAACTAGAAACACGTTGGTGATTCATACGCAAGCAAGGCAGAACTGATGCGTAGAAATTATAAGAGCATCGATGCCTTGCATACGATGAAAAAGGTAGATTCGATGCACAATGGTTATAAATGAATTGGGGCATTTTTATATATTGATTCACTAGGGCGTTTGTATTGTATTATCGCACTAGTGCATTGTTATTATACTAATGCACCAGTGTGTCTTTGACAAAAATAACATCGAAAAAAAAACCTTCACTACAACTTCCACCCGCCCAACCTTTTTTTAGATATATGGAACCTTTGCTAAAAAATCCATAGTCAATAGAGTAGGTTGTAGCAGAGGTTTTTTTGAATTTTTTTTAAAATTTTGTAACACTAAAAACCTCCACTAGAAGGTGTTCTCCTTGTAGTGGTGGGAGGACATTGCCACTAGTATCAACAAGAGGATGCAATATAAAGTCTATGGCTTGGATTTTTCATTAGTGTTATTCCTTTATGTCAAGGTAATTTTCTCAAGCCTTACCATCTTTAGAAGGAGAGGTGATGGTAGCTTTGAGTTGTTTTCATTCATGGGTTTTTTCATGGCTGCATTGACAATCACTTTGGGGCAAGAGATTTTGGTCATTTGGTCGATCTTAGATGTGCTAGTTGTTAGGTCGATTTTTAATTCTAATGCCAAATTTGAAAATGACATGTAGTGTTTTGAGTGGAGGAATTTAGGTGTTTTCATTATCTCTAGTGGGAAGAGATGGAGAGGATTACTTGTGACGAAAATGAGGCAAGGTGGGGGATTAAAGGGATGTTGTGAATTCTATGAGAGATTAGAGGATAAGTTGATTTTGTAGTCTCTGATGCTATTTCTTGAATGTAATTTTCAAACTTGTTAATGTACATAGTCACGTCATTAACATAATTATATTCTTCCCTCGAGCATAGGATAACATTTTTCTAGTAATTTTGTGATTTATTATTTGAAGCTATTGATGTTCTTCATCAAAGCCAGTGATATATGGGGGTGGGATATCTAAAAAATGATGGTTGTAAGAACCTTTTCTTCTTCTAATTGTTGTCTAAATTTTACACTAAATTATTTATGCTATGCTAGTGTACACCCACTCATTGTTGAGCACATCCATCTAAGCCAAACCTATTTTCTCTTGGGTTTGAATATGGGAATTTAATTTTTTTAGGGCCCTTAGAATAAAAAAATGACACTACTAGCAGTGTTAGTATTGTGCCAAAGTTTGGAACTCCAGGTTCAAAGCAAGCCCCTAGGTAAGCAATATCATTTGTTACAAACTTAAATTGCAACATTATGTGCAATATTGAATTTTATAAGGGTTGATATCACACATTAAATCTTGGCATATCCATTGCACTTTAATATACTTTAGTTGCAATGGTTGGGTTGTACGTTGATCCCAAAGCATGTAAATTTTCGTGAAATATTGCATGTTTTCATTCAGAAGCTTCAATCAATCCCTTGGAAAGCTAATGCCTTTTGTGGTGGCATGGTTTTGTTTATAACATTAAGTAGAATTTTTTTATCTAGGGGATCATTGTCTTCTTTTTTCCATATTTGTGTACACGCTTTTAATTTTCAAGAAAATGTAATGTCATGTTTCTTATTGCCATGTCTCCATAGGTTCATTGAGAAAATTTGTCATTATTTGAGAGCTATTTAAATGTAAGATTGGAGAAAGTTTTTGAATGAGTATCTTACTAGTTGTCGTCCTACCAAAGTTAGTTGATTACCTTTGGTATTGTACTTGAGAATTAGATCCCCAAAAATTTATTTCATGGGGAGAGAGAGTTAGTGTTTTTTTGTTCATTGTAGTTAAATGTTTTTTCTAGCTTAAGTGTTAAGTGGTTGCAATACTCGAGTAGGTATTTGAATAAGTATATTACTATTTCTCATCCTACCGAAGTTAGTTTGTAATGCCCCCCATCCTAACCGAGGAACATTACTATGCATAATACACATAAATTTGAATTTTTTCTACTTACTAATCCTATAGCTTATCAACTATAAGAATACATTCAAATTTAATTGTTCTGATACCAATAACTTAATGCTTCTACAACATGTTGAATTAACCATGAATGCATCTAATTAACTCACTTACAACAACATGTAAATCATTCACAAACATAGAGTAAAGTGCACAATATCTACACTCATAAATTAACTCGGGAAACAAATAAACACTTATCTTTTTAAAACACTTGTGTAACCAACTGCTTGGGATGGATGTTACACCCAACCATGGATTTGTTGTTCCATATCTCAATGGAAATTCACCCCTGATATGGGGCTAGGAATCCATAAGAAAGGGTGTCTCTCACTTTCCACTCACAACTTAGATATCCCACAACCTACTAACATTCTCCTACAACTATCGTAATTTTTACTAGCTCTCTTCCTCTTGACCTACCCAACCCAAGGAATGTACCCCTTCACTTCTCTTAGTCCATCGGCTATCTAATTCATTTATCAGGGTCTCTTTGGCATAGGTAATTAGTAATCTCATTATTGGGAACTCAAGGTAACTCATTGATAGGAAAACTACCAGGAAAAACAAAAGTAGCAAGTTCTTTTTATAGTGCAACTCACATAGGAGTTCACTCTTTAGGCCTGACAACCTGGTTCTTTTGCAATCCTGACAAATTTCTTCTTTAGTCTTTACTTCCAAATATTCTCCATAATTCACCCAGCCTTCTTGCTCCAACTCTAGTGCTCTTCTTCACTACTCTTTGCTTGTTGTTCATGCAAAAACATGCCTTCTCTGCCCACACAAATTTCCTCTATTTTCCCAATCTAGTTGATTGCTCACTTTGCCCAATGTTGATTGTACTTCAGCCCCATGCTCCCAATAACTATGAGATGTGAATTTATACACCCACCCTCTTATAGGAGTTTAATGATCAAGCTTGCATACACTCAAACATAAAATAAAAGGTTGTCCCCAAATGATAGTAAATTTCATAAATTTGGGTTTGGATTAATACCCATACATAATTTCGTCATTGGAACCCTCTTAAACACTTCTCTCTCTTGTGGAAATCTCATCTCCCATCTCTATCCATGTCCCTTAATAGTTGGCATCACATTTTATTATTAAAAATCAGAAATACAATTTGAATATTACATCGCTTGGCCATAGCCACATTTCATTATACTACATTAATCATTAATTAAATTGGGGATTATAGTGGAGATGCTATTACTTGGTTACCTTTGGTATTGTACTTGATAATTAGATCCCTAAAAAGTTATTTCATGGGGAGAATTAGTGGTTTTTAGTTCATTATAGTTAAATGTTTTTTCAAGTTTTAGTGTTAAGTGGTCACAAGATCGTCATCTTATATTGTTTTATAGTGATTTAATCTTTCATTTTTTTCACATGGAACTTTTTTATGATGTAGTCTAAACGTTTTACATTTTTTACTATTTTGGGTCATCATTTTTCGACCATTTTTTTCCAAAATCTGGCCAAAAATGGTTGGAATTGTAGATTTCAATTGTTAAATATGCGTAATTCGAATGCTCCAAGGGTTTTTTAGGGCACTGAATCCATTTATGAATTCAATATTTCAATTTAAATAACAAAAAGTTGTGATTTCACCAACAATTGTATTGTCATATTCAAACTACGATTTCACCAACAATTGCATTACCAAATTCAGATAATGATTACCCAAAAAAAAAACATAAAACATTTAAATTGCACCCTTTTTTAATAATTATAAAATTACATGAATTTAATGTTTATATTTAATATCTTCCACATCTTTTGTGAAAATCAATATTCATCAAACAACGTGTTGAATGTTAGAGAAATTCAAAATGAATAGAATATTCAATTAATCAAATGTTATAATTATTAGTCCCTTCCCTTCGGGATGGAGACTACTATAATCGATTATTCGATGTTTCAATTACTTTGGCACATAGTTCAAGGCATTTCAATCCAAAGTTTTACCAAATGTTGATAACTTTTGCAAGATGATTTATTTTTTAGCCTAAGTTCAAACTAAGCTCAAGTTTTGATGTTTTATTTTTCTTCCAATTTTATCCTAAGTTCATATTTGAGGTCTTATTTGGCCTCTTCTTGAGGTTGAGGAAAATATATTGTCATATTTACTAAGGTTTGGATCATCACATTTCTTAAGTTTCTTAATATTTTTGACATGAAACGGAAAAACCGATTAATGTTGGAGGTGGGTATGACATTACTTTGTTAGCATATAATGTTATATCTGGCATATAACATTAATCATGGTTCACCGCCTTAATTGACACTCCTTTAATCGATTGACACCGTAGCTTTAATCGATTGACAATGTAGCAATTATTGACATGCACCACAATCTCCTCCTCCTCATGTTGCTATAAATAATAATATCCAGGTATCTTCATCTCCATCTTCTCCTTATGCTACTATTGGGATAGTTATTTTCCCTGCATCTTCTCTGGAAACACTTTCCCTAGTATCAAGAATGCTTTGTTATTCCATACTTAGAGCTAATCCATGATAGAGTTATTCCATGCTCCTACTACTAATCCTTGAGACTAATAATCCATGATAGCATTATTCCATGCTCTTGTTAATCTCAAAGACTATGAGAATTCTCTCGCTATTCCATCTTCCTCCTAAGCCATGAGAGGAGGAAATCGTTATTCCATGTTCCTCCTAAGCCATGATAGGAGGAAATCGAGTAAATTAATGAAGTGTGTACCAACTGTCGATTTCTTCATTTTTTGGGTGTTAGTTGCTATCGATTTCTTCATTCCCTGGGAGATGGCCACTGCTGATTTCTTCAATTTTTGGGTGCCTTGCATTTTCTACTAGGAACCATTAGCACCTGTAAGTGAACCAACATAAGCCAAAATCCAAAATTTAAGAGCCTTGTCTTTGGTAATACTCTTCAATAAATTCAAGTATAGTTATTTTATTTGCTTTTGTGTATGTGTGTCTTATGTCAAGAATCATGATCCATCAACTTTTTTTGCACACATACTATAGTTTCTATTAATTTTTAGTTTATAGTAATTTTCATTTTCCATACTGTAATTGCAAAAATGGCAACATTTTGTTATTCAAGATTCATGATTATCTATCGAGAAAAATTAAACAACAATACTATTCATACCTGATTCTTCTCTTCATTGATTGTAGTTGACTCCAATCGAACCATGAAACATTTGGGAGACCATCGAGCCTTAATACAGACTCCAGCTATAGATTCCAACTGAATTTTCTCATAGAGTCATATTGAGTGCTTCATGTATTCATAAGATGGTTGGGAATTCAACACATACTAGTACTCCTTTCCTTTCCCTTTATCGGCCTCTCCAAAATTTGGCAAAACAAAAATTCACGGTTGTGATTGTTCCGGGGCTATCTAGGTTTTCCTAAGTTTTGGGTAGATTGGGAGAGACCCAAACCTTAAGATCATGGTGAAACCATGAGAGAAATTATCCTACGCTATTAAGAAACACATGACAGAATTATACATTACATTGTACAAAGAGAATCTGCTACTTGGTGCAGATACCCAAAAACATATTATGCTAAGAGAATTCAATATTGTAAAACAATGGCTAACTCCAGCAATAAAATGAAATTGAATTGGCCTTCATATTAGTGAAATTCTAATATTTAGTACAAAGCAATTCCCCTTCCATAAAATCAATCCTTTTCTGAATATAGTTTTTTCCTACCCTATTCTCCTTGGGGAGTGGAATATTATTGATAAATATTATATGTGCACTTTTTAAAGTGGGTTGAAAGCACGAGTTTTTCATTTGAGCTTATAAGTGTGACCAAATTAACTACTTGTAATTATCTCCAATAGCAGTCCCAGGCCATAGAAACAACAAGGAGGCACTTCATATATGAAGACAAGTTATGTTTGGTTAAATCTTGTATTTATAAATATACAACTGAGGTATTCCTCTTACATTGGCTTCTGGAGATTCTTGGTTGCAGTTCCTTACTATCATCAAGCTATGTAGAAAAACTAGAAGCTAGATGTGAAATGACTGTAGCATTACCATCATAGAAGGTAGATGTGAAATGACTGTAGCCTATAGAAAAACTATTGCTCATCATTCTCGGAAATAACATTACCATCATAGAATCTAGATGTGAAATGATTATAGCCTACCGCAGTCATGAGTACATGATTGTTATGCACCAATGCTATCACAGTAAAGCAATCCACAACGGTCCGAATTTCACATCAACAATGAGATGTTGCAATAATCTAATAAGTTAATTTAAGCTTGCATTCGAGATAACTCTGGATTTGAGCAGAAATTTGCAAGAGGCTCTCAATCATTGTGTATATATGCATAAGAAGTTGGCAACAAGTTGTATAGAGGGCCCACCTTACCTTATCCTTCACTCCACCTAGCCATTGCCTGGTTTAAAACCTCCTTCACCATCACATTTTCCACAAGTCATCCAACCACTCCTCTCACCACACACAGAACACCATTTCTTTTCAATATTTCCAGAATATGAATCAAGGAAGGTCTAGGTATTGTTGAATAGGCTACAACACCACTTATTAAGTTGTTCTTTGCCATTTAAAAAATTGTTGCATTGTTTGCCTCTCGTGGTACATTTTTCCATGGCTTTTGTGATTCATTCTATTTATATCATTGAGGTGGAATAACCAACTGCAAACCAACCATGTGGGTATACAAGATTCATCAAAAATAAGAATACCCAATTTATAATTGTTGAGAAGATTATAATTTCAGATAACATGATCATAGAATACCCAGATCCAAATCAATAGCATTCAACATATAAAATCTATATAATAATCCCTTTAAAACAAAATTAAAATACTAAACATTAGAAAATAAAAAATGAAATATTAGATCCTTCGTACTTGATAGCATTTTCTTCCAAAGTTCTTTCACTGTCCATTGAAAACAATCTCCTCACTATCACATAAGGATATTGAGGTTGCCATGAGATGACGAGAAAGATCTTGGGGCCTATGATATTATGTGGAATAGAAAAAGAACCCACAGTTTGCATGTGCATATTCATTTTTACTATCACACTAAATTGTCCGTTGACCATTAACCAATGCTCTCCAAGAAGAAATGATAATTCACGCAGTGTTTAAGTGTTTACACTTACGTCTCTCCTATTGGGATTGAGTCTTGGGATCAAAGATATCACCTCCATAAACACAGACCCTAGCTCGCTGATGCAGGAGCATCTTTCCACCTCGACATATGCGTCAACAAGTCAACACATCAACACACATTTGGAGATAGGAAGAGGCACCGATCCTGTCATTTTCAAAATTCGAATGATAAAATTAAGATAATTTATGTGTAAGGTCGATAAATGTCGAAGCCATGCCTTTGGATAGGTGTGGATGGGTTCATCGAAATAATATCTATAATCAGGTCTAGATCTGTGTTAGGTATGGATCTCTGTTCAATGTAATGAGTCATAGGGTTAAGGTATCTTAATGGAAATGTTGATGGCACTAAGGCGGTGGAGAGGATAAGCTCATAGAGCCCTCTTTTGTAAAAACGAGAGATCTTTTTGTATCGAAAGGAGTTTTTTTGAGATTAGATTAGAAGAGATAGGAAGTAGAGAGGAGAGTGAGACTCTGTTGCAGTCCGATCTCTTGTACATAGTTGTAAACATACATTGATATTAATACGAAGAAAGGTAGTTTTTCCTACATACAATGTTTATTTATGTTATATGCGCTCTTTGAATGATATTTGTGTATGTTCATATATGTTGTAGACATATGTTAGATTTCATATACAAGGATAGACATAATTTGTTGTCTATAAGTTCTTCTGATTTCAGTCTGGGTTTTTGTGGCTAAATGCAAGGGGTGCATGAAAGAGTACTGAAGACTCTATGAGCCAGCGCAAAGAGTGCATATCTGAGTTCTGTGTTGAATTCAGGAAGAATGTGTCAGGAGGGTATACCAGAAGAATAATAAAATCAAGGGAGGAGCCTCAGAGGTACTGAACACTCTGAAGGAGAGACTATGCAAAGAAAAGCACCGAGGAAAAATATAATTGTTGAGGATTTTGTAGAGTTCTTCCAGGAGGGTATCGAGCAGGTGTGAGCGTGAACAAAGAGGACATTTTTTTGATTTATGTAAGAAGAAGAAGTGTAGGAGGAGAAGAAACTTACAGAGTTGTTAAATACTCTGGAGAAAGACACTTGCAAGGAGTGCATCAGGCCAACACTCAAATGAAGTGTTGAAAGACAACCATCTAAAGATCAGTCGAGTGCAAGGAGTGCGCGTAGAGAGAACTTGTGTCAAGTTTGTAAGCTCAGGAGGTCAAGCGCAAAATGTGTCAGTGAGCACCAAGAAGTCCTTTGAAAGACACGTAAGGGTCAAGGTCAAATTTCATTGGCGAAATCTTAGGAGGCACAGTGCTTTCAGAAATGCAGACGAGACCCAAAGTTACAGAGCTCGCATGAGAAAGTTCGAACGTTGTATCCTTTGAAACATTTGAAATATTCCAAGTCAGAGAACAAAGCGAGAGCAAAGCTCAGGAGGAGTAGTGGTTTTAAGCTTTGAGAGGAAACACTTAGAAAAATTTCAAAGTCTTGAAGAGTTGAAGCGTCTAAAGGTGGAGCATAGAGATTCAAGGTAACCAAAGGAATATCAAGGATTAAGATTCATCCAGGAGGGGCTGAAACATTTCAGGCCGTCAGATCTCGGAGAAGTAGCGCATTGGTTAATCATGAGGATCCTTCGGAATTTCACAAATCGAAAGATTTGCAAGGAGCAGAGTGAAACTCGTGAAGTTCGAAATCGCGAGGCGATCGTGACCGTCCTTTGAGGTAGGACACATGGTGAAAGATCAATGTTTCATTGATTCACAAAGCGGGAGAAGAAGGAGTGGGAGAAGTGAAGACTCGCAAAGTCCAATTTCACGATTTGATCACAGTCGTTGGACCATGGAAGGTCGCAGACCATCGATTCAACGCAAGCGGAATTCAAAGAATTCGGAAGTTCGGGTATCAGAGGAAGAGAGACAAGCAGTGTTTAGATAGTCAAAATGCGAAGTCCCGAAATGCGAAATCTCAAGACGCGAAGTCCCTATTCGCGAAGTGGATCTCGATCCTCGGTTGCGGGAGAGATAAGGACCGTTGATTTACAAGGGGAGTTCATAAGTTCGGATTTGGAGAAAAGGGAAGTGAGCTATATTCCAATGATGTGAGGTGCGAAGTCGTGAAGCACTCAAAAGTTTGAGCCCTGGGTTCTAGCCAGAGGTCACATTGATGGAGGCTAAAGGATAAGAGCTAGCACTTGCTAGATGCTAGTTCAAGAGTTCAGAAATCAGGAGAGTCAGGGTGACTCGCAGCAGAATACCCGAGGTCTGAGGTTACGAAGCACCTTTTGGTTAAGCGCGCGGTCACAACCAGTGGTCACGTGGAGGAGGATTATGCTTGGTGCTTGTTCACACGAGTGAAGTTTCACAAAGACCTATGGATTATTTCTTGTAGACTCCAATAGGGAATCAAAGAGCTTATTTAGATAAAGAATTTGAAGATCCTAGATCAGGAGGTCGCGCAACCCATGGAGAGAAGGGGGGTCTGCACCAAGTGGTATTAGAGATGAAATTTTCATCTGTAGATTTCAAGCGAAAGAGAAAGAAGAGAAAGACAAAATTTTGTTTGCAGATGGCAGACAAAGGTGAGACGATGAAAAAGAACACAGAGTATTGATGCTCTGTGAGAAGGTTGTTGCATGTGCATAGTAGCAAAAATTTAAACAACTATGTGAGTTGTAAGAGAAGATGGAGATGCTCTTAGTTGTAGAGTAACCAATAGACTTTCCAGGAGGGCAGGTAGTAGAAGATAAAGATGGCTACTGAACTCCATAAGTGTGGTCGAGGAGAAGACCACCAGTAGAAGAACAAAGCTAAGATACACAAAGAGCTCAATGAGATAAGAGAAGAAATGGATAGGCTAGCATTGAAGTTGCAACAGGAGGCGAGGACATGATGGAGGTATGAATGGCCTCTGAAGAGGAAAGCCAAATGTCCCATTCATAAATTGTTGGCTAGAAGCCAACACCAGGAGTTGAGGAAATGGCGGAGGGAAATTGAAACCCTCAGTGAAATAGAGGAAGTGGTTCCCATCTATGAGCTAGAAACCAGGAAGAGTCTCAGTGATGATGAGAATAAGAGATCAGTAGATGATCTCAAAGACTGCCAAGAGGGAAAAAATGGACTTTCAAGTTTCCAGGTGGGAAATGGAAAGATATTAGTGGAAGGTCTCATATATTGTCAGAGGAGCAGTAATGAAATTTCATATTGTTAGGTGGGCAATGAGATGGGATCATTGGAGAATCTCATAGGCTTTCAGGAGAGCAGAAGAGAAATCCCAAGTTGTCAGGTGGGAAAGGAAAGTGAGAGGAGACTGTTTGAAAATCTCATGAACTCAGCTGAGAGTTCATATCAGCAAGGAGAGCTAGTGGAGGTGGATCAAAGGAGTATTATGATCATTGGAGGAATTGAGACATTCCTACCAAGTAGCCTAGTTGGGGCCAGAGCATGTGTTGTAGGTGCAGCAATAGAAGGACAACTAACAAATATTATTAAACAGGAGAAGGAGCAGGCACTGATGTTTTCCCCAGGATAAAGAGAAGAGAATTAAGAAGAATCGCTCAAAATTTTCAGCCAGGAAGCTGAAAAGGAGATGACTGTAGAACTAAAGCCTGAAATGGAAGGAGAAGCATAAATAATGGATTTTACTGAACCATTTGAAGAATTGGAAGCCCTAGAGAGGAGGGTGATAGTGTAAAGTAAGAACATCCAATAGGTTAAGTTGGAGACAGATGAATCAGAATTCTAGTCTGAGGAGGAGCTGGAAGAAGTTGGAGCTGAACCAACAGGAGAACTAGTAGAGGAAAAACTATCAGAGGAGGAAACTGAGAAGTAATTCAGTAAGGAGACTCCAGAATTGAAGTCTACAACAGAGTGGAAAATTAGTGCTACAAGGGGAAATGAAGACGACATGGGGGATCGAGATGATCCACCCAATGATAAGGAAGACTTGTAGCCGAGAAGACTGCATAAGAAGAGCCAACCACTGGAGCAACTGGACAGGGTGATAGAAGAGATCAGAAAGTTGATGTTGAGGTCAGCAGAGGAGACTAATAGAAAGGAGAAGCTGAGCAGAAGGGATCCTTCCATAGTAGAAGGGAAGCAACAACAAAGCAGTGGAGCAGGTAGACAACTCTAAGAAATTTTTTGGGATCCAGGTGGATTTCAACCTAACTGGAGAGATCATGAATTTTTCATAGCAGTGGAGTATGATACAGGAGCATCTTTCCACCTCGACATATGCATCAATAAGTCAACACATCAACATTCATTTGGAGATAGGGAGAGGCATTGATCCTCTTGTTTTCAAAATTCGAATTATAAAATTAAGATAATTTATGTGTAAGGTCGATAAATGCCAAAGCCATGCCTTTGGATAGGTGTGGATGGGTTCATCAAAATAATTGACTATAAGCAGGTCTAGATCCATGCTAGGTCTGCATCTTTGTTCAATGTAATGAGTCATAGGGTTAAGGTGTCTTAACGGAAATGTTGATGGCACTAAGGTTGTGGAGAGGATAAGCTCATAGAGCCCTCTTTTGTAAAAATGAGAGATCTTTTGTATCGAGAGGATTTTTTTTGAGATTAGATTAGAAGAGATAGGAAGTAGAGAGGAGAGTGAGACTTTATTGCAGTCCGATCTCTTGTACATAGTTGCAAACAGACACTGATATTAATACGAAGAAAGGAAGTTTTTCCTGCATACGATGTCTATTTATGTTATATGTGCTCTTTGAATGATATTTTTGTATGTTCATATATGTTGTAGACGTATGTTAGATTTCATCTGCAGGGATAGAAAAAATTATTGTCTATGAGTTCTTCTGATTTCAGTTTGGGTTTTTGTGGCTAAATGCAAGGGGTTCATGATAGAGTATTGAAGACTCTGTGAGCCAGCACAAAGAGTGCACATCTGAGTTCTGTGTTGAATTCAGGAAGAACATGCTAGGAGGGTATACTAGAGGAATCATAAACTCAAGGGAGGAGCCTCAGAGCTACTGAACACTCTGAAGGAGAGACTGTGCAAAGAAAAGCACCAAGGAAAAACAGAATTGCTGAGGATTCTGTAGAGTTCTACCAGGAGGGTATCAAGAAGGTGTGAGCATGCACAAAGAGGACTTTGTTTTGAGTTCTGTAAGAAGAAGAAGTGTAGGAGGAGAAGACACTGACAGAGTTATTGAATACTCTGGAGAAAGATCTGTGCAAGGAGTGCATCAGGCCATCACTGAAATGAATTGTTGAAAGACAACCATCTAAAGGTTAGTCGAGTGCAAGGAGTGTGCACATAGAGAAATTGTGTCAAGTTTGTAAGCTCAGGAGGTCGAGTGCAGAGTGTGTCAGGTGAGCACCAAGAAGTCCTTTGAAAGATGCAGAAGGGTGAAGGTCAAATTTCATTGACGAAATCTCAGGAGGGATAGTTCTTTCAGAAATGCAGACGAGACTCAAAGTTACTCATAGGAGAAAGTTCGAAGGCTGTAGCCTTTGAAACATTTCAAATCTTCCAAGTCAGAGAAGAAAGAGAGAACAAAGCTTAGGAGGAGTAGTGGTTTTAATCTTTGAGAGGAAACACTTAGAAAAATTTCTAAGTCTTGAAGAGTTGAAGCGTCTAAAGGTGGAGCGTAGAGATTCAAGGTAACCAAAGGAATATCAAGGATTAAGATTTGTCCAGGAGGGGCCGAAACATTTCAGGCTGTTAGATCTCGGAGAAGTAGTGCACTGGTTAATCATGAGGATCCTTCGGAATTTCACAAATCGGAAGATTTACAAGGAGCAGAGTGAAACTCGTGAAGTCCGAAATCGTGAGGCGATCATGACCATCCTTTGAGGTAGGACACATTGTGAAAGATCAATGTTTCACTGATTCATAAAGAGGGAGAAGTAGGAGTGGGAGAAGTGAAGACTTGCGAAGTCCAAGTTTGCGATTTGATCAGAACCATTGGACCATGGAAGGTCGTGGACCGTCGGTTCAACGCAAGCAGAATTCAAAGAATTCGGAAGTTCGGGTATCTAAGAGAGACGAGCAATCTTTCGATAGTCAAAATGCAAAGTCTCGAAACGCAAAATCTCGAGATGCAAAGTCCCGATTCATGAAGGGGATCTCGACCGTCAGTTGCAGGAGAGATAAGAACTGTTGATTTCCAAGGGGAGTTCGGAAGTTTGGATTTGGAGAAAAGGGAAGTGAGCTATATTCCAACAACGCGAGGTGCGAAGTCGCGAAGCACTCAGAAGTTTGAGCCCCAGGTTCTAGCCAGAGGTCACATTGACGGAGGCTAAAGGATAAGAGCTAGCACCTGCTAGACGCTAGTTCGAGAGTTTGGAAATCGGGAGAGTCGGAGTGACTCGCAGCAGAATACCCGAGGTCCGAGGTTACGAATCACCTATTGGTTAAGTGGGTGGTCACAACTAGTGGTCACATGGTGGAGGCTTACGCCTGGTGCTTGTTCACGCAGGTGAAGTTTCACAAAGACCTATGGATTATTTCTTGGAGACTCCAACAAGGAATTGAAGAGATGCTTTAGCTCAAGAATTTGAAGATCCTAGATCGGGAGGTTGCGCAACCCTTGGAAAGAAGGGGGGTATGCACCACTCGCCCACCATTACAGCCCAAGAGAAACACAGACTCGACAACCTCCGTAAGAGTTGAACTCTAATTGTGCTTCAGATCAAAATTTATCATCACAAAAGTATGGAACACTTCAATCTCTGCATGGAAGTCCATATGTCATTTTGGAATTAACACGTGGACCATGGTTATCGAAAATAAAGTTGTTTACAAAAATCAATGAGCTCATTTAAAATATTTGTATACAGCTTTAATCAAATTTATTTTAAAATGAACTCTGCAATAGGTGCATTTAGTTCGTGAACTGTATAAACATGTTAAAATATTTTTTGTAATGCATGTCTAAGAAAACTCAAATAAGGTATTTTTTTTAAATGAAAATTAATATTTATAACAAATTAACAGTATGAATGATATAAAAAAAAATCTCATAATCTGTTTGTGTAAGAAAATCAATTAAATGTAAATTAATATTTATTACAAATTAACAATATAACTCATGCCAAAAACAAATCTCATAAGCTATTAATGTAATAATGTCTTAACAACAACTCAATTAACACTACTTAATTCTATAAGTTCACAATTTAACATTGCACCATAAAATCCAAAACTTGGTATCAATAACTCAATTAACAGTGCTTAATTCTATAAGTTCACAATTTAACATTGCGCCATAAAATCCAAAACTAGGGATCAATAGTACTTACAATTTACTTGCACAACTAAATTACATTCATTACATCATTGCGCAATGTATCTTCGGGAATTTTTTTTCTCTAATATTTCTTAGTGATTTATTTAAACTTGCCTAGGGAAGGACCTAATAGGGAAGGACCTAATCTAAACTAGGTGAGCTAACTTTGCATAAGTAAAGCTATGAAATCTATTGTTTATAAACATGAGAACAACAATAAAACATAGTATTCAATATATTGAAAAGTCGAATGAATAGCCCAGGCTCAATATTAATTTGTATTCCTTTGTTAGTCCCCTCCGCAAGGGACTATAGTTTTCGCTCCGAAGTCAATCTCCTTTGAGGTGATATTAACTAACCCTTTTTTTCCCTTGATATCCAAAGTTTTGTTAAATTGTTTCATTAACATTATTTATTTAAACATTTAAAATAAATTTTTGAATTTTATATTTTTATAAATCAATTTTTTTATTGGTTAATAACATATAATAAGACTTAATTGTTATTGATGTATATGATTTATTTATTTATTTTTATTTGTGATATTAAAAAAAAAATTGAATATTAAATTTTAAAAATCCTTAAAACATCCACTTACATGCATAATATGCATTGTCCTCAAACCTTTATTATCTCATATTCATTGTTTTGACATCTTATTCATTGATTTTCTTAGCTTTATTCATTCCTTTTCTTGGCTCTATTCAGTGCTCTGCCAATGCAGTAGATAGGTTGACACAAATGTGTTTTGTATTGTGGTGGTGGCATATGAATTAACCCAAGTGTTTTTCTTGGTCTCTCTATATTGATCTTTCATCTTTTACTAGATTCTTCACAGATATCCTTGCATTGGATTATGCACTAGATTCTTCACATCCTTTGCTAGAGGAAGAAAATATTGTGTTGGTCTTTCTAATTTTGGTAGTTGAACAAAGCCATTGTGCTAGTCTTTCTAATTCTAGGAGTTGAATGAAGCCAGGTAAACTATCTAAAACTAACAATGTATGTAAAAGATACATGAATTACTAATGTCTATATTCCTTCTCCCATTAAATGTCTAATATACATTTACTAAGAATGGATATTTAGTTCAATAATTTTGAGATGAACATTAGGAGCTGTAAATTTCATAACACAATGAAATGCATTCATTCTAATTTATTGAATATATACAACATGATTGAGATACATACCTTCTTCTCTGTCCAGCCTTGTCCTTAAGCTTTCCATAACTACTTTTTACCTATTTCCCCAGGCATTGATGTGGCTGATTTGTAAGGAATTGTGGAAGGCTAAATTGGCACTTCGCTTTTTAGAGTGAGGTGTTGGCTTATTTGGTTAGTGCATTTCCTTTAAGGCTTTGCTTTAAATTTCAAAGTCATAATTTCAATTCTAAGGGGAGGTCGACCTAACTAGGTTCTTGTTTTTGGGTGAGTGTGTACTGGTTGTTGTGTGGCACTTGGGGGCTCTAAGCCCTGGTACAATAAGACTAAGCCAACACTTAAATTTTTAGAGTGAGGTGTTGGCTTAGTTGGTTAGTGCACCGCCTTTAAGGCTTTTCTTTAACTTTCAAATTCGCAAGTTCAATTCTCAATGGATGACGACCTTACTAGGCCGTTGTTTCTGAGTGCATGTGTACTAGTTGTTCTGTGGCACTTGGGGGATATGGGCCTTGGTACTATAAGGATAAGCCACAACTTCACTTTTTAGAGTGAGGTGTGTGCCTTAGTTGGTTAGTGCACTGCATTTAAGGCTTTTCTTTAACTTTCAAAGTCATAAGTTCAATTCTCGGGGGAGGTCAGCTTGATTAGGTTATTGTTTATGGGTGCATGTGTACTAGTTTTTATGCAACACTTGGGGGATCTGGTCCCTAGTAGTATAAGCCTAAGTCATCAGTTCACTTTTTAGAGTGAGTTGTTGGCTTAGTTGGTTAGTGCACCTCCTTTAAGGCTTTGCTTTAACTTTCAAAGTCACAAGTTGAATTCTCGAGGGAGGTTGGCCTGACTAGGTCGTTGTTTCTGGGTGCGTGAGTACTAGTTCTTGTGCAACACTAGTTGGTGTTTCTTAGCTCTATTCATTGCTCTAACATTTTATTCATTTCTCTTCTTGTCTCTATTCATTGCTCTGCCTATGTAGTAGACAGGTTGACACAACTGTGTTCTGTATTGTGGCAGTGGCATATGAATTAACCCAAGTGTTTCTCTTGGTCTCTCTATATTGATCCCTCATCCTGCACTAGATTCTTCATAGATATCCCTACACTAGATTATGCACTAGATTCTTCACATCATTTGCTCTAGAGGAAGCAAATATTGTGTTGGTCTTTCTAATTTTGGGAGTTGAACGAAGTCACCGTGCTAGTCTTTCTAATTCTAGGAGTTGAACAAATCCAAGTAAATTATCTGAAACTAACAATGTATGTAAAATATACATCAATTAATAATGTCTATATTCCTTCTCCCATTAAATGTCTAATATACATTTACTAAAAATGGATATCTAGTTCAACAATTCTGAGATGAACACTAGGAGCTGTAAATTTCATAGCACATTGAAATGCATTTATTCTAATTTATTGAATATATACAACATGATTAACATACATACCTTCCTCTCTGTCAAACCTTGTCCTCAAGCTTTCCATAGCTACCTTTTTCCTATTTCCTCGGGCACTATTGTGGTTGATGTGTAAGGAATTATGGAAGGATAAGTTGGTATTTCGGTTTTTAGAGTGAGGTGTTCGCTTAGTTGGTTAGTGCATCACCTTTAAGGCTTTGCTTTAACTTTCAAATTCATAATTTCAATTCTCAGGGGATGTCGACACAACTAGGTTGTTGTTTCTTTGTGAGTGTGTGTTGGTTGTTGTGTGGCACTTGGGGACTCTGGGCCCTGGTACTATAAGACTAAGCCGACACTTCAATTTTTAGAGTGAGGTGTTGGCTTAGTTGGTTAGTGCACTTCCTTTAAGACTTTTCATTAACTTTCAAAATCACAAGTTCAATTCTCAAGGGAGGTCGGCATGACTAGGTCGTTGTTTCTAGGTGCATGTGTACTAGTTGTTGTGTGGCACTTGGGGGCTCTCGGCCTTGGTACTATAAGGATAAACCGACACTTCACTTTTTAGAGTGAGGTGTGTGGCTTAGTTGGTTAGTGCACTTCCTTTAAGGCTTTTCTTTAACTTTCAAAGTCACAAGTTCAATTCTCGGGGGAGCTCAGCATGATTATGTCATTGTTTATAGGTGCATGTGTATTCGTTGTTATGAAACACTTGGGGGATTTGTGCCCTAGTAGTACAAGGCTAAGTCGACAATTCACTTTTTAGAGTGAGTTGTTGGCTTACTTGGTTGGTGCACCTCCTTTAAGGCTTTTCTTTAACTTTCAAAGTCACAAGTTCAATTCTTGAGGGAGGTTGGCCTGATTAGGTCGTTGTTTCTGAGTGTCTGAGTACTAGTTATTGTGTGAAACTTAGGGGATCTGGGCCTTGCTACTATAAGGCCAAGTCAACACTTCACTTTTTAGAGTGAGGTGTTGGCTTAGTTGGTTAGTGCACCGTCTTTAAGGCTTTGCTTTAACTTTCAAAGTCACAAGTTCAATTCTCGGGGGAGGTTATCCTGACTAGGTCATTGTTTCTTGGTGTGTGTGTATTGGTTGTTGTGCGACACTTGGGGATTTAGGCCCTAGTACTAAAGCTAAGTTGACAATTCAATTTTTAGAGTGAGGTGTTGGCTTAGTTGGTTAGTGTAATGCCTTTAAGGCTTTACTTTAACTTTCAAAGTCATAAGTTCAATTCTCAGGGAAGTCAACCTGACTAGGCCGTTATTTTTGGGTGTGTGTGTACACACTTCACTTTTTAGAGTGAGATATGCAATGATTCCTTGCATAAAAATTATTCCTCGTTCACACTTCCCCTACATCCCATATGATGGTGTGATCTAGTATAATCATACATTATCATATCCCATACGGAAGGATCGATCAAGATGAGATTACCCTGAAAAAAAAAATATGAGATTAGATAAGCTTAGGAATTAATAGTACTAAAAGTTCGATATCGTGGACATGGCCATCAATATTTCATCTCCTTTACTCAACCCTCAATTTTCTTTTTACAGTCCCTACTATTTCCTACTATATTTTTTGCAACAATTGACGTAACATAATGTGTTTCTTTGTTTAATTGTGTGCACCAACACGATACCCAAGTTGTAAACTTCTCTCTTTCCAATAATCTCAATTTGTTTGTAAAATTGGCTGAATGGTTGCAGCATGAAGATAACAATATTTTGTCGAATCCTAGAGGTCTACGCAACACACAGACACAAGCTACAACAAAACGATGCCCAAGTTGTGAACTTTTCTCTTTCCGTTGATACCCACTTCCAATAGACATTATTAAGTTGGATAATGAAAGTTCAAATTTCAATGGCTTCACTAAATTTGACGGCTTCCTTTACCAAGGCAACTACTTCACTCTTAATGAAAAAATCCATGTCCTTCAAAGTATTGGTTGTGTTTTTTATTCAATAGTTCCACTTTAATGATCTACTGCTCAACCAACATTACCATGTTTTCATTACCATTTTTTGTTCGATATGATCTTAGTCTTATCTCCTTTTCTAATATGGGAAATGTGAAACTTTCAATCCTCTGTCAAAAATGTTTCTGCATCCTCACTAGCACCATTTCCATCCAACATTAAGTCACTATGTCTATCTGTCAACAACTTGAGATATGGACTAGGAAGGGACTAGCTTCTTTGCAACTGTTGAAGCAAATTTTAAAAAAAATTATCCCTAAGACCCAAACTTTCCTTTATTTGGTTTCTTCTTTTCATAAAGCATAAGCATCGTTATCATTCCCAAGTGCCCGGTACCGATTTCTCGAAAAACTTTATTCTTCAAATAATAAAAGGTAAAAAACCTAAAATGTTATAAGAATCCCAACACATTTTCTATAAAGTTATTTTAATCATGATAAGCTTTAAACCTAATGGAGTTAAGACTAACTTTAAAAAGTTTTCGAGATTCGAGGTTCACTGAGAACATATTTTTCAATACGTATTGAATCATGAAATCCCGATCCCTGATTTCCCGAAAGAATGGGAGTTAGTTCAAATTCTGATTAATTAATTCACTAACACAAGAAGTTAAGACTTAAGATAATCAAATCACGATTTTGGGATTCAGAGTTCAATGATAACATATCTCTTGTCAACACGATCCTCAAAATCTCGAAACGCAAAATCCCGACCCATAATTTGTGTTAAACTAAATTACTCATGTTTTGTCTTTAATCCTGATTAATTAAGTCCTAAGTTAATCATATCGTGATTTCAAAAATCGGGATTCATTGATGACATACTTCCTGTCAACACGATCCCTGAAATCCCGAAACGCCTAATATTGATCAATTATTTTTCTAAAACAAATTTAAGTCTTAATTAATCTCCCTGTGAGTTCGTAAATCGGGATTCATTGATGACATACTTCCTGTCAACATGATCCCCGAAATCCCGAAATGCCTAATACCGATCAATTATTTTTCTAAAATGAATTTAATTATTAATTAATCTTATCGTGATTTCGCGATTTGAGAAAACAGGATGCAGCGATAACATACATATCGTCAACTCGATCCCCGAAATCCCAAAATGTGAAATCTTGAATCTTAATCTGTGATTAGTACAAATTAATTCTGTTTTGAAAACATGATTAATAATAATCAATCTTTTTAGGTTTTTTTCATGTTTCGGTTTCCGATTGAATGAGATGTTTTGATTTTTAAATTCAAAAGTGCCAAAATGCGGCCACTTAAATAAAGAATAACTGGTGATATGTGACACTAATGCATATCTCAATAAATATCTACTGCATTAAATGTCTTGTATTCTTGTCAGTTGCGTCAGTCCCTTCATCATTAAATGAATTAAAAGAGATTTTGAAGGTCTGTGTTTCACAACATTTTCTTTTTCAAACTATCAAGCATAAGATGCATTCAGCCGAGCTCATACACTCCTTTTCTATGATAGGTTTTCCATCTAACTTAAAGTCATGGCACCAAAAAAGGCACCGAAGAAGAGTGAAGATACAAAGGAAGGAGATATCATATCTGACACTATGCCACACGCTATTGATTCCATTAAATCTTGGACACAAATCTCTGAACTCATGGAATTCGGATTCAAGAATTCTCATACTGATTCTAATAATCACTTTCAGGATATAGCAGAATCAGAGCTTCATAAGATCATGGCGCACCCTCGGCTTTTGGCGTATAATGATATGATCAGTTGGGCACTGGAAAAGGTTGATATTCTAACGAGGAGCATCTTAAATAATCAAGGGGTCATTGTCGGCTCGTTCAGGCTAGAACATATACAAGTAATGTATAAGCTCTCACTAAATCCTAAGTACACTTTTAATGCCGAGTTTTTAGTTGAATTTCAAAGGAAAGAGTGTACTGAGGCAGACCGAACTTATCCTGATTTAATTAGAGATTGGTCGAGATGTCCATCAAAGTTTAGGGCTGATACCCATGGGGTTTATGCCACAACATATTTGAATGAATACATGGTCTATGTAGCTATTATGTTGTGTAGATTGTTCGAGAGAAAGGATCCCTGCCATTTTCATGTAGATTGGGTGCCCTTTTTAGAAGAAGCTTCAGAAGGATTCACTTTCAACTGGAGTAAAATTCTACCTGATAACCTAGCTCAAGAAGTTTCAAACTACAGAGTTGCAAAATCTAAAGGTCAACCAGTGGCCTTTTATATGTCAACATATATTATGGACGCAGTTTTATTTATGACTCCTTTTCCCTTGATGAATTGGAGTTGGAACATAACTTTCCCCAAGCCCATTCATGAATATCATTCTACACTTTGGGAAGAAAATGCTAATAATGCATTTTATGAAATTTGTCATTTCGTAATAATTCCAATGCATAACATGTTTTATGGCTATGAACCCCCTCGCATTTCCGAGTCAGTCTCAGGAAATCTCAAAGCAATAGATGACTGGTTTATTGATGAGAACTTTTCTTATGTTAGGGTTTATGGTTTCTCAATTCACCCTCACGCACTTTCGAAATTCCTCCCAGACAGATTGATATTGAGGGAGGTAGCACATCAAATAGCGAAAGGTGGTATTGGGATAGAGCTAAAGGTAGCTCAGAAGAAATCTTGGCCAGTTTTCCCTGTGTATGTTCGGAAATTTTCATTGCTAAACCTTGGCCACTCTAAAGTAGAGGCTGAAGCATTAGAAGAAATAAAACTGGTAGATATTGAGCATAGAAAGCATGACCCTTATCAATTAGTAAGCAGACATTTGATGCACTGTAATTTGAAATTTTATGAGCAAGAAACATTTGTTTATGATGATATTTTCAAGGATGTCAAAACCTCTGAAGAAGTATTGAACAGGGTACATGCCATGTCACCTGACTCATAGGTTGGTTTCATGTCATTTCAGAATCACAGACGAAGTTGTTTAACAAAGAGTTTGCAGGGTGAATCTACGACCCCTCCTCTAGAGCAGGAAGGGCCTCCCCCAGGCTTTGAAACAAATGTACAGGATAAAGAAAATACAAAAGGAAAAATGAAGGAGGGTGAAATTCCTTCACAGGAAACAGGAGTTCCTCAGACAGAAGAATTAGAGGCAAGGAAAGGAAAGGAGTTGGAAACACCTTCAGAAATCCTTGAGATTTTTCCGAAAAAAGGTAGGAGGAACAACATCGACAGAACTTGGAAGTCCCATTACTTCCTTGACTCCATTACAGTCTACTTATGGAAACCCCCACAAGGGAGCTCTGTATGTTAGTGATATTGAGCCTATTTCTAGGGATGAGATTCCTTCATCCGATTATTTCTACAGTAAAAAGAGAAAGACAATCCTTAAACAGGAAAATCATCCAAGAGGAGATATGATGGTTAAAAAAAATAGAGTCATTATAGATGGACAAAAACTTAAAGAGGGAGAATTTTCTATAGAGATAGCAGGCACGATGGGAGATTTAGTGTCGACGAATATATACTCTGTGGGCAATTTGACAACTATGTTGGAACAGAAAGACCAAATGATAGCTCAGCTACAGGGTCAATTGAAATAGATCGAAAGAAATATTAGTTGGGGAATAAAAAAGGGTCTAGAACAAGCTAGATTAAATGATGTTCAAGAGATTCAGAAAGTGAAAGAAATCTTAGAGGAAGCAAATCAGAAAATACAGGTCACTCAGGCACAGTTCTTGAAGCAAGAAGAAACAAATAAACAATTACAAGATAAGATTAGTTCCATGTCAAATCAAGTGGTAGAGCTTGAAATTTTTCAGGCCCAGGTATTGGGAATACATTTGAAGATAGAGGAGGAACAACAAGGAGTGTTTTTAAATCTGGAAGTCGTCTAGAATTACTTTGAGGAAACAAATAAATCCTTGGAGAATATTCTCCAGAAAGAAAGAGAAGTGAAGGCATCCAGAACGACTTTCCAAAAAGTAGTGGCTATGTCAACAAAAGAGGATCTTAGGGAGGCTCAAAAACTATTTGTTTCAGAACAGATCAAAGGTGATGTGATACTTAAGGTGTGGGAGGTAGACCTTACAGAAAATAAAAGAGTAACCAGAGAGGTCAATGATGATTGTCAAGGAATTTTTGATCTTTTAGAAAAAGCTTCTTTGAACATTGGAAAAAACGATTGTCCTGGGTTGTTAGGGGAAATTAATATTGTCAAGCATCAGTTAATATTTAAAGAAGAGTTGGAGGAAATGAAGGTGGAGATCCCAAAAATAAAGGTATTCAATGTCACCGAAATCGACAAATGGATAGTGATGCCAAGCTTAAAGTTGCAAACTATTAAGTTCACAAGGAAAATAATTGAAGATCATTTGCTAGAACTACAGAGAAATTTTTTCTTATTTGAAGCAAAGGATATTCCAGAAGCTCCCAGAGTTTTAGTATAGTTCCTGGGAAAATGTGTTAGTTGTCTTAAAGTAGAAGGAGCAGGTTCATCAACACAGACATGAAATACTCTTTTGAATATTTTCATCATTAGAATAATAAAGCAGTAAGAAAAGAAATGTAAACGGTTTGACATTGTTCATCCATGTAACCGTAGTCTTAGGAAGTTGGTTAATCACCAATGGGAAAAATATTTGATGATCATGTACAAATATGTTTTCACAAGACTGAGAAAGGGATTTTTGTTTATGAGAGAGCCGATTGTATCAAAAAAGTTTTCCATCCATTGTGATATAAATAATGCACACGAGATTTTGAATTCTGTCAGGTTGAAGCTATGTGTTCTTTAACCCTGTTTACAATTTTTATGTTTCTCTTTCAATGTCCTTCTAATGAATGATCAACTATAAGTTTGTTTCATACATCTTTTATAGCTTGAATTGATTTGGTTATCAAATTATTTACATCTTTTCCTCTGAAATTGCTATCAATAATTGTAAGACCTGTAGATCATTTGAATGATTATATTTAACATTTCATTAGAAATCTCGTTTTCCTCTTTGTCTCCTGTTACAATATGAAATTATTTCTTGATTAAAACCTCATATTTTCACAACAGTTCTACTTTGTTATTTTACTATTCTTAAAATTGTTTCAAGTCCAGGAAATGACCTCAACTATTATTATATTATTATTTTGAATTCCAAAACTATTTTTCCTATTTTCATCCCTTAAAAACTAGAGCAACGATTTATCAAAAACTATTAAAATTTTAATTAAAACTTTATTTTCCATGACTGTCCCAAATAATCGACAGCTCAACGTAGAACCTGGTCTCTAAGATCAAACTAGCATAGCTTTGAACCTTTTTAATACTATTATGAAAACAATGACTAACCGGGTTGAATTAGAACGTTCATGGGCAACTATTGAGAGAGATATTAGCATCCAAGAACAAAGGGAAGCTAGACAGAGGCAGTTGAGAAAGCAACTCTAATTTATGCTTCATTTTGATTCTTACCCTTTAATTACCCTTATCTTTATAGATGCCTTGATGATATACTTTAGAGCCTTAAAGTATAAACTCAAGAACAACATCTTTTTGGCGTCGTTGCCGGGGAACGAAGAAATGAACTTTTCCCTGGGAATAACGACATTGACACTTTCTTTCTTTGATAGTGAATAAAGATAGAAAACCTTCTAAGGCTAACTTTATTTTTTGACTTGGCGACTCCAGGATAAGTAAACTGGCTATTAGCCGAAAGAACACTAGAAAGAACCTAGATAACAAGCAGACCTCGCCAGTCTCTGATACGAAAAAGATTTTAAAATCACGAATATCCCTTAGACAAGTCTTTTTACCCATACATACTATTTGTCAGCCTGACTTTACACAATTGAATGTTTTGGAAACACTTGAGAGATTTGTCTCGCTTCCCATCTCATATGATACGTTCTCTTTTCCTGAGGTATTTTCCCTAGATTTCCGCGAACCTTCTCCTCACACATTCCAAGATTCAACCTCGAATCTACCAATGGCTGCACAAAGAGGTGATAGAGATGGAGGTGGTGTCCCAGGAGGACCAGCAGGTGGCCAAGTACTACTTCTTGGAATATTTGCTAAAGTATCCACTAGATATGCCTCCCTTGTCCTCCCAATTCCCCTACACGATCTTCCCGAAAATTATATGAAAAGCCTTCTGAAATTTACAGGGGAAGGAGATTTGACTTCTCAAGAACATATAAACTTATTTGACCAATTTGCCGACATCCTCGAAATAGAACACGAAGATGTATGTTCTAGACTCCTCGTTCAGACTTTCGAAGGATAAGTGAGGACCTAGTTCCGATCCTTAGCAGCCAGATATCTAATATCTTATGAAGAACTTGAAAGCACTTTTATTAGACAATGGGGAGAGAGGAGGGACCACCTCTACTACCTAACTGAATTTGGAGCCCTTAGAAAGAAAAACTCAGAATCTGTTCTAGATTTCACGCAAAGGTTTAACAAGTTGTATAATAAAATCCCGGTTGAGGTCAAACCTTCTCAACCCGCAGAAAAGGTGACTTTTGTTGGTGCCTTCGATCCCGACTTTACCCTATTATTGAAAGAAAGGAGATTAACAGATCTCACGAAAATGCAAGATTATTCTCTCGAGATTGAATCGAACATGATGGCATCAGGGAAATTAAAAGCAAAAATAGAGACCGAGAACAAAGAAAATAGGAAATTCAAAGAGCAAGGTGGACCCTTAGGATCGGGGAAATCCTCGGGAGATAAAATAGATGAGATGGCTAGGGTAATTAGAGAACTTTCAAATAAAATCTCAAAAATGGAACTAGAGAAATAAAAAAGGGATAATTTTCCCAGGAAGGATTTTAGAAGGATTCTTGATCCTCAGGCCCCACAGAAAACAATTAAAAATGAGGATAAAAAAATCCCAACCCCTTCAAAAGTGAAAACTTCATTGGAGAGGAAGATCCAGAATATTTTGAAGAGTTTGATGAGGATATTAATAATCTTGGCGACGATAATAAATCACCTTATTTACCGAGACAAGATTACGAAAGATCCTTAAATAAAGAAATTACATTGGAAGACAATGTTAGCAACGATACGTCTGAAGATTTGGCCTATCAGGATATCGCAGATGATATTATAGCCGAACTACATGAGAAATATAATTTAAGACCTAGGAATAAGAATCTTCTAATCTCTCCAACAAAAAAGATCTTTCCTAGAGGTGAAAATCATGAAGCAGCTCCAAAGGTTGCTGAGAAAAAAATTGCAAAAACCCAAACCGCTGACACACAGCCTGTCAAGTCAAAATCAGTAAGAACACTCATTGAGAAAACACAGGATCCTATGACTGAAACCAAGTCCGCACCACAAAAAAAAACTGAAAAGAAAGGAATGGAGGCCCAAAACATAGAAAGCGACAAGGCCCCGAGAAATTTTAATCTAGAAAACGAAATAAATAAAATCAAAATTCCTATCCCACTTGTTGAATTGGCTAAAAATCCCATATACAGAAAACAAATTGCCAAAATGATTATCTTTTCAGAAGACAAAATCCAGGTCGATGTCATAAACTTAGAAGGTGACAAGATGAACATAGTTTTTGGTCCGCATTTCGAAGGTGCGAGAGACACTGTAGCCCCCTTTTATATCACATTGACCTTGTTCGACCACCTACTTCATAACTACATGCTAGATTCTAGAGAATCTCACAATGTGATGCCAAAAGCCATTATGGAAAAACTAGGTCTCAAAATCACCAGGACATATGGAGACCTATATTCATTTGATTCAAGAAAGGTCAAATGCATAAGCATGATTAAAGACCTGGTGGTAGGTCTGGCACAAATACCTACAAAAAGCATTCTTATGGATGTAGTGGTCGTCAACATCCCTCCGAAGTATGGTATGTTGTTATCTAGGTCATGGGGTGCCAAGATTGGAGGATTTCTCTAGTTGGACATGACATACACTATGATTCCAGTTTTTGGAGGACAATACACGCGTCTTTACAAAGAGACTAGGTTGGCATTCACGGTAGGTGATCCACATAACCCAAATAACCACCCTGTATATATTGTTGATCAAGATTTGGAAAATTGTATATTATCTATTGATGACGATTTTGAGGTAGGTATAAATGAAAGTTGTATAGAAGAAAACAGAGAAAAATAAAAAACTAAAAAAAATGTATATAGTACTGGTATATGGAAAATGTTTTTTGATGGTGCTTCATCCTACTTAGGAGCTGGAGCAGGGGCACTCCTTGTGGCTCCTAATGATCAATTTGTAATCCCATTTTCCTATAGGCTACAGTGGAATGTGGACTGCACAAATAATGTATGCGAGTATGAAGCCTTAGTTTTAGGATTAGAAGCCGCCAGGAGAATGAAAATAAAAAAAACTTGAAGTCTTTGGTGACGCTGAGTTAATCATAAAAATGGTTAACCGATAGTACCAGGCCAAACATCCTAGGTTGAGGTCCTACAAGAATTGTTTCTGGGATTTGATCGAGAATTTCTTCTCCTCTATGAATGTTCATTTTGTTCCAAGAGATGAAAACTAGTAGGTTGATGCATTAGCCAAAGCAGCCTCAACTTTCAAACCTCCCACCACATTTAAATTAAAGTATCACATACAAATGAGGCATCGTCCTTCAATACGGAATAACATACAACATTGGCAAGTCTTTGAGGATGATGAACAACTTCAAAAAATTTTAGAATCAATAGATGAGTTTGCTGAAATGCATACTGATCAAGAAAATCAAAATGATCCTATTTGGATCATGCAGGAAGAGGAGGACCCTCATGAGTTCCACGATAAAATCGCGAATCACCAAATGCTAGTTCTTAAAAACAACCAGATCCCCAAGGGCTTGATTCCCTTGGAAAGATTATTCAATCAAGATGATATCCCTTCAAAATCCACTCTACAGCCCCAACCTGAAAAGGTTGAAAACTATGACATAGGTACTAAATAAAACCCTAGGATGGTGAAACTATCCAAATATTTGCCTACAGAAACCAAAAATAAATATGCGGAGTTTCTTAGAAAGTACAAAGACGTTTTTGCTTGGTCATATGAAGAGATGAGAACCTATGACACCTCTGTGATCTAACATAAGATACCCCTGAAGCCTGGTGTCAAACCCTTTAAACAAAAACTTAGACAAATCAACCCTATCTTATTTCCTGTTATCGAAAGGGAAGTCAAAAAACTCCTGGATGCTAAGATAATTAGGATATTAGGAGATAGTTAAGATCTAATTGGTCTAATATGTCGTTAGGTAAAAGTGTGTTCCTTTAGTATGCATTAGTATGCATTTGTAGTTAGGAAATCCGACGGTCACGATATGTTCCCGACATAGAGTGATCCGACGGTTCATACTCTCCTCGATCTTAACGGCCATTGATCCATGGCTTAACACCCGATTGGTCCATGAT